>MEIZ01000041.1:301562-314817 GCA_001723225.1 Globodera ellingtonae | reverse complement strand
AAAAAATTTTGTTTTCGACCAATTGTTCGAATTCGGGGTAGGGGTTCGATATACGGGTACTCACGGAGCTCGGATACGCTCTACGCACGAGTTTTGTAAGATTTTTTGAGGTTTTTTGTCATTTTTATTACGAGGAACGAGTTGATAAAAAGGGAACGTTGATGGGGTACGAGTTGGTGGGGAACGAGTTGATATTTTACCAATCAGACGCCATTTTGATTCCGGCCGGTCCCAGTGTAAAATGGACACTTCAGGACCAAAAGTAAAAATGAAACCCCTTTCTCCGCAGACAACCGGAAACTGTGCACAGGACCCCGGCAAGGGTGGCGAATTAAGGGGTAGTCAAAAGGTGTGTATGTGAAAAGCTATTTTCATCAAAACGGCTAAGATAAATTATTAATATTAACAGATTAACTTAGCCGTTGATGAAAATGGCATGACGCCAGCCCCACCTTGAACCGCGCGGGTCCAGCGCAAACTCCAGGACGTGGTTGCCCAAATCGTTGAGTTGAAGATTGGCTGCACGGTTGTTGCGGTAATCGTTCAACAGCTTGGAACGCTGGTTAGGGCGGTCTAAAATATACGAAATTGAAGAAAAAAAACTCCAACCGGTTCAAGAAAAAATTAGGAATATTTTATTTGTGGATTTTTTTGCGGGTTCAAAATTTCCAAAATTTACTCGACGACGAGGACGCCGCGCGAACGCCCAATGAAAGAACGGCGGCCGGCGGCCACTCGTTTTTGCTGCATTGATGCAAAAACGTCAGACGAACAGTTTGAACTTGTCGAGTCTAAAAAATGTTTTTGGGACTAAAATATTTGCCGAATGAAGAGGTTAAGCCTAAGCCTAAAATACTTTTTTTGACCATCGTTTTTTTAAAAAATCTGATTCTCCTCCAATTCTTAGAGCATTTTCGTGAAAAAAAGGAAAATCAAATGATTTACTCAAAATGTATATTTGTTTTTACGCTTTTTCATGCCAAAAACAAAATTCAACCAAATAATTAAAAAAAGATTTGCAAACCTTGTGAACAATGTGCTGGCCGTTCAGAAAATTGTGAATGAATCGGGCGATCATTTTGAGTGATTGCGTTAATTTCTAAATGCTAAAAAGTGCCAATTGAAAGCATTTAAATGAAACTGGTTGATTAAAGTTGACAAAACCATTGGGGGGACCAGGCCCGTAGCCAGAAAAAATTTTCGGGGTGGAGGCCAAGCCAAAAAAAAAAGTCAATTCTTAGCGGTGAATTTTCCGTTTTATTGCATTTTGTTAAAGAATTTCCCCCAAAATTGATTTTAGGGGTGCATTTTTGGGTTTTACTGCACGTTTTGCCAACGTTACGTTTTTTGGATGATTTTTAGCATCTTTTTAAGGCCAAAAGATTCCTGGGTAATACTCGGGCTGGTCCCCTCCATTTTTTGAAAAAATAAAAAATATTTTTCTAAGTCCACAAAAAGTTTTTTCTAGGGGTATTCGGGGGGTGTAGAATACGAATCTGACATTAGTTTCGACCAATTTCGAATCCCGGACCGGAATTCGAACTTTAAAATTTTCCAAAAATTAATTTTGGCCTCAAAATTGTTCAAAAAGCACAAAATCACAACAAAAGGCAAGTAATGATCGAAATCATGCTTTTTGAACAATTTTGAGGCCAAAATTAATTTTTGGAAAATTTTAAATTTTCGAAAAAAGTTCGAATTCGGGTCGGGGATTCGAAATTGGTCGAAACTAATGTCAGATTCGTATTCTACACCCCCCGAATACTCCTAGACAAATCTTTTTGTGGACTAATATGGACGAAACATGGAGAAAAAAATTTTCAAATATAGCAAAAAATGGGCAATATTTGTTGTTTTATGTCGCTGAACTGCGATGGCATTGATTTCAGCACAAAAATACTTTTGTCAATAGAATGAAATGTACTTTATATTAGAGACCGGCAAAATCAAATTTGCGGATCCTGTTGCAGGATTGGAATTGAAAATTTTTGCAGGACCGAATCCTGCAGGATTAATCCTGCAAAAGCCCAAAAAAAAGTGCAGGATTGCGGACCGGATCCTGCAAAATCCTGCGCAGGACTCTTTAAATTGACTTCAAAATTCTAAATTATTCGAATATGACTTTCCCACAAATCAAGAGAATATAAATTAGGGCTCGCAAACTCATGGAAATCCATATTTTTTTTTGCGAACTGGGGATGCCCTGAAATGCACGAAAAACACATTTTTAGCTTGATTTGAAGCTTCTATGACCTATTTTTATATCCATATTTTTCCATATTTCGCGATTTATGTCCATATTTCCATATTTCGTCCATATTTTCCATTTATGTCCATATTTTTCARCCATATTTCGCATTTTAAGCCAAAAAATTGCATATTTTGGCATTTTGCAAAAAAATTGTGATCTTGGCTTGGTGCGCCGTTAGGCGCACCTAAACCGCTAGTAATCACAAAAGTTCAAAAAAAGTCGTCAAAAATGCCAAAATAATCACAAAAGTTCAAAAAAAGTCGTCAAAAATGCCAAAATAATCACAAAAGTTCAAAAAAGTCGCCAAAACACTTGAAAATTTGGAAATGTATCTCATCAGCAATTTTAACCAGTGTTGAATGAATTGAAGAATTTAGGGAAATTTTATATTGAATTTGGAAAAATTTATGTCCATATTTTCAATTTTTATGTCCATATTTTGGTGTTTTGTCCATATTTTGAAAATTTATGTCCATATTTTATGGCCATATTTCACGATTTTATATCCATATTTTTGCGTGCCCTAATAAATTGTCCGATGAGCAAAAACAATAAATTATTCAATCATCAAAAGGGGGTGCCATTCATTATCCGTTTGTTATTCGGCGCCGCCCCTTTGCTTTTGCTTGAACGGTGTTTGGTAAGCGATCTAAAACTCAAAAAACATTAAAATAAACACACCAACACAAAAAAATGTAAAGGCCACCGGGTACGTTGGCCGCCGTAGTCGAGTGTGCGGTACTTTGGTTGTCAAATAGCACATTTCAGACAATTTTTGAATAAAAAATATTTTCACAAATTTTTACCAAAAGGGTCCCCCCCCCTATGGTTTTTGGCCCCATAACTTTTTTTCATAATGCTTTCCGGAATTTTTTTTTGTTGCGGATTCGTACTCTCAACTCGACGAGCGGAGTCGATTGACATATAAATTTTTATGAACTTCAATCCCGTCAGTATTCTCTAGAGTAGGGACGGGATCGGGATTTTGGGAAAAACCGACCGGGATCGGGATTGATAAAATTAAAAAACCGGGACTAATGGTCAAAAACAAAATTTGTAATTTTGAAAAAACTCGGGATTTAATAAGGGGGAAACCGGATACGTACGGATACAAAAATTCGTATCCGTGAGCAATGCCTGGCCGACCACCACCAATATGTATAAAGTTTCGATTATTAATCCAAAATGAAAGTCACAAAATATTCAGATGAATGTGTTGAAAACGTTTTGCTGTTGGCAAATCGTTTTTTGTTGGATTGCGTTGTGAATCGGTGCGTTGAGTTTCTGTTGAAAAAAAGCAAAAAGTTGGCCATTTGCAAATTCCGATTTGGCACACCAGAGCGGCATTGCTGGAGTGGAGGTCCGAAAATGCAATTTTTTGATTAATTGTAATTAATTTTAATCAATTTTAGGACAAAATCTTGGAGAATATGACCAGGCAAGAATTTTCGGGATTAACCGTAACATGCAATTGATTTCGATGAAATGAAAAAGATGCAATAACAAATTTTAAAACCATATTTTGCAACAAAAAAAAAGGAAGTTTAAATCGAGCAAAAGTTCATTTCTGGGAGTCCGATGCGGATCATTTCGTTTGACAAATGTTTATGTTTTTTTCGAAAAGTCTTTTCGGATTAATTCAAAAATTTGCTAATTTTGTTTTGGGTTGCTTCTCGAAACGGAAGAATTGGTAGAAAGGGCAACAAAAATGTCAGCATTAATGTACCTAAACATTCAATTTGTTTTACTTAATGGTTTTTTTAATTTCAATTGTTATTTGATTAATTTAATAGTGTTTTTAGTTTCTTTAATTTTTATAAATGTGTTTGTTAGTTGCGATTAAAATAATTTCAGGACAAAAAAACTTTTGTCAAACCTGTTGGAATACGGACAGACTAAAATGCGGAAAACGGTCACGGTCAAAAAAAAATGTTTGATTTTAGGGGTGCATTTACTTTCTTTCAAAACCCCCATTGCCCAATTTTTCGTTGAGAGGCGAGAAAGTGTTGTAACTTTCTTCAACCTAAACCGATTAGGTCGAACATAATACCAAATGAAAGCTTGCGATGAGTTAGAGTTATCATTAAGTTAAAGCTAAGTGTTTGGACAATGCTTAAAAAAAGTTATGGCCAAAAAAGTGAAAAACTAAAAAAATGTCCATTTTTGGAGGTTTTCTGGCCATAACTTTTTTCATAATTATCAGATCGCTTAGTTTTTGCTTATTAATTGCTTCTCCTCATTGAGAGCTTTCATTTGGTATAATGTTCGACCTAATCGGTTTAGGTTGTAGAAAGTTATAAAGCATTCGGCACTCAAACCCCTTTCGACCTTTGGACCGGTAGCACGGCATGCCAGATTGAGAAAGGGGGTCGGCGAAGCCAATAGGCGCCGCCGAGAAAATTTTTGACTCAATTTGTAAAGAAATTTATCATCTGAAATATTTTAGAAAAAATTAAATGAATTTTTAGAATCGTTTATAGCACCGTAAAATGTTCAGAGAAAGTTGGAAAAAATAATTTATAATTGGGGATCTGCTGACCACCACTCCATCCAAACTTAAGATGCCCCACTACTCACCACTACAACACACAATATTGGCTTTTATATGCAAAAAATCCCATTCTTAGGGGGGTTCGCAATATTAAAAGTTTGGCGATTTGTCACCAAAATTTCAAATCGAGTCAGTAAGACCCACCAAAAAATTTAATTTAACTAAAGATCGTAACAAGAAATCAGAATTAAAATAAACAAAGTTCCGTATTTACTCCGTATTTTTTGCAAAATGCAGAACACGGATACGGAATTAAGGAACACCCAAAAAAAACGGAACACCGAATACGGACGGACTAAAAATACGGAAATTCACGGAATACGGAACAGACGACATCCCTGGTACCTACTTCAATGTGCACAAAAAATGTAAATAAAATACAATTTTTCTTACCGGCACTGTAATTGACTCATTCTCATTTTTATTTTTGGTTTCCCGCACCATAGTTATATTTTTAATCGAAAGGGCTGGAAGATCTTTGCCATTTTGGGGGTTCTCATTCGTTTTTGGTTTTGTTGTGATTGTGGCGCTTTTTGGACTCGCTGTGGTCGTTATTATTTTTGGTTTATTGGTAGTCGAAACCACTGCTGGTTTAACCGTCGTCTGAACAATTTTTGTCGCGGTTGTCGTCACAACCATTTTGGGCTTAGGGGTTGTTAAGACCACCATTTTTGGCTTCGCTGTCGTAGCGACAATTATTTTTTGAGTAGTCGTTGTGACAAAAACTTTTGGTTTAGGTGTTGTGGCAACTTTTGGGGTGGTTGTAGTGACGACCTTTGGTGTAGTTGTAGTGACGACCTGTGGGGTGGTTGTTGGGACAACCTTTGGGGTGGTTGTAGTGACGACCTTTGGTGTAGTTGTAGTGACGACCTGTGGGGTGGTTGTTGGGACAACCTTTGGGGTGGTTGTAGTGACGACCCTTGGGGTGGTTGTTGTGACCGTTCTCGATGTTGGGATTATTGAAAATAAGTTTGGTTTCACTGTGGTTGTGGGAGGTAACCTTGGTGTGGTACTTTTTGTTGACCAATCAAATTCGATTTTCGGTGTCGTACTGATTATTGTGTTTTGTGTGGTCCTGGGAAAGGTTACGGTAACCTCGGGGGCTTCGGTCGGTCTTGTCACCGCCGTTGGTGCTGTCGTCGTACTCAACGACGCATTTTTATCCGATACCGTCCTGTTGGATGGTTTATATTTAAAGAAAACTTCTTGTTTTGCCGGTCTCTCCTTTCTCATGGGTTTTATTTTGACCTTGGCGTCCCTTTTGGGCCTTTTTTGGTCATTGTGAATGACAATGAATGCATCATTTGACATTTTGTAAGCATCTTCAGGTACCCCAATAATGCCATCTCTCTCCTCCAATTTTTCCTTTTCAAAATAAAAAACACTTTGTTCCGATTCCACGATAACAGCCTCGTCAGTAATTTCCGCTACAAATTCTCCAACCGAAAAATGAGTTGCCCAATATGGCTCACTTGGTTCCGGAATTTCCCAAATAAAAGTTTGCCTTGCTGTATCTTCCCAGCCTTTGTATGGGTTTAATTTGTGTCCAAATGAAGTTACTAAATAAAAGTCTAAGATTCCGCCTTGGCCTTCTTCAATAAAATCATTTACTGTTGTTTGGCACCTTTCACCTACCCAGGCATAATCTATTTTTTCTGGGGTCTCTGTTGCCCACAACTTTTCATCCATCCTTTTCATTGTCACATCTATTTTAGCTTTGAATTTTTGACATTGATCATATCCGGCTCCCTTTACAATTGTCGCATGGCTTTTTATTTCCTTCCAAAGGAAAAGTAAATTACTAGTGCATATCTTTACCATTTTCTGGTAGCAATTATACAACGGAAACTGTTTCGGGATCCTCACTGGTAAGAAAAGACTTATTTTTATCTCCGCCGCCTTTTGTTGGCTCGGTACTGAACAGTCCGTAACATTAGGTAACACTAATTGAGTCATTGGTACTCTGTTGGAACAAATTTGGTACTGAGCTGAAGTTCCTCCCAAAAACAAACAAGCAAGCGCACAAAGAGTCAAGAAGGCCATTGACGGTGTTGGTGACCGCCTCGAAGAGGTGGAAGGGTTTGCTTCCTCTCCTACCAAGTTAATTCTGTAATTCTGTGCCTGACCTCTTCCTCTCATATTTCCTCGGAAATTTGAAAAATTTCCACGGCTTGGCTCAAAACCTGGTTTTCTCGCCTGAAATGGTCCTCCTTGTCGAGGAAAATTTGAATTCCAAATTCGGTTTCCTCCCAATGGTTGAAAGTTTGGGTTTCTGAAATTTTGAGTACCGAAGTTTCTGCCTCTCTGGAAATTTTGAGCTCCGTTCCAATTATATACTCTGTTTGGCCCTGGAAAATTTCCTCTTCCTCTGTTGTTACCTCTCCAACTTGAGTTAACAAATTCCCTTGAGTTGGGAAACTCTTTTCTTTCACCTTCATTGTTTGAACTGTTTTTAATTGCAATTGCATTTACTTGTTCCTTTAATTCTGCTATTTCTCTTTTTATTTCGTCACCTCTCTCGTCATTTTCCAATTCTTCCTTTATTTGTAACACTTTGTTTGTTTGTGCCATTGCCTCGCCCAAAGTCGCTGGCTTTTGCATGAAAAACAATTTTCGTTTTAGTGCTGTTGGTAAGCCGCCTAAAAAATAATGAATCGTCTCACTTTCCCTTGCTTCTTTTGTGTAATCCGGGTCAGGACATGCCTCTTCGACCCACTCTCGAATTTTGTTCGCGTACTCGACCACACTCTCTCTGCCCAATTTGGCTTTAGCCAACATTCTTCGAGCCCACATTTTGCTGTCAAGCCTTTTGGTCAATTTGGATAATTCTTCGGTCAAAGACCGCCAGTTATTTTTCTTATCTGGAGCTATGTTCTGATATAGCTCTTTTGCTTCCCCTTCCAAGAATAGTGGAAGCAATCTCGTACAATCCGGTGGCTGCCATCCACTCGCAGTTGCCAATATATTAAACTCGCGAAGGAATTTAAAAAAATCGCCTGACGCATCAAATTTCGGAATTTTCACACCGGCCGGCAAGTTCGTAGCCGATTTATTTGTTAATCGCCCTTCCAAATCATTAACTTTAGTTTTAAGTGTTTGGTATTTTTGTTCCAAATCTTCTGTCATATTCTTTTTTATCTTTTCTTTCTTGATCTGTTCTGGTTTTTCCTTTATTTTCTCGTCTTTTCTTTTTTCCCTCTCTTCTGTTCTTTTGTCCCTTTCTTCCCTGGACTGAGTTTTATCCTTGAACCTTTTTTTCAGATAGTCTGTTTGCTCCAGATTAATTTGCCACTCAATTTACACTCACGTCCAGATTAAATCGGTTCCAATCGAAATTCAACTTCGACCAATTTGCCTCGGGTTTCACAGTCAGCTCAAAATTTGATTTGGGTTTCCCAGTCAACTCAAAATTTGATTTGAGTTTCACTTTCACTAAAATTTGCCTTGGGTTTCACAGTCACTCAAAATTTGACTTGAGTTTCACAGTCAACAGTCTGCTCAATACTATGGCTTTGAGTTGCCACACACTGATGTTAGTTGGGGTTTTTATTCCCAATCTCAATTCGTTTCAACAATAAATTGCCTCAGTGGGATCAAAAAATTCGTGTCCCGCAATTTGAGACAAAAAGTTTGAAGTTTTTTATCCACCTGTTCCTTTGTCCGGTTTTCGATCAACTTTGTCCACTTTGTCCCGTCGGCACTGTTTTGCCAATGTTCACTTTCGACGGTGCACTGTCCAGTCACCACCGTTTTGCTGCACTCGATTTGGATGGCGCGGCGAAGCCTGTAAATATCTCGGAAATTAGAAATGCAATAAATGAAACTTTCTTTCCGTTGAAAAAAAAAAAACAAAATTTGTTATGTGCTTTTATTTAATAGAGAAAAAAAAATTGTTTGTTTGAATTGGGTAAGTGGATTTGGGGAATGAAAATGTGCAACTAATGGCCTAGGAAGCGCTTGGCTCCCTTCTCGGTCCGCCTTCTTCTTCTTTTCCAATTGGGCAACTGTTGCCATTTGCCATTCTCAATTTGATACTCTTTCGCCCCGTCACTAATTTGTTAATTGCTTTTTATTACCCCGGGGTCTCTTCATTAGCTTTAGCTACGGCCAAACATCGGCCTATAGCCTGTCTCTTATACACATCTAGATGTGTATGCCGACTAAGCTAATTAATTACGGTTCTGTTGTTTGGTTCATCCCACATTTCCACATTTCCGCACTATTTTGCTCGTCTCTGACATTCAATTTACTCAATGATCAGAGGGAAGGTTGGCTGATCACTCCGCCCGATTCGTCCGTCCCAAACACCAACTGCCGCCTGGGTGGACGGGGTCACTGGTTCTGTTTTTCCCTTTTCATTAATTTTTTATTTTGCCATCGCAACTAAAATTGTGGACTTTGTTCCCTCCAGACAGAAGTGTATACTGTATTTAAAGAACAAAAAAAAATTCCGTTCATTTTTGGGTTTTATTGCAAATGTTTGTTTTGGGACTCCGAGCAGTCCGGCTCTTTTAGGGAGTGTGAATGTTGAAGCGGTGCTGATGTTTTTCCCGGAAAATTATTTCAAATGAATTGTTCTCTCAAAATTCTCCATAACAAATTTTTTTGTCTTCAAAAAACCATCGAGGAGCACGGTCGAGCGCTCATTCAAGTCACCCGGCTCTGTTTAAGGCTTGTTTTTGTTGAAATAGACCGTGGCACAGTGCTTCATTTAGTCGTAATATTCATTTCCGCAAGTTGAAAGTGCCAAAAATTCTGCCAACTTTTCATCCGCGCAGTACTCCTCGTCCTGGTTGACGCCGTTGCTTGCCGTTGAGCCCTTGCACCAGCCCATTGCAATCCCTTACTCAACATTTGGCCACTGTTTTCCGTATTTTCGCATCCAACAGCCATTCTTATGAACAGAGAGGCCGGGGGGGTGGTGGTGGTGGGGCTGCCTCGGCTGGCAATGGAGGCGGGGTAGGGGGTAACTTCTTAAGATCTTTCGCATTGGACTTTCCTTCAGCTGCCCCTTTGAATTCTCCTTCTTTTGTATTCGGCAATCGGATGATGGGGGGGGTGGAGGGGTGGGACGAAAATGATGGTGGAATGGAAGCCATTTGAACGAACTTTGCATTTCTCATTGAAAAGGATTTTTATTCCTTTACGCTGACTATCGAACCATTTTTTTTTTTTAATTCTTTTTATTCCTTAGCCACTTTCAATCACCATCACCATCATGTCTTCTGAAATCATTTGGGAATTCAAGAACAACAATCTCTGCAGCATTAGCTGCCCATCCCCGAACAACTGCTTCACCCCTCTGCAATACACCAATCCCGATATTTGTCTGGCGCCCGGGATCAATCCCAACAATTTCCAGCACTACAACTCCTTTACCAGCGAATCGCTGATAATGTTTTTGGGTTTGGGCCTGCTGTCCGGCGCCATTATTGGCTTTCTGCTCTGTCTGCTTTTGTTTTCCTGCAAAAACTACGTTTGTTGTGCGCGTCGTCCTCCTCCCACTTCTTCTCCAATTCGTCGCCGTTCTCGTCCTTCTCCGCCCTCTCGTCCTTTGACCCTCAAGGCCCACATGCCGAGCGTCGTTTCTCAAGTCTGAGGTACCTTCAAACTTTTTATGCCTATTTGTTTTTTGCCAACCGAAATTTATCTATTTTTTTTTTTCTCAGTCCTCGTCAGTTCGTCGCCGGCTCTGATCGCCCATTTTCAAAGACACTTCCTTTTTATTTCCTTCACTCTTTTATTTTGGGTTCCTTTCGCCCTTTTCACTTCCTCTCCCATCGTGCTCAATCGATCCGCTCTCCTCTGAGGCTCTCCGTCCCTTTCTTATGCCAATTGGCAACATCATTTTGGGTTATTGTTATTCGGCTTTATTCACTTCAGATGTTTATGTTTAATTTTGTTTTAAATTCCCTCATTCGTATTTTAATAACAATTAATAAAATAAAATAAAATTAATTCGCGCTGTCAAACTATTTTGTTTTCGATCAAAACAAAAAATTTTCTTTTTTTTTTTTTTTTAATATTTCCTTCCTCCGGCCATTTCTCCTTTTGGCCTCCTTCGTCCCTCCTCTCTTTTGTTTGGCCTGTCCCGTGGCGGGACCTCGTCTCTTATACACATCTAGATGTGTATAAGAGACAGTGTTTGGCCTGTCCCGTGGCGGGACCTCCATGAATTCTATTAGTTCGATAAGTCCGCCATTCCCGTCCCAAGTTATTCAACAATGTTTATTCGGGGATTTGGGGGTTACAATCGCAGGCCTTCCCCGACTCGGGCCGGGACAGGCACCGGAGGGAGGAGGGCCCCCGTAAGAGTGATCAGAAGAGAGGGTTGGGGAGACATTTAAGAAGGGGGGCGGGCCCGAGAATTTGATCGGAACGCCCCTTGAAAAAGACGGGAACAGGGTTATTGGTTAACAATTGAGAGGGGAGGGGTGGTACGGTAATCCCCTATGGTCAAAGGCAAGTCATGAGTTAAATCAAGGCAAGAGTAAAAGTCAAAGCAAGTTGAGATTCAATCACGAGTCAAGAAGAGTCAAAGCAAGAGTCAAGAGTTAAGCAAGTCAAGAATCAAAGCAATCGAAATTCAACTCAAGTCAAGAGTCAGGGCAGAGTCAAAGGCAAGTCAAGAGTCAAAGCAAGTTGAAATTCAAGTCAAGAGTCAGGGCAAGCGTCAAAGCAAGTCAAGAGTCAAATCGAGGCAGGAGTAAGAGTCAAAGCAAGTTGAGATTCAATCACGAATCAAGTCAAGAGTCAGGGCAAGAGTCAAGTCAAGAATCAAGGCAAGTGAAGCGTCAGAGCAAAAGTCCGGGCAAGAGTCAAGTCAAGAATCAAGGCAAGGCAAGAGTAAGTGAGTCAAAAGTTAAAGAAGTCAAGAGCCAAGGCAAGTCAAAAATTCAACGCAAGTCAAGAGTCAGAGCAAGAGAAAGCAAGTCAAGAATCAAGGCAAGTAACGCGTCAGAAGAGTCAAGGCAAGTCAAGAAGCAAGGCAAGTGAAGAGTCAAGGCAAGTTGAAATTCAACGCAAGTCAAGAGTCATGGCAAGTCAAGACTCAAAGAAGTTAAGAGTCAAGGCAACAGAAAAAATTTAAACAAAAAAAATAAAGACAATAAAGAGCGGTTGGGTGCCGCGAAGCGGCAGCCAAACGCTCGTCAATATTTAAATTGTTTCAAAATTCTAAATTATTCGAGTGACACTTTGCCACAAAACAAGAGACCAAAGACCAATATAATAATTGTCGGACGAGCAAAAAATAAATAAATTTATTCAATCATCAAAAGGGGGTGCCATTCATTATTCATTTGTTATTCGGCGCTGGCTGCCCCTTTGCTTTTGCTTGAACGGTGTTTGGTAAGCGATCTGAAACTCAAAAAACATTCGAATAAAACACACCAACACAAAAAAATGTAAGGGCCCCCAGCAGGGCTGGGCAAAATCGGAAAATAAACCGAATACGTTTAAATCCGAAATCCGAAACGATTTTAAATCCGAAAACCCAAAAATCCAGAAATTTCAAATTCCGAAACCCGAAATCCGAAATTTTTTCAAGGGAAATTTTTGCATATCGATGAAAATTGTCTCGGGGTGGGGGCCGGCGGTGCCGACAGGCGCCGCCGGGAAAAATTTTTTGAGTTTTTTGATGGAATTTGTTAGAAAATTGGTCCAAAAATTACGAATGTAGCAAAACCAAAGGGCCTCCTTCCCTATAGTTTTGTGATTTTGTCCAATCAAGAAATGAAAAAGTTATGAATGTGATCAAAAATATTTTTTAAAAATTGAAAAGTTAAAAAGAATATTTAGAATTTTGACTAAACCATCGTAAAAGTTAAGAGAAAGTCAGAGTCACGAACACAGTCGTGGATCTGAACCCCAATCAATCGATCTTCAACTGCCTCCACCACTCACCACTACACCAAAAAGGGGTGTAAAATCCGAAATTTTACTCAATTTCCAAAATCCGAAATCCGAAACGGCCAAAAAACCCGAAATTTCGCCCAGCCCTGGCCCTCAGGTATTTGCCAAGGGTGACCTCCCAGAATTCCGACTTCCAAAAAATTTTTAAGGCCTGGAATTTCGGGTTCGTTCCGAGCAGGGTTGCAACGGATTGGGAAAAAAGTCGGATACGGATTTCGGATATCGGATTGGTGCCCAAAATTTGTCGGATCGGATTGAGAAAAACACCGGATTTCGGATGAAAACATTTTTTAGTGGAAAAAACTGAAATTTTGTTGTTTTTTTAGAAGATTTTCGGGAAATGATAATTTATTCAATGTACCCCTCAAGTTCAATAAGAAAAATCGCAAATGGGCAAATTATGATGAAGAAAAAGTTTAACTTCCCATCCAGGGCAGGGCTGTGTCGAAAGTAAAAAAACGTCAAAAATCGAAAGTCGAAATCGAAATTTTTTTTGTGACTAAAAAAATTATTTTAAAATAATTTATTTTAATAAATAT
>MEIZ01000041.1:245033-258344 GCA_001723225.1 Globodera ellingtonae | reverse complement strand
TTGAGCATGGACTGCCCGAAGACCGGGAGCCCATTGTGCGCAGTCTGCAAGAGAATGTGCTCACTTTGGCCACTGATCAATATGGCAGCCACGTGATTGAACATTTGCTTGTGCATGGACTGCCCGAAGACCGGGAGCGCATTATGAGCAGTCTGCAGGAGAATGTATGTGCTCTTTAGAAAATTCCTCAAATTCAGTTGTTTCATACAAAGTTAGTACAATCCCATTTTAGACAAGAAAGAAAAAATCTTAAACAATTTTGCCTTAATTGACCGACAGCTCTTGATGATACCCTAGGGGTAAGGCAAGTCGATCAGCAGAGGCCATTAGGAGACCGGCCACATAGATGCGCTGCGAAGCAGGGCTGTGTCGAAATTTCGATTTTCGACGTTTTTTTCTAGGGTAGGACGGGACCGGGACTTTTGGAAAAACCGGGACCGGGACTAAATTTGGTCCCGGTCAAAAAAAAACCTGGACTACTGGCCAAAAACAAGAAAAAAAATCATTTTGTAAAAACCGGGACTTTTATAGTGGGATTTTAAAGAAATTTTGAAAAACCGGGACCAAAATTTCAGTACCAAAATTTGAAAAATTGACCATTTCAGTACTGGTCTCGGTCCCGTCCTACCCTATTTTTTTCCTTTCGATTTAAAATGTTCAAAAAATTTCCCCAGCTGCGCCGACAGGCGCCGCCAGAACTCCTCCACTCTTACGTAATTTTTTTTTAAAAAAAATTTTCCTTAATTCCGAAGCAAAATACTTAATTTTGCTAAACTTTTGATGAAATTTCTTAACAAAATTGAGTTAAAAATATAAAATTTTCTCGGCGGCGCCTATTGGCACCACCGACTCACCCGCCCCTCGCCTAAAAAGCTTTAAGCCTAATAAGGGCCACTGAAGCAAAAAATGACTTCTTATCAAACAATATTTATTAAAATAAATTATTTTAATAAAATACTTCTTTTTAGTCACATAAAAAATTTCGATTTCGACTTTTTTTTTTTACTTTCGACACAGCCCTGCTTCGAAGTGCAATGTTAGGGGGTGTAGGGGGCGGGTTGCGTGCGATGTTGTACACCAGAGCGCCGACGCTCAAAGGCAAGTCAACTGAGCGCCATCTGTTTTTTCGCATGCGATTTTTTCAACTACTTTTTAGGCGAGGGGCGCGTGGGTCGGCGGTGCCGATAGGCGCCGCCGAGAAAATTTTGGAATTTTTTTACTCAATTTGTTAACAGATTTTCCCAGTGTAAAAGTGGCACTTTAGTTCCGGGATGATGGTACTGACTATGAGGTGTCTTTCACTAGACTCAGTCGGCCGGTATCCAAATGGCCTCTGATCGACCTGCCTCACTATTAATGATTTGCCTCATTAAGAGCTGTCGAATGAAACCGAATCTGTGCTGATTGGAACAGGCTTAAACGCATTTTCGCAACTTAGGGCTTACCTTCCAAAATGGTAAATACTTAAACTTTTCTCCCTCCAAAGATCACTTCCCTGTCCCTGCATGAATGCGGCTGTCGGGTGATCAAACGTGTGATTGAACACTACACGGAGCAACAAAAGCGTCCCGTGCTGGAACAACTGCTTGGCAATGTGCTCACTTTGGCCACGAATATGTATGGCAGCTTCGTAATCAGACATGTGCTTGAGCATGGACTGCCCGAGGATTGGGAGCCCATTGTGCGCAGTCTGCGCGAAAATGTGCCCACTTTGGTCACGTACCAGTATGGCTGCTGCGTGATCAGTCATGTGCTTGAGCATGGCCGGCCCGAGGACCGGGAGCCCATTGTGCGCAGTCTGCACGAAAATCTGTTCACTTTGGTCACGGATCAGGTGGGTGAAGGGGCGGGTGGGGAATTGTGGATATGTGCAGTTTTAAGTAGAGCCCGGTCGAGACGAGAATCTCGACTCAAGATCTCGATCGAAGCTCAAGTCCGGGCTCTGGTTTTAACCATCCGGATTTACCGAGACCTTTTTCAAGAATTGAGTCATAACCATTTTTGTTCAAGTATGGCACCTTCGTGATCCAAGATGTGATTAAGCATGGACTGCCCGAGGACCGGGAGCGCATTGTGCGCAGTCTGCACGAGAATGTGTGTGCGCCCTTTTAAACTCTTTTAAAATTTTCTTTTTCGCACCCCCCCCCCCCCGGGAGTTTTTCAATGTCCGGGGTCTTCCATTGGGTTTGAGGTCCTTAGTTGTCCCATGCTCCCTGCTAAATGCGTTTTTTGGTTACTGAATTTTTTAGTGTCCAAGTGACGGTGCTTTTTTGACCCCAAAATGAGTCCTAAGAAGCGGATTTTGATAAACAAGTTTGTCAAGGTTCAGTTTTCAAAAATTTAGTGCCAATTTCTTATAAAGCTTATTTGAACTTTGATAAAATTATCAAAATGTCTTTCTGCAATTTTAGACCATTATTAAATTATTAAAAGAAAATAATTTTTTTTAATTCACTTAACAAGGTTTCTGTTTCCCATTAAAAAAATCTTTTCGTTTTTTGAAATAAATTTCTGACGCTTACCCCCTCTCCCGAAATTTGTTCTAGCTACGCTCTTGCGTCGTTTATATGTTAAGAAAAATCATTTTTTATTTTCTCGTCAATTAAATAAACAAACAGAACGACATTGTCCTAATTTAAATTGCCTTCTAGAATTAGGCTCCGGTTTTGCAAAGAAAAACGCGCAATTTTAAAACTTTTCTCCCTCAAAAGATCAACTCCCTGTCCTTCCATGAATACGGTAGTCGGGTGATCGAATGTCTGCTTGAACACTGTACGGAGCAGCAAAAGCGTCACGTGCTGGAACAACTGCATGGCAATGTGCTCAATTTGGTCACGGACAAGTATGGTAACTACGTGATCAGACATGTTCTTGAACATGGACGGCCCGAAGACCGGGAGCGAATTGTGCGCTGTCTGCAAGGGGACATTATGAAGAGCGCACATCACCTAAGCATCTCCTTCATAATCGAGAAATGTGTGGTTTTTGGGACGACGGAGCAGAGAAATGCGCTGATCGACCAAGTTTGTTCGGAGTGAGTGTTTTTTCCGAGAACCCCAAAAACTAATTGTTTTTGTTCATTTGTTCAGCAACGGTTCTGGCATCCCGCCCTTATTGCAAATGATGAAGTATCCAATCGGCAACAAAGTTGTGCAGAAAATGCTGAACGTTGCGGACTCTGCGCGGCGTCAGAAAATGATGTTGGCCATCAAAACTGCTCCAATTAAAAATACGGAAAAACGATCATCAAAAAAATGAGTTTTGAATGAGCTTTACTGCGCTTTTTGCATATTTGAAAAAGAAATTTTTTCTCGGCGTAAGGATAAAATAAAGAGAGAAAACAACATCGCAAGTGATTTTTTGACTAATTTTCTTAACAAATTGAGTCAGAAATCCTAAAAAAAATTTCCCGAGCCGACGCCCGACCCTGAAAAAAATTTGGACGCCCTCGATCCCCGACATGGCCAACCCACCGACTTTCCCGTCCCCGACGGGTCGGGGAGCAACCCCAATTTTGCCATTAAAATTGATTTAAGGGGCGGCGCCGAAATTGGATAATGGCACCTTGGATGATTGAATAATTTATTTCTTTTTGCTCGCGGGACAATTAATTATATTGGTCTTTGGTCTCTTGTTTTGTGGAAAAGTGTCATACAATATTCGAACGAAAAACCCCGAAATCGATGCATTAACCTGTTGTTGGCATGCTTGACAATAAATGACTCTGCCGTCTGTTGTGTATGTCGCTTTTCCGTCGACTCTGTCGATCCATTCCTTCATCCAGGTAGCTTTTGCCTTTATTTTTGGCATTTTTTGCAAAATATCTCAAAATCCTGAAAAAAGTCGCCAAAAATGTCAAAATAGGCATGAAATAGGCACAAAAATGTCGAAATAGGCACAAATAGGCATTAGGCACAAAAATCCCAGAATAGGCATAAATAGGCATTATAAAGTCCACTCTAGAAGCTTCAAATAAAGCTAAATCATGTTTTTTGTGCTTAACTCACTGTGCCAAGCTCGCAGAAAAAATAGGCATTTGCCTAAAAGTGGAAGCCCTGTTGATTAAACATTGTCTTTTCTTATTCTTTTGTCTTCAATTTTATCAGATTCCGGCAGTAAGTACGGTACATAGTAAAGCTTGTAAAAATAAACTTTCATAATATTTTTTGAATAGAAATTGCCAAAAAAATGCTAATTAGATAAATATGTAGCTAATTTTTAGTTCTAATGAGTTTATTTTAATACTTTAACACAGAATCGACAATTTTTTTTTGCAACTTCAAAAAGAAACATTAATAGGGCCAAGATTTTTAGGTTTTAACCTTCTTTTATTGCGACAGGGTTTGACGAGATAAGCTCGGAAATTGCATTCATTTCGAAAAAATTTTGGATTAGAGCGACTTTTTAGTCCTTATAAATCAATATTTCACCATTTTTTCATAAAAATCCATATTTGAGCAATTTTTATGGATAATTCTTAAGAAAAATGCACTTTTTGTTTACTGATCACTCCGAATAAGCAACTAAAAAAAAACGGCAATATTAAGATATTTGGGGGTCAAATTTCTTAACAATTTTTTTAAGTCAAAAATAGCCGTTTTTTAGCCGTAGTGAAGTGAATTGAATAATTGCTAACGTAAATATTCATTTTTACTTTGGTTTTTTAAATTTAAATTTAAATTGTTTGTTCGATGAGCAAAAAGAAATTATTCAATCATCGAGAGGGGATGCCATTATTCGTTCATTATTCGGCGCCGCCTCCCCGTTGTTGTGCTTGAACGGTGTGGGTAAGCGATCTGAAACTCAAAAAACATTCGAATAAACATGACCCCGAGACTCGATACCGAAACCCAAAAAACCCGAGACCGAGACTCTCGTGCATCACTAGTACATACCAGGGATGGCCCCCCGGAATTCCGACTCCGGAGTTCTGGTATATATACCAAAGTGGGGGAAAACGAATTAATTCCCGCGAGCAAAATCATCGAGAATCAAAATGCAAAAAGCACAAGAAAAGCTACCCACAAAACTCACTTTGATGATCGATTTGGTCTGCTTTTAATTGGAGCAGTTTTGATGATCAACATCATTTTCTCACGACGCGCGGAGTCCGCCACGTTCAGCATTTTCAGCACAACATTGTTGCCGATTGGATATTTCATCATTTGCAACAAAGGCGGGCTGCCGGATCCGTTGCTGAACAAACAGCAAAAATTTTGTTTTTGTAGCTTGGCAAAACTCACTCCGCACAAACTTGGTCGATCAGCGCATTTCTCTGCTCCATCGTCCCAAAAATCACACATTTCTCGATTATGAAGGAGATGCTTTTGTGTTGTGCGTTCTTCATAATATCGCCATGCAGACAGCGCACGATGCGCTCCCGGTCCTCGGGCCGTCCATGCACAATCACATGTTCGATCACGCGGCAGCCATACTTGAACAAAAATGGTTATGACGAAATTTTTTTAAAAGTCTCGGTAAATTCAGGTGCTCAAAACTGCACGTATCCCCGATCCCTCCACCCACCGGATCCGTGACCAAAGTAAGCACATTCTCTTGCAGACTGCGCATAATGGGCTCCCGGTCTTCGGGCAGTCCCTGCTCAATCAGATGTTCAATCACGTAGCTGCCATACATATTCGTGACCAATGAGAGCACATTGCCATGCAATTGTTCCAGCACGGGACGCTTTTGCTGCTTCGTGCAATGATCGAGCAGACTTCGGATCACCCAATTGCCGTATTTATGGAGGGACAGAAGAAGGACTTGCGCCGATAGCTCATTGATTATCTAAATAACATTTTGAGTCCCCAGGTAAAAGTGCACTTCAGTACCAAGATTTAAACCCACCGTATTAAAAACCCGAAGAAAATGCGGGGAGAGGGGGTGGGAAGGTTCAATCGTTACACAAAATTATAATTAAATGATTTTGCCTCAATTTGTGACGCTTTGTCCACCGATTTCAACGCCGCTCGGATCACGTGAGAGCTGTACATTTGCTGGGCCATTGATAACACTTGGCCACGCAATGCGTCCACCAGCCGAGCCTTTTGATCCTCCGTGCCGCATTCGAAAAATTTCTGAATTTTTTTTGCCTGTTTAAGATCAAGAAATTTTGAATAAATCACATTCGGTCGAAAAGGAGGTCAGATTTGGATTCTATGACCTCTAAACCTCCAAAAATATTTTTTAACAACAAAAAAAAATGTGAACGAATCTGATTGGTTCCTCTCGTTTCTAATTCACAATTAACATAGCGAATAACGATACGAATTTCAGCAATTTATCGAGTCCATACGGAACCCTAATGAATATTTCAAGGACCTGAATCACATGACTGCCAAATTCGTCAGCCATCAATTGTCGAGCATTTTGAAGCGTCTGCGGCCCGCTGAGAAAATAAAACGTCCCTTACACATTTAATGCCAAAAGTAACTCACCCCCCACAGATGTTGTCGAACAGCGCCTTTTTCTGCTCCGCCGTCCCGCAAATCAAACACTTCTCGATGACGTTGGAGGCGAACTTGTCCTGTGCGTACTTCATAACATCCCCTTGCAGATTGCGCACAATGGGCTCCCGGTCTTCGGGCAGTCCATGCTCAATCAAATGTTGGATCACGTGGTTGCCATACTGATCCGTGACCAAAGTGAACAAATTTTCGTGCAGACTGCGCACAATGGGCTCCCGGTCTTCGGGCAGTCCATGCTCGATCACATCTTGGATCACGAAGCAGCCATACTTGTCCGTGACCAAAGAGAGCACATTGCCACGAAGTTGTTCCAACACGTGTCGCTTTTGCTGCTCCGTACAGAGGTCAAGCACACTTCGGATCACCCAATTGCCGTATTCATGGAGGGACAGAATAAGGATTTGCGCCAATAGCTCATTGATTAGCTAAATACAATTATTTTTCCATGATTATTTGATGACAAATTGTCATTGATAATTTGTTAGGAAAATTGGTCCAAAAATTGGAGATCTTTTCTGCCTTAACTTTTCCTACGCTAATACAAAGTTTTCTGGAGGGGGGGGAGGGTGTCCAATCATTGCACGAAAAAAGAAAAATAATAAAATTAAATAATGTTGCCTCAATTTGCGACGTTTTGTCCACCGATTCCAACGCCGCTCGGATCACGTGAGAGCCATTTATGTGCATGGCCAATGTCACCACGTGGCCACGCAATGCGTCCACCAACTGAGCCGTCTCCGACGGATTGGCACGCTTCAACTTTTGCTGGATGAACCTGGCAAAATGTTTGTTAACAATCAATAGCCGATGAGAGAGTAAAGAATAGGCAAAATGTTAATATGCAAATTCTAAAATCAAAATCAATCAATCAATAGGTTCTTTTTGTTTGTACTAAAATGATTGATAAAAATGATTGACAGTTTTTGAATTGAAATGTATCACAATTTTAATGGATATATTGATTTATTTTCTTTGAGACGTACTTTTTGACAAAAAATTTCAGCCCTTTTTTAGAGGGATCACCCAATTAAATCGATGGCTTAGTGGTTTGTCTTTCTGCAATCTAGATTTTGCTTGCTGGGTTCGAAACCTCTTGAGTGGAATCAATTATTTGTCTTTTTTAAAAATGCATCGCATTTTTGAATGTTGGCTTCAATTTCTTAACAAAGGCTGCCAATTTTTGTAAAAATTCCCCCAGTGGCACCTATCGTCTTTTTGAATTTTTCCGAAATTACGAAGCAAAATGCTTAATTTTCGAAAAATTTTGGTTAAATTTTTTAACAAAAATCTCAAAAATTTTTCTGACGCATCTGTCGGCATCGTCGGGCTCTCCTTCCTAGAAAAATGCAAGATTTTCTTGAAAAAGGACGGATTCTAATGGTGGAGTTGAAGAGTTAAAAATCTGAATTTATTGTTGCGTTTTTGAGGTTTTTTGCATATTAGGTAGTTCAAAAAAAAATTTGCGAAAAAATATCGCGATACCTATATCGGTTTTTTCGATACCGATATTTTATCGAAAAATCGTATCGAGGTCATTGCCGAGCACTAGTGAGTGACGATAGGCGCCCGAGAAAATTTTTTTGATTTTTGATGACAATTTGTTAAGAAAATTGGTCCACAAAACCGGTAACTGAACCAACATTTTTTGTTTAACCGAACCAAAAAAATGCCTCGGTTTGAAACCGACAGCCTTACTCAAGCCAGGGTGGCTTAGGCCTAAGCCTATTAAAGCGAGTTTGGATGATTAATAATGAAAAAAAAAATTTAAAAAATCATAATTTTTTAAATCTTAGATGTTATCAGATCTAAAAAATATTGTCAGATTCGTGATCAGCACCCTTGACAACCCCATATACATATGATGTTTTCAGCAAATTTGGAGAGGGGATTGCAAAACGGGAAAGTACCAAATTTTCAAAGAAAGTTACACGTCACGCCATGGAATAACGCCAGCCGAGCTGTTCAAATCGTTCACCGAAAGTTACTCCCCCCCCCCCAGCAATGCCCACCTCGAACCGCGCGGATCTTGCGCAAACTCCACGACGTCTTTGCCCAAATCGGCGAGTTGAAGATTGGCTGCACGGTCGTTGAGGTAATCGTTCAACAGCTTGGAACCGCCGTTGTTGCTGTACTTGTGCGACAGCTTGGAATGGTTGCTGGGGCGCTCTGAAATTGCAAAAACTCAAACCGAGATTCCATTAGTAACATTTTGAATATTTATGTAGGAATTTCTTGGGGGCTTAAAATGTCCAAAATTTACTGGACGACGACGACGACGAGGACGCCGCGCGAGCGCCCAATGAAAGAACGGCGGCCGGCGGGCACTCGTTTTTAATGCATTGATGCAAAAACGTCAGCCGAACAGTTTGAACTTGTCGAATCTAAAAAATATTTTGGTACGAATGAAGAGGTTAAGCCTAAGCCTAAAAGCATCAATAAGGTTCAAAAAATTAGCGTTTTTTTTTAAATTTTGGTTGCAAATCTCAACAAATTGAATCAGATTCAATTTTTTCTCGCGACCCCCTCCACCCAAAATTCGAAATGTTCGACAGTTTCTCGAAATAAAGGCAAAAATCAAACGGTTTACTCAAAATGTATATTTGTTTTTACGCTTTTTCAAAATAACTGCCTGTGGACAAAACAAAACAAAATTCAACTCAAATAATTAATTTGCAAACCTTGTGAATAATGTGCTGGCCGTTCAGAAAATTGCGAATGAATCGGTTGATCATTTTAAGCGATTGCTTTACTTTCTAAAAGGTGAAAAGCGCCAATTGAAAGCATTTAAATGAAACTATGGTTGATTAAAGGTGACAAAACCATTGGGGGGGGGCAAGGGCGTAGCCCTGTCTCTTATACACATCTAGATGTGTATAAGAGACAGGTTTAACGTCGTGTCATTTTTGCATTTTATTATTATAGCATAACCATTTTGCCAAGTTTTTGACACGAAAAAAAGTGAATAAAAGTAAAGAAAAAACGCTAAATTCAAAAATTATGTTGACGGATTTTCACGCGGCTACCGGTCCGAGTGCCGAAAGTCCGAGTGCCGAATGGTTTGAGTGCCGAATAGTGCAAAAAATATCCGAGTGCCGAATAGATCAAATTTAAGCCGAAGGCCAAATAAAATAAATTAAGGTTGAAGGTCGAATTAAAACCTATGGTAGAAGGGCGTACTGTTTTAATCATTTTACAACACCGATAAGCGTTTATCAATCATATAAATAAGGGTTAAGCCCCGACATGGCCAACCCCGACCCCGACTTTCCCGCCCAACATTGATTTTTGGAAAATTTTGTTTTTCAAAAAATTGTTCGAATTCGGGTTCAGGGTTTGATAATCGACACTCAGATATTTATTGCACTATTCGACATTCGAACCATTCGACGCTCAGAATTTCGACACTCGCACATTTTTTGTATTCGGTACCGGACAGTATTTGTTCTATTCGGCCGGCACTCAGACTTTTCGGCACTAGGACGTTCGGTACTCGGATATTTTGTTCTATTCGGCACTCGGATATGTTTTGCACTATTTGGTACTCGGACCATTCGGCACTCGAATCGGAAGCGTTTTCACGCATTTTAATCAAAATTCACATTTTTACCCCTAACTCATGAATATCTGCATTGATCAACAAAAAAAAGGCTACAGAACAGGCCAAGCTAGAACAGGGTAAAAATTGAACAATTGAGCCTGGTTGGGTAATATATTTGAATTTTCCAAAAATTCGTCAGGATCTAAACTTTTCAAATTACCTTCTCTCGAACTTCGCAGAAAAATAATTGATTTAACCACTCTTTTCAAAATTTGCACACGCCAAACACATCTAAATCCCAATGAAATTAACCTTCTCACGCCGTCCTATTAGGAGACATCCCTTTCAGATTGTAGCAACACATAAAACATCAAAAACCCAAAACTCATTTGTAAACCGCAATATAAATTTCTGGAACACCCTTCCAAGACACTTATTTGAATCTGGTTCGTCAAAGCACTTCTCAAAACTAGTTCACACGCCGGCGGCGATCGTTTCAGTGCCCACACTTCAGTGCCGGGACACTTCAGTGCCGGGACACTTCAGTGCCAGCAATTCAAAGCCTATAACTTTTTTACACTCAACCAAATCATACAATCAAGATGTCATTGGAAAGCTCTAAATGAGAAGCATCGTACAAAAAAAAGCCAAAGCGGTTCAATTCGTTTCGCGTTGGTTTGAGCTTTTTTGGTCAAGTTTAAAAAAACATATTTTTCATATTTTGGGGGTTCGTGCATATTTTTTGCATATTTTGGCATATTTTGCATATTTCGAGCATATTTTGGCATTTTTGTTCAAAAATTTGTAAAAATGAACCCAAAATCATGGATTTCTGGCTGTTTTTGAAAAATAATTCACATTTTTAACGATAAGTTTTAGTCATTTTCGAAAAAAATGCTTGAAGAATTGAACATTTTCATATAAATAAGGGGAAAAATCGCGGCGCTGAAATGGTGCAGCGCTCGAGTGGCTGGCGCGGAGATGGCCATCTAGCGATGAATTGGCCTGACAGTTAAAATTCCGGAACTTTTTTCTCAATTTGTTCAACTTTCCAAAAATACTAAAATAATATGCGAAAAGGCTTTAAACCTACTTATCAGACGTTAAAAGATGAAAAAATTAAGTATTAAGCAAAGTAGTGTACTAAAAGTGCCATTTTTTGGTGCATATTTCGGCTTTTTTGGTGCATATTTCGGCATATTTTGGTGCATATTTTGGCCTTTTTTTGGTGCATATATATGCGCATATTTGGCGATTTTTGGTGCATATCGGTCCGATCCCTACCGATAAGCGTTTATCAATCATATAAATTAGGGCCACTATTTGGGCTTTTTTTGAAAAATTTTTAGGCAATAAAATTTGAATTTTCTTGCCAAAATTCGCTGCGCCACTAAAATACCCAAAAAAAAAATTTTTTTTTTTAAAGTCGACAAAAAGATTTTGTTAGGGGTAAACAAGGACGTAGACTCCGAATCCGACCGTATTTCGGCCAATTTCGAACCACGGACCCGGATTGGAACAAATTTTCAAAAAGTGATAGGTTTTCTAGGGGATTTCTGGGCAGGGTGACCACCTGTCAAACCCAAAAATCAGGAATTGAAACTGAAAAATCAGGATTAGCCTTAGCAAAAACCAGGAAAAAATAAGGAATATTTTTTAAGCGCCTAATTATATGAATTTTTATGCCAAAACTTTATTTTTTGTATTTCTCGATAAGGCATCCAAGTGTTTGGCATCGCAAAAATCCCTGTTTTTTTAAGAAATTGTGTTAAATTTCGAAAATTTTGCCGATTTTCGATTTTCAAAAATATTTTTTTTTACGATTCTGGTTTAGTAGGGGGGAGGGGGGTCGGCGGTGGTAGGCGTCGCCAAGAAAATTTTGAATTTTCGACTCGATTTGTTAAGAGATTTAAACCGAAATTTTAAAAACGATCATTTTTTTGAAGCTTTTTAAGGATGGGTGGAGGTCCGTCGGCGCCTATTGGCGCCGACGGGAAATTTTTGAAGATTTTTTAGATATTTGTTAAGAAAATTGGCTATTTTCGCAAAAAAATTCAAATTTTTGAAAATTTTTTTACTTTGGTTTTTTAAATTTAAATTGTTTGTTCGACGAGAAAAAAGAAATAAATTATTCAATCATCGAGAGGGGATGCCATTATTCGTTCATTATTCTGCGCCGCCTCCCCGTTGTTGTGCTTGAACGGTGTGGGTAAGCGATCTAAAACTCAAAAAACATTCAAATAAATGCAAAAAGCGCAAGAAAAGCTACTCATTCACAAAACTCACTCTGATGATCGATTTTCCGTGTTTTTAATCGGAGCGCTTTTGATGATCAACATCATTTTCTGACGACGCGCGGAGTCCGTAACGTTCAGCATTTTCAGCACAACTTTGTTGCCGAAGGGTTTCTTCATCATTTGCAATAAGGGAGGGCTGCCGGAGCCGTTGCTGAACAGAAAATAGTAAAAATTTAGTTTTTGGGGTTCTCGGAAAAAAAACTCACTCCGCACAAACTTGGTCGATCAGCGCGTTTCTCTGCTCCGTCGTCCCAATAACCACACACTTTTCGATTACGCTGCAGAAGGAGTGGAGATGTGCGTTCTTCAGAATGTTCCCCTTCAGACTGCGCAAAATGCGCTCCCGGTCTTCGTGCAGTCCATGCTCAATCAAATGTCTGATCACGAAGCAGCCATACTGATCCGTGACCAAAGTAAGCATATTCTCTTGCAGACTGCGCACAATGGGCTCCCGGTCTTCGGGCAGTCCATGCTCAATCAAATGTTGGATCACGTAACTGCCATATTTATCCGTGACCAAAGAGAGCAGATTGCAATGAATTTGTTCCAGCACGGGACGCTTTTGCTGCTCCGTGCAGTGTTCAAGCAGACTTTGGATCACACAAGTACCATATTCATGGAGGGACAAGGGAATCACTTGCGCCAATATCTCGTTGGTTATCTAAATAACATTTTTTTAACATATAAAGTCAAACATATTGTGACCCCAGGTCAGGTACGTATTTAGGGGGGGGGTACGAGGGGTAGGGGTCACTAGCAGGGCTACACGTAATTGCGGATTGCTGAAATTGCGGCCTTTTTTTTCAAGACTGACCAATCTTCATAAACTTTATATCATTCGAAGTTCTAAATGATTAGAAGATATATTTCAGTAACATCGAACCGGTTCGATGCACTATTAAAAAAAAAAAGTCTAAAAATCGGGCTTTTTTCATCGTTTTCTGGTCATAACTTTGTTCAGTTTTATCCAATGCTTTTCGAAATGCTTACACATAGCTTTTCTTAT
>MEIZ01000041.1:215223-227272 GCA_001723225.1 Globodera ellingtonae | reverse complement strand
GACGAGCGCATCCGGTCTGAAGGTCGAATTGTCCGAAGGTCGAAAGTGTTGTAACTTTCTTCACTAAACCGATTAGGTCGAACATAATACCAAATGAAAGCTTGCAATGTGTTAGAGTTATCATTAAGTTAAAGCTAAGTGATTGGACAATGCTTAAAAAAGTTATGGCCAAAAAAGTGAAAACTCCAAAAATGGCCATTTTTGGAGGCTTTCTGGCCATAACTTTTTTCATAATTATCAGATCGCTTAGTTTTTGCTGATTAATTGCTTCTCCTCATCGAGAGCTTTCATTTGGTATAATGTTCAACCTAATGGGTTTAGGTTTCTAGAAAGTTATAAAGAGCATTCAACACTCAAAACCCTTTCGACCTTCGGACCGGTAGCTCTGGAACGAGCAGTCCCGGACTTGGCCACCATACCGCTGCTTGTCAAGAAGCTGGTCCTCGTGTCGTCAATGGAAACGAACAATTTGTCGCAGATTTGTCGAAATGAGACGAACTCGAGACGATTGTTGTTGTTGTTGTTTTCTATCGCAACATCCTCACCTGCTGCTGCTGGTCCGTCGTGATATTCCGGCTTCTCCTCTACCATCCTGGGTAGTTTTTGTAAAACAATTGGAAAAACCAAATCCCATAAATTATATATCAATCGACTCCACTCAAAGCCTAATGCACGAATCTGAAAGAATTTTCTGGCGGAAACCACTTTGAAGCAAGTTATGAGCCCGGGACTGAAGTGTCTTTTTCAGTGAGGACTCAGTTGTCCACTGATTAAAAAATGGAAAAAATCACGCATATACAGTGTGTAACAAAAGAATAGGGTCAAGCGATTTTTTAGTGGTTTGAATACTCAGACTGAACCGATCGGGCTAAAATTTTTACCACTGGTTTCCGCCAGAAAATTCTTTCAGATTCGTGCGTTAGGCTTAGAGTGGAGTCGATTGATATTATAATTTGTGGGATTTGGTGAGGTACAAGTATTCTTCAATTTTACCAAACAATTTGGTTCAAAGCACTCACTTTAACACGACGTCCTCCAACAACGTCTCCGTAACGTGCAGAAGAATTGCACATTTGTCCAACAAATGTTCCACATCCAACAACCCACGCACTTCGGAGTGAAAGTTGCGCGGGGCAATGAGCGACTGGGTGCGTTGCAGCAGAAAGCGGGGACGGGCAAAACCCCCGTCGGGGACATTGCCACCGGCGATCGATTGCATAGGGCAAAAAGACCGCAACACTTTTGGGTGCTGAAATATGTACAGAATTTGCCTGCCTATATTTGTAGCAAGCGGATTAAGCAACACTCTAAAAATACTCGCCGACGAATGACAAAACAAAAAACAACATCATTATCTCTCTCGCGCGCGCGCGGTGTTTGCGTTTCCGGTACTTTGAGTTGCTTTTGGACAGAGAGACTGAGTTCGAATGTTCCCTGAGGACTTTTAGGGAGGACACGGATTCAGGGTGACCCTATAACCTGATTTCAGGGTTTTCCTGATTTTTCAAAAATTTGGAAATTTTTTTTCACCCTGAAATTACCAATTTTCTTAACAAATATCGTTAATATCTTCAAAAAAATTTTCCCGGTGGCGCCTATCGGCGCCACCGGACCTCTCCCATTCCTAAAAGGCTTCAAAAATACCCACCATTTTTTAAATTTTGGTTGCAAATCCCTTAACAAATTCAATCTAAAATAGCAAAAAAAAAATTCTGCGGCGCCTATCGGCACCGCCAACCCTTTCTCACTCCATGTAAAGTAAAATTCGCAACAAAAAAAAATTGCATTTTTAAAAATTCAATAATCGCAAAAATTTCTAAATTTTTGCACAATTTTATTAACAAAAACATTAAAAATTAGAAAAAAAATTCCCGACGGCGCCTGTCGGCGCATCGACCCACCAACAACAAAAATCAAGAATAGACATGATTTTTACGCAATTTAAATCTATTTTCATGATTTTGTAGCGTACAAACGACTAATTTTTCCACAGAAGAAATAATGGTCAATTGTGAAAAAAGTATACCCAAAAGTTTTATTATTATAAAAAAGTGTGTATGGGTATGGCACAATATAGAAAATATTTTTGGTTTTAATACAAAATTTTCTTTAAATATCTTTGAATGGTAATCGGCCCATTTCTGACTACCCGAAAAAATATTGCATAACCCGTAGGGATGCTTGAGAGTCTCGGTCTCGGTTCTCGAGTCGAGAATTTTCTCGGTTTTTTTGGGTCTCGATCTCGGTCTCGAGTCTCGGGGTCTTTCTCGGTCTCGGTTTTGGCTACGTTCTCGGTAAATTTCAAGTCTCAAAGATCTCTAATACCCCGTCGGGTGGGGGTGGGTCAACTGAACTCATGCATTTTTGAAGAGTTATACAACTTCAAACTTTATAATTATAATGGATGAGTTGGGCGGGTCCTCTCATAACCTGATTTGTTCCGGACAAAATCCGTCCCTTCTGCTGGGCCAAAAGTGGACGAAATGCCTAATTAGTAGGTATTAGTGATTTCGTCCGCTTTTGGCTTATTAGGAATTTTGTCCGTTCGTGCTTTTGTCCTAGGGCCCGTGCCGCGCCCTCCGTTGCGCTCGGGCGCCCTACCGTATCGGCTCCACTCGCATGGGTCGCGCGTGGGTTTTTGGCAGAATTGTCAAATTCGGACCAGCAACACTCAAAAAAAGTCGTTCGGGATTACATATATAAGGGGGGAAATTTAGTCCCTAAATTGGAGACTTCAGTACCAGAGTCCCGGTCCCGTCCGATTGGCAGACATTTGCGCCGCAACGCAAATTCGACATTTGCGCCGAGAGAAAAAATTAACTCAAAATTAAAAATGCGGAAAGTATGGGGCATAGGGCCCAAGCTCAAGGGTTCGTTAGGCTTATGCCTAAGCCACCCTAAGGTTGGGGTTCGTTAGGCTTAGGCTTAGGCCACCCTAGTTAGGGGTTCGTTAGGCTTAGGCTTAAGATTGGATTTTGTGATAAATAAGTGAATCTTAAAATAAAATAGGGTCCCCTTAAGCTTTTTCAAAATTTTAACCGGTCTATTTGAAAAGGTCTTTACCCTCCAACAGACAGAGACGACCCAACAAAACTGGTTCGATCACTCCAATTTAAACACAATGAAAGGAACCGCTCCATCAAAATAAATTAAACGATGCGACCCAAAACGGTCGCCGCCCGTGGCCCCCCAATTCTTAAAAATGGTGCCATTCAATTCTTTTTCGTCGATTGGAATCAATCGATTGATAAAATATTACAAATTGCCTTTGAGTCCAAATTTAAAAAAGGCCGACGAGGATAAATGTTAAAATGTTAATAAATTACATAAAATGTGTGATGATCGATGGCAAGTTTCTGTTATTTTTTTAAAATTTATAAGTAAATGTACTGACGCCGGAGGGGAGAAGAATTTTTGTGGGATTAATTGGGAAATATTTTTATTCATAGGAAATTTGGCGACGGACGGATTATTGAGACGGGGCAAGTTATCATTTCAAACACGGGAAATTAACATTTCAGACAATCGGATTAACTAAATTTCGCAGTTCCAATTCTGAGCTCTGAGAGAGCGCTGGTCCAATTCAGTCCCAACCAGCCGTCTTCCAGCACTATTCAAATCGCGGATGCGTTGAACTCTGTGGGCTGCTGCTTTCCACACTTACATTGTGTTTTAGAAAGCTGTGATGAATTTTGCGCGCATTTTAATTTAAAAAATTTTGAAAATTATTTTAAAAATTTAATAATGAAGGGAAGCGGCGTATGTGAGAGTTGAAGAAAAATGAAAAATATTTGGAAATTTTAAGCCAACGAAATATTCATATTAACTTAATTTAAAATAAGAGTTCTGCATTTACATTTTGTTATTTTTATGATTTTAAGCCCAGGAAATAATTCATTAATGTGCCAAAATATATAAATATTACCTAAAGTACATATCCTCTAAATAGGGATGGGTCGTTATGCTCCAAATCTGTAAATAAAATTCTAAAAAAATGATATCGCCTACAAATTGTTTTAAAATTGTGGTCATAATAAAAGAGACGTTAATGATATTTGTTAAGAAAATAAAAGCAAAAATTCAAGAAGATGTGATTAATTATTTCAAAAATTCTTTTTTTTTGGGCATTTTTAGTTTAAAAATATTTGAAATCATTAAAAATGTTCCGTTAATGGGGGATAGAATGTGAAGGCCGAAGAAATCTTTAAAAAAAWGATAGCACTGAAGCGGGTTCGAACCCAAACACAACATAGAAAAGACAAACCACTGAGCTATCAGTCTACCGAGGGGACTCATGTAAAAAAGATTGAAATTTTGTCAAAAAGTTGGCAAGACCACTGCCCGCGTCCTTGCCAAAAATCTAAAAACCGGGACCTCCGACTTTCGAAATTATTTTCGAAAAACAGCCCTTTCGGTTTCTAAATTTTTTTCAACCTAGAAATATTATTTGTTGCTTCAGCGAATTTACTTTAACATTAAAAAATTCACCAAATAAAGTTGGTGTCAGGTCTTGCCCCGAGAAAAGTTGATTTTTTCTATTTTTTCTGATCAATTTTTCGTCCTTCCGCGCACTTTTCATTGCGGCTTTTTTTGCATTAAACAAAACCGTTAAAAACTAATTAAGACAAAATCAAAATTAAAAAACATATAAAAATGTTTTTTAGCGCTGTAACAACTTTTGTGCTTTGTAAGGGCTCAGCGAAAGATAAGCAAGCCCCAAAGACTAAAACTACTTTATAAAATATATGTGGCGGATTTACGAAACGCCCATAGTGGCGGAATTTACGAAACGACCGACCTAGCACCTAAAATAACGCTTAAACAAATACTTTAATGTGCTTTTGTTGTGTTGTGATTCCCCAAAAATTGTTCATCTCGCCAATGTTGGTGTTCGATGTCATCAAATTTTAAGCTTTGCCCCAAATAAACAAAATTTTCACTTAATTTTTCAATGAAATATCACAAATTTTCATTGAATCACTAAACAAAAGTAAAATATGTGAATTAAAGACTTTAAATATTTTGGTGTAAAATAAATGATCCTATTGAACAGGTTTATGACTGACTGTCTACCGAGTTTGGGGTATCCGGCCGAAAAATTTATGTCTGGGACAAAATATTTTGTTTTTGATAAATTGAAAGAAATGCGAGTGCGCGAAAACTAAAACTGTCTGAGGTTCGGCTATAAAAGGTCATCAAATGACCGACCTTTCACCAAATTATTTTATTTTTATTATTTAATATTATTCGATTTTGAATAAAAATGAATCCTCTGCGTTTGCTCGCTGTCCTGTTGCTGGTCTGTGCCATGTTCGGTATGAACCAAATGGCTTTAGCTCATCACGATGAGGCTGGCGGTATAGCATTCATTTTGAATAATTTTAGAATTAGGGCCACTTTTTAGTCCATAAAAATGCAGAGAATAAATCCATCATTTTTCTTGAGAAAAATGCAATTTTTAGGCATTTTCCGAAAATTCTTGAAATAAATTCAATATTTCAGGCACCTTTTCCCAAAATTTCGTGAAAATATTATATTTCCAATTAAAAGAGGAAAATCAATAAAGAATAATGAATTTTGAAGGTCCCATTTTTAATCAATATTCTGGCACTTTTTGGGGTTTTTGGTCAATATTTCGCGTTTTTTTAGGCAATATAAATCTCGTCTCTACAAATCACGGGGCTGCTGACGAGGCCGCTGTGCTTCGCGTTCGCCGTATGGTTTTTAACAAATTTTAATAAGGTTCTTGAAGTAAATTCGGCTTTTGGGGGTCCGTGCCGGGGTTTCGAGTCTTTACTTTTTGTGATCTTTAAAATTTATAAATTAAATTTAGCATTTTATTTCAGCAATGGCTTTCAATAGGAATACAAATGTGATCTTTATTAGTTCATAAATAACTGAAGAATTATAAACATTTTATTTGAGAGCTAATGAAACATTCAAAGAATTTTAATGCTTTTTTCGGCTTCAGGCGTCCCCTATGGAGGATACTACTACGGCAAGAAATGATTGAGGAATGATCAATTGGAAGTTCAACAAAATGTGTGCTCATTCATATGCTTGATTTTGATGCCTAAAATTGAATTAAATTGAAGAATGGCACGATATTTTTTGCAAATAAATATTCGGCAAATATGGATCTGAGCTCCAAGGCTCAAAATCACTCAAAACCTCTTTAATAGGTTTTCTTAGGGGCTGAAAACGATAGAACAATCAAAAATTTTATTGGGACGGGCATTTAAATCGGCTTTTGAACCGGTTCAAATTTTGAAAAAGCATAAGGGGACCTTTTGGTCAAAATTTTTAACAAATATTTTTATTCCAAAAATTGTCTGAAAATAATATTTGATGCACTGATTCCGAATTTGTCAATAGAAAATTACAATTGAGCATTTAAAACAGTTTTTGAATCGGTTTTATAAATTAAATTAATTACCAACCCCACAACATCGGTGCTTTTATTGGTGTGCAATTTTGGATTTGAAAAAGCGCGAGTGTCTCAATCATTGAGGTCGAGAAAGATCTCTGGTGGGTTTTTTTTGGGGGGGGGGGGAACTCTGAGTCAAGCAAGTCTCGGGTCTTTAGTCTCGGGGGACTCGAGTCGCGGATTCTCAATCAGAGGCCATTTGACCGGCCCGTGAAAACCTTTAAAATTCGTCAATCATTATTAATTTCCTCTTCAGTTGTAAATAATGCTTTTCACTAGGGTTGGACAAGAACGGGTATCCGGAACCGGGACCGGTATCCGGGTGTTTTGGGCAAATTATCCGGGACCGGTATCCGGGTGTCCAGGATCCGGGATACCCGGTATCCGGGGGTTGGATCCGGGCGGGTTAAGCACCCCTGATGGTGGTATTTTTTCGGAGAAATTTTTTTTTGATGGTGTTAGCGCTAGTAAAATTTTTGAATTTTGCGAGACAATTTGCCATTTCCTATTAAAATTAAATAGAGAGAAATGGGATTCTGTATTTTTTTATAATTAATTAACAATTTCACAAAACAATTGGCTCTCAACAAAAATTGCTAAAATTTTCTTTAAAAATAATACATTGCGCTAATTTTCGAGTTTGTCTAAATTGAAACCGCCGACCCCTCCCATACTTAAAAAGCTCCAAAAAATTGGCCATATTTTTAAAATTTTGGTTGCAAATCTCTTAACAAATTGAGTCAAAAATTCAAAATTTTCTCGGCGGCGCCTATCGGCACCGCCGACCCTCCCCCCCCCCTAAAAGCTTAAATAGACTTAGAAGGCCGCTGAAAAAAAAGACAACCTTCAAAATTTTTACTATCCAACTTGATTGAATTTGATTTTATTCGTTTATTTACTTTTTGGCAAAAATTGCGTGAAATTTGATTTTTTATAAAATTTTAATTATTATTTTCAAAAATTGAAAATTATCCGGTATCCGGACGGATATCCGGCTGTAAATTAGTATCCGGTACCGGTATCCGGGTGTCAAGGAACCGGTGGAACCGCTATCCGGGGGACCCGGATAATATCCGGTCTTGTCCAACCCTACTTTTCACCATATTTTGGAAAATTTTATTAAAAAATAAAAATAAAAAAGTTATCGGAAATCTCGATCTTTAGAGCAGCATTTTTGTCTAAGAAAAAGTTATTTTTAGGGCTGCATTTTTTCGGTGCTAGGTCGTTTCCTAAAAAAGGCAAATGGGGCGCTTTTCAACAGTTTTTTTGTTATCACTTCTTCAAAGTTAACCAAATCAAACATTTTCGATATCATTCGAAAGCATGCAATGGGTAGAAGCTTTTAAACGCAAAATCTAAGCTATAGGAAAATTCTCTTAAAAGTTATGGCTAAAAAAACGTTTCCTGGCCATAACTTTTTTGAGAATTGTCCAATAGCTTAGCTTTTGCGTTTAAAAGCTCTACCACATTGCATGCTTTTATAACAAAAAAACTGCTGAAAAGCGCCCCATTTGCCTTTTTTAGGAAACGACCCAGCACGCATTTTTTCGTCTCAAAAATCAAACACTTCTCGATACGCTGCAAATGAAATTTGTTTTTTGAATTTGAACACGGCTAGAAAAAATATCGTATCATATCATATCGTATCGTAATCGTAAATATCGTAATTTTGGCCATATCGTGTATCGTTTTTGAGAGACGATATCGACATCCCTGCTGTTGTAAGGATTTGAGTGTTCCGCTGGTTGGAAGCGAACGGTTAAAACGCCTATGGCGGGGGCAAAAGATCATCCATAAAGAAGAAGCAAAATGGGACGCCCCGGTAGCTCAGTTGGAAGAGCTGCCCACGGATTGGGTGGAGGACGTGGGTTCGAGTCCCACCCGGGGCTAACATTTTGCCTATTCTTTACTCTGTCTAAGCTTTGGTTTACTTAAAAGTCCTTGTTTTCCTTAATTTTCAAAAATTTCAACCGATTCAAAAACTGTTTTAAATGCTCAATTGTAATTTTCTATTGACAAATTCGGAATCAGTGCATCAAATATTATTTTCAGACAATTTTTGGAATAAAAATATTTGTTAAAAATTTTGACCAAAAGGTCCCCTTATGCTTTTTCAAAATTTGAACCGGTTCAAAAGCCGATTTAAATGCCCGTCCCAATAAAATTTTTGATTGTTCTATCGTTTTCAGCCCCTAAGAAAACCTATTAAAGAGGTTTTGAGTGATTTTGAGCCTTGGAGCTCAGATCCATATTTGCCGAATATTTATTTGCAAAAAATATCGTGCCATTCTTCAATTTAATTCAATTTTAGGCATCAAAATCAAGCATATGAATGAGCACACATTTTGTTGAACTTCCAATTGATCATTCCTCAATCATTTCTTGCCGTAGTAGTATCCTCCATAGGGGACGCCTGAAGCCGAAAAAAGCATTAAAATTCTTTGAATGTTTCATTAGCTCTCAAATAAAATGTTTATAATTCTTCAGTTATTTATGAACTAATAAAGATCACATTTGTATTCCTATTGAAAGCCATTGCTGAAATAAAATGCTAAATTTAATTTATAAATTTTAAAGATCACAAAAAGTAAAGACTCGAAACCCCGGCACGGACCCCCAAAAGCCGAATTTACTTCAAGAACCTTATTAAAATTTGTTAAAAACCATACGGCGAACGCGAAGCACAGCGGCCTCGTCAGCAGCCCCGTGATTTGTAGAGACGAGATTTATATTGCCTAAAAAAACGCGAAATATTGACCAAAAACCCCAAAAAGTGCCAGAATATTGATTAAAAATGGGACCTTCAAAATTCATTATTCTTTATTGATTTTCCTCTTTTAATTGGAAATATAATATTTTCACGAAATTTTGGGAAAAGGTGCCTGAAATATTGAATTTATTTCAAGAATTTTCGGAAAATGCCTAAAAATTGCATTTTTCTCAAGAAAAATGATGGATTTATTCTCTGCATTTTTATGGACTAAAAAGTGGCCCTAATTCTAAAATTATTCAAAATGAATGCTATACCGCCAGCCTCATCGTGATGAGCTAAAGCCATTTGGTTCATACCGAACATGGCACAGACCAGCAACAGGACAGCGAGCAAACGCAGAGGATTCATTTTTATTCAAAATCGAATAATATTAAATAATAAAAATAAAATAATTTGGTGAAAGGTCGGTCATTTGATGACCTTTTATAGCCGAACCTCAGACAGTTTTAGTTTTCGCGCACTCGCATTTCTTTCAATTTATCAAAAACAAAATATTTTGTCCCAGACATAAATTTTTCGGCCGGATACCCCAAACTCGGTAGACAGTCAGTCATAAACCTGTTCAATAGGATCATTTATTTTACACCAAAATATTTAAAGTCTTTAATTCACATATTTTACTTTTGTTTTGTGATTCAATGAAAATTTGTGATATTTCATTGAAAAAATTAGGGTTGGACGGGACCGGGACTTTTGGGGAAAACCGGAACTCGGCACTTTTCAAGTGAGAATTTTTTTTGTAATGTTCAATGGGAAAACAAAATTTTTTTTTTGTTATTCAAAAATATCTTCTATATTGTTTTAAGTTCAATTTTATCATATCATTTTTTGAGATTCTGCTTTACTTTTAGGGGGTGGGGGTCGGCGGTGCCGTCGAAATTTTTACTCCATTTTGTTAAGAAAGTTAATCAAAATTTGGTACTTTCCTGTTTTACGACCCCCTCACCATCTGTTAAAAACATCATATATCGAGGTTTTCAAGGGGGCTAATCACGAATCGGAAAGAACTTTTCCCCCTATCGGGGCTTTGATGTTCCCCTATGGTTTTTGGCCAACTTTGAGGAGCCAACGAAGGTGCCATATTTATCCGTGACCAAGATGAGCAGATTTCCATGCAGTTGTTCCAACACGGGACCGCTTTAATTTTCAATAGCAGATTAGTATTTGTTTAAGCGTTATTTGATCCATTTTATAATTCAGAATTATATTTGTTTTTGGTAAAATTAAAATAAAAATCAGAAATTCCCACATCTCGCTGACTTTATCTTTAGGAATTTCGCACCAAATTCGGCGAAACGTCCCATTTTGGCTTACTCGGCGAAATGTACCGCTTTGTTGGCTTGCTTATCTTTCGCTGAGCCCTTACTAAACTAGAGACCGGAAACTTGGACCCAAAACCAAAAAATTACCCAAAACTTTTGTACAAAAAAGGTCATGGACCCAAAACCAAAACCATAAAAAGTCTCGGGTGCGGCAGTTCTTGGAACCAACAAACCAACAAATTTGGTACCAATCGAAAGCTTTAGTGTGGATTTTGTGTTCAAATCATCTTCGATGTCGAAATCATATATTAGACGATGTCCTATGATTAATCTGATGTCATATTCGTGACCCTCCTCAAAATGTACATCGTCTAATCATTTTCGAAAAAAGGGACTGAAAAATTGAACATTCGCATATAAAATATCGGAAAATCTCGGCCTGAAATGGTCCAGCGCTCGGGTGGCTGGCGTCAAGATGGCCAGTGCGGCGATGAATTAGCCTGCTGATAAAAATACCGGAGATTCTGGTAATCCTGTCTTTTACTGGTCCCGTTTTTTTTTTGTTTTAATGGAGTTTTTAAGAAATGCTGAGTAGTAGTCGGGGGTTATCTAGGTCGCTGATCACGAATATGATATCAGATTTTATCATATGGGGATCAACTCGTTCCCCACCATCAACTCGTTCCCTTTTCATCAACTCGTTCCCCTTAATAAAAATGACAAAAAACCTCAAAAATCGTACAAAACTCGTGCGAAAAACACGGATTCGGGTTCCTTTTTTGCGTACGTCGAACCCCGGACCCAAATTCGAACATTTGGTCGGAAAAAAAACTTTTTTTAAAAATTTTCGTAAAATTTTTTTAAAGTCGTTAAAAGTTATTGCTAGGGGTTTTTGGGCTCCTAGGGTTACTATTTTGATTGGGTTCAGACCCCGGGCCCGGTAAATTTTCGAAAAATTTTTTTTTTTTCAAAATCAATTTTCTCTAACAAAATCGTTCAAATGAATATCTGTTCGCTTTCCCTTCGTCCATACATGCATTTTGAATCTTTTAAACGACTTTAAACAAAAAGAATTTTTTGAAAAAAAAAACAAAAAAAAATTTCGAAAAATTTCGAAAAATTTTTCGAATTCGGGTCCGACGTGCGACATACGCAAGAATTTTGTAAGATGTTTTGAAGTATTTTGTAATTTCTATAGAGAACCATCTAAAAAACAAGGGAACAAGTTGATAAAAAGGGAACGAGTTGATGGTGGGGAACGAGTTGATGGGGTACGAGTTGGTGGGGAACGAGCTGATATTTTTCCCCTCCCTCACTATCAGGCCCCCGGTACTACACCCCCCCCCCCTATTTTGGGCTCGGTACTCTCAAGGGATGGGGGGGGGGGGTCATTTGCAACATTTCTTCTTCTAATCAACTTCCTTCCGTAACTGCCACCGACCCAGTTTTTGGTTGGTGCTCATATGTTTAGGGCCAGACCACCTTTTGATTCCTCCATTACCTGGCGTCTATGTGAATAATGGTTGGGTACGAAACGTACCCGGGACCCGGGTACGAAATGTACCCGGGTACGAACTGGGTGGTTCG
>MEIZ01000041.1:176112-196718 GCA_001723225.1 Globodera ellingtonae | reverse complement strand
ACCAGAATTTGGCTTTCCGGAAAGTCAGTATAAACCAGAATTAGGTTTCAGGAAAATCAGCATGCACCAGAATTTGTTATTTGATCTTCTGATTTTTTCTTCTTTTAACGTATAATCGTTTTTCAAAGTCGCTAAAAAGGTGTTTCTAGGGGTATTCGGGCGCGTAGAATTCGAATCTGACCTCCATTTCGGCCAATTTGAATCCCGGATCCGAAATCGAACAATTTTTCAAAAATTAAAAAATTTTCAAAAATTAATTTTGGCTTCAAAATCATTCAAAAAAGCACAAAACTACAAAAAAAAATCAGATTCGAATTCTTCGCGCTCGAATACCCCTAGAAACACCCTTTTAGCGACTTTGAAAAACGATTATACGTTAAAAGAAGAAAAAATGAAGTATTAAACAAATTAGTGCAGTAAAAGTGCCATGTTTTGGTGCATATTTCGGTATTTTTTTGCATATTTTGGTGTAATTTCGGCTGCATGTTTTGGTGCATATTTCGGCATTTTTTGCATGTTTTGGTGCATATTTCGGCTTTTTTTGCATGTTTTGGTGCATATTTCGGTATTTTTTGCATATTTTGGTGCAATTTCGGCATTTTTTGCATTTTTTGGTGCATATTTCGGCTTTTTTTGCATGTTTTGGTGCATATTTCGGTATTTTTTGCATATTTTGGTGCAATTTCGGCATTTTTTGCATGTTTTGGTGCATATTTCGGCATTGTTTTGGTGCATATTTCGGTATTTTTTGCATATTTTGGTGCAATTTCGGCATTTTTTGCATATTTTGGCCTTTTTTTGGTGCATATCGGTCCGGTCTCTAATTATGACACATTTTATTGCTTCGGTTTTATGTAAAAATTTGTTGTTTTCTTTGGCAATTTGCAATGCTTCATTGTCTTTTCATTTTTAATTACAATTTCTTATTGCGTTTTGTTTCATTTATTTAAATTTTTGGTGCTTTTTAGCATTTAGAAATTAACGAAATCACTCAAAATGATCGGCCGTTTCATTCGAAATTTTCTGAACGCCCAGCACACTATTCACAAGGTTTGCAAATCTTTTTTTAATTATTTGAGTTGAATTTTGTTTTGTTTTGTCCACAGTGTTGGCGGGCCGTTACACGGCCTTCATTTTATTTTATTCGGCTTTTGTCACTTAAAAGTTGGTTTTTCCTTAATTTTCAAAATTTTAAACCGGTTCAAAAACCCTTTTAAATTCTCAATTTTTAGTTTCTATTGACGAATTCGTAATCAGGGCATAAAATAACATATTTTCAGACCATTTTTAGAAGAAAAACATTTCCAAAAATGTTGCCAAAAAAGGGTCCCCCCTATGGTTTTTGGCCAACGTTGAGGGGCCAAACCTCTTCATTCGTCCCAAAACATTTTTTTAGATTCGACAAGTTCAAACTGTTCGCCTGACGTTTTTGCATCAATTCATTAAAAACGAGTGCCCACCGGCCGCCGTTCTTTCATTGGGCGCTCGCGCGGCGTCCTCGTCGTCGTCGTCCGGTAAATTTTGGCCATTTTAAGCCCCCAAAAATTCTTTTTTCTTGAACCGGTTGGAGTTTTTTTTGTTGTTGCAATTTTAGACCGCACCAGCCAGCGTTCCAAGCTGTTGGACGATTACCACAACAAACGTGCAGCCAATCTTCAACTCGCCGATTTGGGGAACCACGTCGTGGAGTTTGCGCAAGACCCGCGCGGTTCAAGGTGGGGATTGCTGGGGGGGGGCAAGCTTCAAGGTGAACGATTTGAACAGCCCGGCTACTTTTAGGCTTGAAAAATCTCAAAATAGGCGTCTAAATAGGTGAGAAAAAAGTGCCAAAAAAATAGGCTCAAAAAAGCGGGCTCATAAGCAAAAATAGGTGCAAAAACAATAATGGCTTAAAAATTTTTTTTGTTTTACATGGTAAAATTATTAATCAGTTAGTTATTCACAATTTCTTAAAATTAAAAAAATTCTAGAGAAAAACTGAGTTTTTTTTCGAAATATCAAAAATGCTTGAAAAAAACATCGGTCTTAAAAAGTTCGATTTTATGGGGTGCGTGCGCATTTTCCTGGCGTCTATTATATGGTAAAATATCAACTCGTTCCCCACCAACTCGTACCCCATCAACTCGTCCCCATCATCAACTCGTTCCATTTTTATCAACTCGTTCCCCTTAATAAAAATGACAGAAAACTTCAAAAAATCTTACAAAACTCGTGCGTAGAGCGTATCCGAGCTCCGTGAGTACCCGTATGTCGAACCCCTACCCCGGATTCGAACAATTGGTAGAAAAATAATTTTTTTTGCCAAAAAAAAAAATTTTTTTTAAGTCGTTCAAAAGGTTCAAAATGCATGTTAGGACGAACGGAAGATCGAACGAATATGCTTTTGAACAATTTTGTTATAAAAAAATCGTTTTTGAAAAAAAATTTTTCAAAAATTGTTCGAATTCGGGTCCGGGGTTCGAAATTGGTCGAGATTGAGGTCAGGTTCGAATTCTAGGCCCTCGAATACCCCCCGAAATTTTTTTATCGACTTTTGAATTTTTTTATTTTTTTCAAGGGGAACGAGTTGATGATGGGGAACGAGTTGATGGGGTACGAGTTGGTGGGGAACGAGTTGATCCCCGTTCCTATTATATATGTGAATAATGGTTGGGTACGAAACGTACCCGGGACCCGGATACGAAGTACCCGGGTACGAACTGGGTGGTTCACGGCCTTTTCATCCCATGGGCCCAGCCGCCTTACTATAGAATTCGCATTAAGGTTCATCCAGCAAAAGTTGGAGCATGCCAATCCGACGGAGAAGGCTCAYCTMGTGGACGCATTGCGTGGCCACGTGMTGACATTGGCCRTYCAKATYWARGGCTCTCACGTGATCCGAGCGGCGTTGYYATCGGTGGACAAAGCGTCACTAATTGAGGCAAAATTATTTAATTTWATAATTTTTTTACCGCATTTGGGCCAGGGCTGCACGAAATTTCGTTTCGTTTTCGTGGTTTTTTGGGTTTCATGTTTCGTTTTCGTCCTAGAATTTTTTTTCGTTTCGTTNTAATCGTATTGTTTCGTGTCCGTATTGTCAAGTGGTGAAAGTAATCACTAGCCCAGCATATTCCCCAGCGATCCCCAGGCCCCGACTTTACTGCGTGGCGCTCCCGGAATAAGGTGAGATCAACGACGGTTGCGAAATTTTAAGGAGGAGGAAATCGGACGGTAAGCGACAATCGACTGTAAAAGTGAAAAGTAACTCACACGGAGCGTCGACATAAAAGTGAAAAGTAAATCACGTCTCAGCAAGCGGAAAATTCGTCTCGCCAACTTCGATTCGACGAAACGGAAAAGAAAATCCGTGTTCAGCTTTCATCAATCAACAAAAGGAGGAGTTTTGCGAAACTCAAAGATTGAGTGTTCGCACCACAAAGATTGTGGAGCTGAAATCGAGTGGGATTGCGGTTTGCTCATCAATTTCGGGAATTTGAGTTTGTGAATTTTTTTTTCGGAAAAAAGAGCAAAGTAAAGCTTTCAAACGAAACTTTCGGACTACAAACAAATTTGGAATTGGAAAAAGGCGAAGTAATGCCTGTGTTACGCTCGCCACCACAGCATAGGAGAGTCAGAACATCACCTACGCACGGATCACCAGCTGTAACTCGTCAGAGAGCGCTAAATCTCAATCTTCAGCTGGGAAATGAACAGCAAGAACAAAATCCGATCCTTCCTCCAAATTTACATCAGAATTTTGCAAGCCGCAGAAACTCAATTTCTTCAGAGGCCTCATCAATTCTTGGAAGCGAGGAAGTCAGACGCAGACTGATGGCAACGGAACAGCAACAGCAGAACGTGATCGGCCCGCACAACGCACTCAATCTGGAGGAGCACGCGCTTCTGGACAACAATGGTATTCAGTTTCAAAACGAAATTCGGTCGCTAGGGGGAGAGTTCCCGATTCTGCTCGAGGAGCCAGCAATTTTCGAGGAAGATTTCGGGCCGATGGCAAGAAACGGTGATAACGTTAGAGTCCAACCCTTTACTTCGACGCCCCACGCACTTTTGCCTAACCGAAACCCGAGTCACCCCGAATTGCTTTTGCATAACGTCGGCGCCGTCCACTACCAGCACGCAAATGTTGAACAGAATCAACAGGTGAGAGTGGCACAGCAACAGCGTAGACCGTCTCCGCCGATACCGACAGCGCCACCACCGAGTTTGCACGCGCAGTACCAGCAGGTTTCTTATGTTTATCGTCCGCACCCTGCTGCCCACCAAGCGCAGCAACAGCACCAGCAATTTCACCGCGAAACGAAAATGTCGATGCATTGGCGGATCGCGTACAAAGCTTAGTTTCCCGCGCATACCCGGGACTGACGCAGAACCTGTGCGATGATTACTCGGTTAAACACCTAATCCGAGCCCTCGCAAATCCGGAACTGTCGCTCACACTCGAGATGTCACGTAGGCCGGGAATGTCCTACGACGAATTCGTCGCTTTAGCCGCACGTGCAGAATCGATTCAGAGAGCAACCAAAAGCGCAGCAAACGAGTACAGAAACACCGAGCCAAGGAAATTTTACTCAACAGCAAGCAGTCTGAGCAGAGTCCAAGGAGGAAGCACAAGTTACAACGCTATGCAGCAATCGAGTGGAATCGTTTGCTACAACTGCAACAGAACTGGGCATTTCTCACGGGATTGCCGGCAACCGAAAAGCCAGGGAAGATTCAATTCGGGGCAAGGGCAAATCCGATATCCCGCCGTAACGGGATCGAACAACACTCCACTGCGAAATGTTGGGGAGTCGAACAGAAACACGCAGCAGAATTTTGCGCCGCAACAGACATCAGCAAGGTCGCAGAATTTTTTGAAACAAAATTGCATCGTCATGCAGGAAGAGACACCTCCAAACGCTTTTTGTCACGGCGTGCAACTGACATCGGAAATAACGAATTTTTTGGAGAACGAACTAACTGAAGGCAAAGAAAGAGAAGGGTCAACATGTAACGAAGCAAGCCGCGTCGGGAAAATTTTGGTAGTCAAAGTTGAGACGCAGGGCGTCGAGACGGACGCGATGTTAGACGGAGGCGCTCAGATATCCCTTATCGGAGCAAAGTTCGTTTACGAACTCATCAAGAATCGAGGCCTTGATTTGCGCAAAGCCGAATTTTCGCGAACAACAGCTCGAATTGCCGATGTGAACGGGCAACGGCTCAAATGTTTCGGTGTGATAACTCTGCCAATTTCGCGCAAAGGCGGTAACCCAACGCTCATTGGCCTCCACATAAAGAGTGCCCAATTCGGATTCGACCTCTTATTTGGGACTAATTCGCTAACCGAGCTGGGATTCCTCCTCTACGATTCGGTGAACATGGAAATGATCGAATTTGAAAAAGTAAATCAAGGCCATGGCGATACTGCTCGGGTCATATTTTCCACAAAAATCAAACCACGGATGACGCAATTGATTGAAGTTGAGGTCGGAACAGAATGGAACGGAAAGGACGTGATTATTTCGCCGAGAAAGGGGGAGAGCAGCCTAAACGTCGAGCATACAGTCGGGAAAGTGGAGAGAGGAAGAGTAGTCGCCCAATTGAGTAATTTGTCGTTTTCTCCGGAGGAAATCGAAGAAAGGACAATTATTGGATCGGTCAGGGCAGCGGAATCCGTTTGGGAAGTGGACAATACACTTTTACCGGATAAAGCGCTTTCAACTCTAAGGCGAAATGATGAGGATGAGAACGAGGAACGATGGGCAATAATCGAGGAAACGATTTCCAAAATTGTACCGGCACCCGAGAAGGACGAACTTCTAAATTTGGTTCGCGAGTACGGAAACATTTTCGCCGTCTCAGAAGGAGAACTCAGTCAGACGAACTTAGTCAGCCATCAAATCGAAACCGGCAACGCTAAGCCGGTCAAATCGCGAGTACGGCCAGTTCCTTATGCATATAAGGAGAAAGTGTCCGGAATGGTCCAAGACTATATTGGCCGAGGAATAGTCCGTCCGTCTTTAACTTCCCGAATTTTGCTGCGGCAAAGAACGATCCATCGCGACAGTTTGTGATTCTCACTGACGCAAGCAAAATCGGCGTTGCAGCAGTGCTATGCCAGCCTGACGAAATGGGAAACACCCGCCCAATTTACTTCGCATCACGGCAGTGTAATCGCCACGAGAGCAACTACTGCCCGACAGAGTTGGAAGCACTCGCTGTTCGCTTCGGGACCAAAAAATTCGCCCAGTTCATCACAATGCTGCCGACCAGAATTTTTACGGATCATCGTGCATTGGTCCCAATGTTTAAAAGTAAAACGGAAACGGGGAACAGTCGCGTCGACAAGTGGCTGATGGAATTGAATGCAAGATTCATTCTGCAAGTCGAATATCACCCGGGAAAAAGCAACGTGATCGCCGATGTCCTCTCCCGATCACTGGCCCTAAAATGCCCCGAACCGCCTGCCGAGGGGGAAAAAGCAGTTGTCGGCCTAATCAGACAACTCAGCGCGGAACCAGCACCAATGGAAGAAGTTAATCGAGAAGAATGGGTTAGAAAAACCAGAGAAAGCGAGCTGGGCTTTGTCTACGAATTCCTGACGACGAAAGCCTTACCAATTGAGGCCAGGGAGAAGCAAAAGCTCATGGCGTCGTTGCACAATTTCACAATCGTGGAGGGGCTGCTCTACAGACTCGAAAGTGATGGCCGGCCTCGCCTTTTCGTGCCACAACGCTTTAGGGAAAAGCTAATTAGAGAACGGCATTCAGGCATTTGCGCGGGTCACATGAGTGGGAAAAAAATTTTTCTCCAACTCGCCGAGCAATTTTTTTGGCCTAATATGTATTCGGACAGTATCAAAGCAGTCCAGCGATGCCGAATTTGCGCGCACACACGCAAACCAAGATCAAATGAGCCTCCAATGAAAATCGTGGAAACGTCCGAGCCATTGGAGCTCGTATGCCTTGATATTTTATCGATAGGACCGGCCCATTCGACGCACAGATACATTTTAGTGGCGGTCGACCACTTCTCCAAATATTTGGTGGCCACACCGATACCAAACAAAAGTGCGGAAACAATCGCGCGCGAGTTTGTGAAGAATTTTATTCTTCTCTTGGGAGTACCAAAGAAGATCCACAGCGACCGAGGGAAAGAATTTGTGAACGAAACTCTGAACGAAATCGCCAAAATTTTGGGAATGGAGAAAACCCTGACTTCAGGCTACGATCCACAGGCTAACGGAGTGACCGAACGCGTTAATCAAACGATCCTGGGCATGTTGAAACGCTCCACGGCATCAAATTGGACTTGGGATGATCGGTTACCCTTTGTAGTGTTCTCGTACAATACGACACCATCAGAAGTGACGAAATTTTCCCCGCACCATTTGATGTTTGGAAAACGGGCAAATTTCCCTTCGGAGGTCATAATGCATGTAAATCCCCAATATACAATTGACGTCGACGAATACATARAACTGTTCAGAGAGAACATTGCCCAAGTAGTGGAGAAAGCAAGGGAACATTCGAAAATCGGACGCGAAAATATTAAAAATCAATACGATAAACAGGCGAAAGTAACCGCCAATAAGTTTCGCCATGGCGACAAAGCCATGGTGATTTACCCCGGAGCTAACCGAAGATCAGCCCATCGCAAATTGATGTGGAATCACTTCGGCCCCTTCCGAGTATTAGATATAGGGGAGTCCACCGCAACTGTAGTTCCGGTAGACAAACCGAACGCGGCACCTTCAAAAGTCCCGATCGAAAGGCTGGTGAGAGTACCGGACGGAGTTCCCGAAATAAGTACGCTCCCAAAAGGGAAAAATCCGTACAAAAATCACCTAAATTTCCTGGGGAGTGTAGTCGGTCTGATCAGCAGGGAAGAAGCGGAGAAAGACGAAGGAGCGGAAAAGTTTAAGTGTGGCGGAAGAAAGGAAGAGAAACGAGTGGATTTGAGCAAGGGGGAGGAAAATAAAAGGGGGGAGACAAGCAAAAACCCGAAAGAAACCGGGGAAAACGAGGAAAATTGGGACGCGGTTGGACGATTCGTACGGGAGGGAATAATCGGCCAATTGAGGACAATTGCCTTTTCAGGAGGTGACGAGGAAATGGAGACCGACCTGACGGACAGCCCGATGGCATGGGACATGCAGTGCGGAGGACTCGGCGTGGAGCACCGCGGATGCGTTCAACTGGTCGCCGCCGACTTGGACCCAGTGTTGGAGAAGGCCGGATTGGGCCTTAAGGTGGTTGGGACACCGCTGAAGGCACTGCTCGCATCGTTTCTGCTAAAGTCAGACGCGGTGGCCTCCTCTGCGGTGGGAAGAACGTTGGCGCAAAGTGTGATTGGATCAATGGTTGGCTTTGAAATGGTCACATTCTTGGGACAAAGGGAGGACCGGATCAAAAGCGGCCGAATCCCGACCGAAGAAGACATGGAAAGTGTGCTCAGGGCGTGGGTGGAACGATGCGCAGTGACCAGGGGCAAATTGACGAAGAGCGGATTCGGTCCCATCCGAGTGCCGGTGCCAAGGTCAATCGAAGATTTGCCGGAGTCCGAAAAGAAGCCGTGGGCAGAGCTCTTTGGACGGGCCGACTTTTTGACGGAGAAAGTGAGGGCAGAAGCGGTACTGCACAAACAACACTTTGTCACCGCGCCGAGAGTGATTGTTGGCGACTCGAGTGCGAAGCAGCTGCTTGACCTTTGGCCAACGGCGCAATTCATTGGGGCGGAAGAAGGAAGTGTCGGAGACGTCATAAGGGCATTTGATGTTGTTGCGCTGTCGACGAAAGTCCAAGTCGTGGTGATGATGGTCGGAAGAGACGCGCTAATGAAGGGAGAGACGGCTGAAAATGTGATGGAAAAAGTGGGACGGCTCGTCCAAATGTGCGCCCAAAACCGCCATGTCAAATTTTTTTGGCTGCCACCGCCATTCATCCGCGACCGCCAGGTGGAACACGACATTTTGGTCGAGAAGTTGAGGGAGTACTTTGAAGGCGCCCGGGGCAATGTCCGATTTGTTGCGACCACGGCAGCGGGACGGTCATTGTTGGAAATTTGGCGGTACGGGAACGGGTACAACACCGATCACGTGACGGCGGAAGGGCAGATGAGAGAGAAGGGACTGCACATGCTGAAGGCTTGGTTGATGAGTCAGGTGAAGGACTTCCCGGGGGACAAAGAGCTGGGCGTGGAGAAGAAAGTGCGGGAAGGAGAGGGGAAGAGCAAAGAGAAGAAGTTGGACGAAGCGAAGACGGGGACGAGTGGCCAATTCCGACGACATAGCAGCCGCCCGGAACAGACGACTCCCCACCACGGAGGACTGCCGAGCACTTTCCGCCGGTCGACCGGGCCCCCACCTCACCCGTACTGGCGCACCGCCGTTGATCGTCACCAGTCCCGCCCCTTTCGGATGCCGAATGCCAACCGACGAACGTCTGAGCGCTGAGGACATCGCTCGTCGCGGTCCGAGGATGTGTTAGAATTGGAATTTGACCCCTTTTTTGAATTTATTTAATTGTTTGCGTTTATCGTGGTGACTTTGTGTCCCTTTTTTGTTCTCATCAAGTTTGTTCTCAATTTTGGATTATTCAGTCTTCTGATTATTGGTAATTGTTCGGTCTTCTGGTTACCCCTAATTGTAATTGTGTAAGTTCACCATTACCCGATATTACGGAGACGTTAAGRAATAAATAATCGTATTGTTTCGTGTCCGTATTGTCAAGTGGTGAAAGTAATCACTAGCCCAGCATATTCCCCAGCGATCCCCAGGCCCCGACTTTACTGCGGAGGACGTTTCGGCAGTGTTTTTTTTAATTTCTCAAAAACGGATACACAAGACTTATTTCAGGTTTTAAACTCAACAAAATCGAACAAAAAGATGCCATTCGAAAGCTCTAAATGAGAAATATCATTTTTAAAAAAAACCAAACGGTTTAACTCATGTAAAAAAGTTCAGTGTGAAAAAACACCCAAAATCGGGGGTTTTTCATATTATTGGGAAAACTAGTTTTCTAATTGTTTAACTTTTGGCTTAACAACAGCTTTTAAAAGCTTAGATTTTTCGAATGGCATCTTATTTTTTCGATTTGTTTAGTTTAAACCCTGAAATATGGCTTGTGTATCCGTTTTTGAGAAATTAAAAGGAACACTGCCGAAACGACTACTGCCAAATTGTCCGTACACGGCCCAATTTTCAAATGGTTATGATTTATACAAAATGTGGGGGTGCAGTAGTGAGTGGGTCGTGGTGGTTGGCACATTTACATTAAATTCAGTGGTGGCAACCAGTCATAGGAAATCCGACGTAAACGTAATGACAAAAATTGTGCGCTTCAAACAAAACACGCTGTAAAATCGATGAATGTCTGTGCCAAAATGGCCATATTTAAGCTCGCCCATTCAAAAACAATTCACTCTCCACCTAAACATTTTGATTTTCCATCATTCCTCCTGGATGCCAAGTGCCAGTGCAAAAAACATGCGGCCATCGCTGCTGCTTGCCTTTCTGTTTGCCATTTCACTATTTCTAATCCACGGCACTGAAGGTGTATCTCGGGTCAACGTGTTGCTGCTGACCGATGCTAGCACATTGCATGTGTGGGTTCGACCTGTCAAAAAGGGCGAAGTCAGTTCTTAGATTTGTTGATGCGATGCCATTATTCGTTAACCAGGTCGCCAAGGTGTATTTGTGCCCCCCAGCTGATGCCGGAACGATTGAGCAGTCCGAACAACTTATTGCCGAGTGCAAGCAGTACTCGAGCGACCTTTGGCACGACTTGATCGAAATCAACGTCAAAACAGCAGGCGCTTACACGCTGACATGGACGGAAACCACACATGCGTCGTTGGTTTATGTGTTTAAGCCACAAACGGTTAGTTTTTTTGGAAAATTGAATACCTCCCAACTCTTGAGATCAGAATTACAGCACTCCGATTACCTATTTCATTTTTTATTTCTATCAAAAAAAAGAAATTTTAATCGATTAAAATTGTGTATTTTAATTTGAATCTTGCTTCACAGGTTCTGGAGGAAGGCATCCGCATACTTTTCATCGGCGAAGAAGCCAAATTGCCCAACTTAGAGGGAAGCTACCATTTCCGAGCTCCATTTGGTTAATTACCCTTTAAAATAATCAAAATTCATTTTTAATTATTCACAATTTTAAATTAAGGCTGGAACAGTGACACATGTGGCTTTAACAGGTCCAAGGATGGACTGTACCATTTGTTCTATCAACACTTTCCACACGCTGTACAATGGTAAAACAATTTAATTTTTTGGATTATTGTTTAATCAAATTTTAAAAAATTGTTCAGGTACACCATGCATTGGGGYCACGCTGTCAGCAAAGATTTGATCAATTGGGTCCATTTGCCAATATTCATGATACCCCCGAATTTGCTGCACTTGGACTTCGAGAATGGCCATTTCACCGGCTCTTCAATCAGTTTGCCGAACGGCGAATTGGGCGTATTTTGGACCCAACGAATATGTCAGTGTCCGTCCGTCGGCATTTATAATTTAAGCATAAAGTCAATTAATTTACCGGGGTTGGTCAAAAAGTGTCCGTCAGCATTTATAATTAATTTGATAAGTCATTATTACCGGCGTCAAAAGTCGTCAGCATTTATAATTTAAGCATAAAGTCAATTAATTTAGGCTTAATTAAACCGGGGCTGGTCAAAAAGTGTCCGTCAGCATTTATAATTAATTTAAGCATAAAGTCAATTAATTTAGGCTTAATTAAACCGGGGCTGGTCAAAAAGTCAGCATTTATAATTTAAGCATAAAGTCAATTAATTTATTTACCAAAACTCATATCATAAATATCTTAACAATTTTCAAAATGTTAAAAAGGTATTTATTATTAATAAATTTCCAAATTTTTAGCTGATGTTCCCAGGGGCACAGTGGCAAAATATCCATGGCGAGAACTTCAACAATATGTGACGACAAAAGTCCGAATATTTTATTAATTTTAATTTTTAAATTTTATTTTTCACAGAATTTGATTCGTCCGGACTGGACAACACATAAAACAGTCATTGAAAGATTCCCAACTGTTGATCCTCCACTTGGAAATAATTTCCATGACCCAGTTGTGTTTCTTGGGCCAGGAGGTGCGTTTATTTAGGGAATTTGAATTATTACCGTATTTCCTCTATTAGTAACCCACCCTCTATTTGAAACCCCCCTCTAATTGTAACCCCCCCCCCCAAGCCGTGAGTTTTAAAAACTAGGTAAGTATGACCTAAGTTTTTTTAGCCATACCATTTACGTATAAAGTTTAGCGTTTTACTAATAAAGAGAGAGTAGAGACTGGAAACTTTGACCTAAACCCCAAAAAATTTTAGAAAAATAATAAATTCCCAAATTCCGATTTTTTTTAATTTTTAAAAAAAGTTTTATTCAACTTTTCTGACCAGTCATCATAAATCCATGAATAATATTAATACTAAAAAACGCGAAATGTTGACTTAAAATATTGACCAAAAACCCCCCAAAAAAAAGTGCCAAAATATTGATTAAAAAATGCGCAAAAACTGACCTAATTCAGTCAAATTTTGCGTAAATACTAGGGTTGGACAAGAACGGGTATCCGGAACCGGAACCGGGACCGGTATCCGGGTGTTTTGGGCAAATTATCCGGGACCGGTATCTGGGTGTCCAGGATCCGGGATACCCGGTATCCGGGGGTTGGATCCGGGCGGGTTAAGCACCCCTAATGGTGGCATGGACCCGGATAATATCCGGTCTTGTCCAACCCTAGTAAATACCTTCAAAATTCGTCATTTTTTATATTCCTCTTTTACCTAATTGGAAATATAATATTTTCACATGTTTTGGAACATTTTATAAAATTACCAAATAAAATTATGGAAAATTTCGATCTTTGGGGGTGGATTTTTTGTAAAAGAAAAAGTCATTTTTTAGAGGTGCATTTTTGTTCTAAATTTTTTTGATTTCTAAGGCTACATTTTTCATTTTTATTGCATTTTTCTTAAGAAATTTTTGGAAAATTTGCCTGAGATATTGAATACAAAAAAAAAAGTCTCTAGTGATAAGATTTCAAAAAAACATCGCATTTTTACAATCGACGAAAAATTGGAAGTCGTCATTTGTTAGTTACGGATCAGTGGAATATGATTTTGTGCAAATATTTTTGTTATTACAGAAATTATTTTGATTTAAAAAATAATATAAAAATTTAATTTATGTAAATAATTTTTGAAAAATTTGTATTGAAAAATAGTAACCCACCCTCTATTTGAAACCCCCTTCTAATTGTAACCCCCCCTTGAGGGGGGTTTGAACAATTGTAACCCATGGGTTACTAATAGAGGAAATACGGTATTTATTTATAATTAAATTATGTATTCATTAAAAACCATTTTTTAAAATATCAATCCGAATGATGGCGCTGATTAGGGTTGTCAGTCTCTGGGAATTTTTAGTTATCGAACCAAAACTTTCGGTTATCCGACCCGAAAAAATCACGGGTCTACGGTTCGGGTTGGAGCCGACAACCCGAGTCTGGATCCGAGATTCTTAATCAATGATCTGATCAAATTGTACAAAAATGGTAAAAACTGATCAATTATTCAGGCTACTACTACATGACTGTTGGAGCTGAACGAAAGAATGGGTCGGCTGGTCTTGTGTTGTTGTACAAAAACAAGAACAAACATGCAGATCAACTTGATCGCGATTGGGAATATCAGGTTAAATGCAAAAAAACTGTTTTAATTAAATTAACGAAATTAAAATTAAATGATTTTAGGGAATTTTATATGAGGACAAACGGAATCAAGAGCTGCGAATGTGCGAATGTCCCATGTTGATCGCCTTGGGCGACCCGCTGAATGCGAACACGGAATGGGTGTTGTCATACATGTCAGACGGAGGCTCACATCCCGCTCCCATACGTGGCACGGACGCTGAAGGACGGTAAGTGTGGCACAAAGTCATTTTGGAAACCAATGTTTCAGAGACCGAATGAATCCCCTATTTGTTGGACATTTTGATGGAAAAAAGTTTGAGCACAGATTTGTACAACAGATGGACTTTGCTGGTGGCTCTTTTGCGTACCAAGTATGTGGAAGGAGGACTGGGGATTGAAAATAAAAAATATTTTTTAAATTTAAATTTTTGGCATTCCGTCCTTAAGAGCTTCTACGACAAACAATCCGGCAGAACGTACCTCATCGGTTGGATCTGCGACATTAGCTGGATCAGCGAGAACACCGGTGACCCAAACTTTGACGGCAGGGGCGGCGCAACGTCGCTCACTTTGYCTAAGGCAAATATTTTTAAATAAAAATTAGSMWAAATTTWAATAAATATTTTAATTTAAGTTTAAAAAATAATTAAAAACAAAAGCAGTTCATTTTATTGTTTTATTGCAGGAATTTGTTCTATCAGAAAATGGACAATATTTGATGGTCAGACCATTGCCGGAGTTGGCTTCTCTTCGAGAAAAAAAGCAGCCACACGTCATAACGTCGGTTTTGTTTTCAGTCCTTAAATATTTTTTAAATTAATTTAATTAACCCGACTTTCATTTAAATTTCATCTTTCCTTTTAACATATTTGTTTTTAAAAACTGTACTTTAAGCATAAAAAACATTTTAAATGATTTCAGAAAAGGCCAAGAAATGCATTTGGAGAAGGGTCAGGCTGAACTCGTCTTCGAGTTCAGTTGGGACAACGGCCGAGAGGAGACATTTGAGTTGCATCTGACGCCAACCCACACAAATGGCAAGAAATTGGAGTTCCGGATTGACCACAACGGCATCCAGCTAAAGAGGACCTGGTCAGTTTTTTGTACAAAAAAATCCGTCCTTGGCCTTGTCTTGGTCCGGCCGGAATGGATTTCTTTTTCAAAATTCTGATCACCAGTATTAATGTCAATATATGTTCAGGGTGACAAGCAACAAACGCCTGGTGGTCTACAATGCCATGCCGACAAAAATTCACATTTTCATCGATTTGGACACTGTCGAATATTTTGCGGACGAAGGCCGATGGTCGGGAGCCATTCGCCTGCCTGAAGCAAGCCAAGAAAAACGAATTGGAACCGTTGAAGTAAGTTGGTTAAATCAACATTTGTCTGATCAATTGGTTGATGGGTATGATGTTTTATCAAAGTTGAGCATTTTGAAAAAGCTTAATTAGGTCGACCAACAATAACCTAGATACAAATGAGGGTAATTAAGCCGTGTTCTTGTGCAAACACTGATTAGAACTATTTGAATTTCAATAAGCTTTTATTTATTTTTTAATTCTGATTTTCAGCTGAAAAGCGCACCACTGATGCTCAAGGAGGCCAGCATGTGGTATCTGAACTACAAGACGCACAAATCAGCGTATCTTCAGCAAACGGCAAATTTAATTAAAAATGAGCCGATCAAAACCCATATTTTTGAAAAACAAAAATCATCTCCAAAAAGTGTATTGGACGCAGAATTTGGAGAATCACCGAAAAAGGTCTTAAACTGACCGAAAACGGAGAKCTGCCAGCATTACATACGAAACATCAAATCTAGGGGTTGCTAGAATGACCAAATCTAGTCAATTTTGTGTTAAATCTTTGTTTTATTTCCCCCGCACAATTGTAGTTAAAACATTTTAACGTATTTTTGAAAATTTATAAAAACAATGCGAACCTTCGTGACGAACCATTTAGCCTATTATAAATAAAAAATACGGGAATCTAAAAAACAATTCCAAAGACGCGCACACTAACCCGGTTGGAAGAAAACCCCGAAAAAGGCCTAAATTTTAATTTTAACCATTTGGCTTTTTATGAATATTTTTGTGAAAATTAATTTGACTAAAATTGACATTAACTTTTTAAACTGGAAAAAACATCTCAAAAAGTAAAAAATGTCCTTTTTTCTGCATTTTTTAAATTTATTTCATTTAAAAGCTAAACTTCATGCAGAGTTTGCATCATCCAATTTTGCTGAGCAAAAAATTAGGAATTTTAAAAATTGTTGAAGACTTCAATACTTATTTCTTACAAATTTCCCAAAAATTGGATAACTCATAGTTATCGAAAAACTTTGTTATTCAATAACAAAATTTATATTCTGTCATTGATTTTGCCAGAAAAAATGGTCAAAATTGTCCAAATTTTGCCAAAATTTTGCGCCAAAATTGCAAATTTTGTTAATATTTTAAGAAAAAATAGGTTGAAAAATAGAACTCCCCCCTAAATTAGAACTCCCCCCTAAAATAGAACTCCCCTTTTTTTGGGGGGGGGGGGTTGAAAAATAGAACTCCCCCCTAAATTATAAACTGAGCAATTTCGATTCCTTTTTGAATTGATCTTTTTGTATTTTTGAAGCTAAAAAATTTATAAAGAGGCCCTTGGGGCTTGGCGGCCTCTTTGGTGCTAATTTTTGTTTGAAATTTGATACAAAAACATATTTCAGCCAATTGGTGCATAAACTGAGCAATTTCGATTCCTTTTTGAAATGATCTTTTTGTATTTATGAAGCTAAAAAATTTATAAAATTGGTGCTAATTTTTGTATCAAATTTCAAACAAAAATTTGCACAATTTTATGAATTTTTTAGCTTCAAAAATACAAAAAGATGAATTCAGAACTCCCCCCTAAATTAACTCCCCCCTAAAATAGAACTCCCCTTTGGGGGGGGGGGGGNTTCAAAAGGGTGATTTTTTGAAAACTGACCTAGCCTGGATGCTTAATATGTACATTTAAGATATTCCAAAAAAAAATTTGTTTTGTCCTCTTAACCTGTCTCTTATACACATCTAGATGTGTATAAGAGACAGATTTTAGGAAATACGGTAGGTATTTGAAAATTATTAAAAATGTTCCTTTTCGCGATTCAGATTAACAGCCGAATAAAGATAAATAAGTGGTTGTACTCAAGCGGATTCGAACCCACACAAACATTTTACCTCACGAAAAGGCTACCACTAACCCGGTTGGAAGAAAACCCCGAAAAAGGCCTAAATTTTAATTTTAACCATTTGGCTTTTTATGAATATTTTGGTTTTATTGTATTATAAAATCTGGTGCATGCTGATTTTCCGGAAACTTAATTCTGGTCTCTACTGGTTTTCCGGAACACCAAATTCTGGTCCATGAAGACTTCCAAAACTCCAAATTCTGGTGCATTCTGGATTTCCAGAAGATCAAATAACAACTTTAAAAAGATTGTAAGTTTAAATGGTGCTAATGGAGTCACCGCCCGCTCATCCCTATTTTTAAAAAAGAATTTTTTTTCAAAGTCGGAGAAAAGGTGTTTCTTGGAGTATTCGAGGGCGTAGAATCCGAATCTGACCTCCGTTTCAACCAATTCCGAACCCCGAACCTAAATTTGCCGAGGCACGACAAAACGATTTTTAATTGCAATTTTTTAGATCAATTTTTGCTTTTACGCATTTGCGTTTGTTTGTTCATCGCAAGTTCCGTCCGAAAGTACGCCAATTTGAACAAAAGCAAAAAAACCCTAAGTCGAATGGTAAAACCCCAACTCGTTCCCGGCCAACTCGTTCACCCCCAACTCGTCACCTTTTCAACCGTTTTTTCGTTATAACTTCTTTCAAAGCTAACTAAATCAAACATTTTTGGTATCATTCGAAAGCTTAGGAGGAGAGGAAAAGAAGCTATTAGCAAGCAAAAGCTAAGCGATTGGCCTAACCTCAAAAAAGTTATGGCCAAGTGTGGCCAAAAAAGCGTTTTCTGGCCATAACTTCTTTTAGATTTGGCCAATAGCTTAGCTTTTGCGTTTGAAAGCTTCTACTAGTTATAAGCTTTCGAATGATACCAAAAATGTTTGATTGGTTAACTTTGAAAGAAGTTATAACGAAAAAACAGTTGAAAAGGTGAACGAGTTGGGGGTGAACGAGTTGGCCGGGAACGAGTCGGGGTCCGTCCAAGTCGAATTTACACACAAAAAATGATTCTTTGAAACCAAACCAATAAAAGCTTTACATCCCGCTACCTTGCCATCCGAATCCGATACCAAACTGATTTCTTTTTCCCGTTCTCCCTCCGCTCAAGATCTAATTCGGCATTTGTCAATCATAAAGGTTTTCAGCGGTAATTTCGCAATACATTTTTCAATCAGCTGACTGGGCGAATGGCAACCCCAATTTCGCAACCATCGGATGAAAAACTCATTTCTTTTGGCATCATGCCATCTTTATTGAATGGATTTGAAAATAAGGACAAAAGTAGAACTTGGTAAGTAAAAACAAAGAAAAATAATAACAACATGACCCGTAATCAAGAGTCCATAAGTATATATTAGAAGGTGACGAATGTGATAAAAATGATTACAAATTAATGTAAATTAGCGGGACAGAACATCGGCAAGAGAGTAAAAAATCAGAATTTTAAGAACTATTTAATCCGAATTATGTGAAATGATGGCCTGCTATGAAAAGCAATATGAGAACGACGGTCAGGGTATGAGAGTAAAAGAAAAAAAGGTGTGAACGGTTCAAAAAAATGTTAAAATTTATAAAAGCAAATCCAAAATGCTCAAATAAGAAATAATACAGCATCCTAAAGAAACTCGCCTTAAATGGTTCAGATTGAAAGAAGAAGAAGCGATTTAAATCAAATTGCCGATCAAATTTTGGCATGTTGAAAATTGTGCAAACATTTTGACGTTTGCAATTTCAAATTTAATAAAAGGTGCCGGCCGGGCCGAGCATTTCACGTCTGTTTTCCGCCGAACACTTTTTCCCATTTTGACGCCATTTTTTTCGTCCGCCCAGCGAAGTGCCTTATAATTTATTTTTAATTAGAGGAATTCGAATATGAGAAAGAAATGGCTTCTTTAAATTAGAAACAAAAATAAAGTAATTTTAACAAAGTTTTTCAATTTACTCCGCGAAATGTCCAATGCAATTTAAATAATACTTAAGATTTGGGCTTAAACCGGTTTATATTTGCTCGAAAAATCTGCAAAAATTTAAACCGATTATTGAAATTGTTTCAAAAAAATAATTTCCAAAATAAATCAAATAAAGAAAAAAAACATTCCTCACCTCTTCCCCAAAAAGGCGAGCCTGGTCAAATGCGAAAAAAACATTGCTCAGCTTCCATATAAGTTCAAACACGAATTGACAAGTTCCGGAAGATTATATTTTTTAGCTAAAAGACAATAAACCCATTAAAAGTATTTTTGTTTTTGAACTTTTCAAAAGTTAAGAATTTTCTACGGTAATTTATAATCAATTTTTTTCACCATAATTATCAGGCTGGGATTTTTAGGCTCAAAAAATCTCGGAATAGGCGCCTAAAAAGCAAGATATTCTATGAAGAAAAATCGGTTTTTATTGTATTTTTTATAAAAAATTTTCAAAAAATTAGTGATCTTGGCAAGAAAAATTTGAATTCCATTTGTTCTTAAGAAATTTTTTGAAAAAGGTCGAAATAGGCACAAAAGTTCAAAAAAGTCGCAAAAATAGGCTCCAAAAATCTTCAAATACCCGAAATAGGCTTGAGTCTATTTTAGTCTCGAAAGTCCGAAAGCCAAAACAAAGCTGCAGAAATAGGTAAAAAAACCTAAAAAATCCCATTCCTGATAATTATAAATTTTTAGATTAAATTGCAAAAAAGGAATTAGCGGTTCAATTTCTTAAAATTCACCCGCATAAATCACAGAAATTGCATTGCCCTCGTTCAGTCCACTCAAATCATCGGCGTAAATGAATGCTAACATCGCCTTGAACGCGCCCACTTCCACGGGCTTAATCTTTTTCGAAAAGGCTAAAAATTGTTTTTTTCAACAAAAATTAAACAAATTTTGCGCACCGGTCCCAGTGGCGGCGGCGGCCTTTGCATCTGGCTCGTCAAAACGAAACATTACTTTAAAAACGTCGGCGGCTTTCGCCAGAATCGCTTTATGTGCCGGCAGAAGCTTCAAATTCAAATAAATAAAAAAATTAAGTCAAAAAAAAGAATCTAATAAATAAATCCAAAATTATTTAATCTATTCCCAAAACTCGCCTCTTTTTCGTCTCCTTCCCCCACAAAAAAGTGAACATCCGCAGGATGGCCCGTCCGCCCCGCCGAAGAGTTTTCTTTTGGCACTTTACAAAATTTGTTATTTATAATCGTAGCTAAATAAATTTTAAGGCGAAAAATTGATGTTCCCATACCCAGTAACCCCAACGTTACCTGGGGTTGATTCAGCATTGCCAGAACTGAATGATCCTTTTTCGAGTTTGGTGTTTGTATTTGGCAAAGCATCTGAATTTTCTACGTGAGTCAGTCAAAAAATAAATTTTTGTTAGTCACCACACAAAAACTGAAAAGCGATGAAATATTGCACCAAATTTTTAATTTGAAAACAAAATTTTTTTCTGACCCGCTTTCAGCAGAACAGAAACGGCCACAAACAAGCAAATTGCGGACAAGAAGAGAAAGGTGCGCATTTTGAGGCAATAAAAATAAAAATCGTTTTGAATGATGGCTAATCGCTGCATGCCACCGCTTTTATACGCCTTCAATCGCAGGCGTAGAAGTGCCTTTGCTTTAAAATAGCATTGTCAACGAAGAGAATGGAGACGGGACGCGAGAGAATGCGTTGGCATTTACGAAAAGATTGCCTTACTCCAACAAATGCCA
>MEIZ01000041.1:142018-163056 GCA_001723225.1 Globodera ellingtonae | reverse complement strand
GGTCTTAATCCGAATTCTGAGGAGCACTTTGGAAGGGAAGCTGTAGAAGTACAGCAACCTGAAAATTTTCCACGCGGAAATTTTCAAGGGCAATTTCGGGGCGGAGAACAAATTCGGTATGGAGTCGAGCGGGGCCGGAACATGGAAGTTATTCAAAACCAAGGCGAAAGGAGAAATTGCAGGGATCATCCACACGGAAATCCCCCATTTAACAGAAACTGTGAATGAATAAGAAATATGGGAACTTTCCCGAGACCCCAAGGGGCTGGAAACCAAAATTTCGGAGCCGTACGGCAGGGAGTTCTACAAATTCAAGGCCCGGTGGAAAGAGGAAGACGGTACGGCGATTAACCGCACGGAAATCCGCACATGGAGTAGAATTTCAGAGGAGGGCAAGGATTCGAGATTACCCCCAACAAAATTGGGCCGGAGAATTTAATCAGTATGCTGGGGACGCTCCCGGAGTACCACCCATGCCTGGCCAGGGCCTCCCCCAAATAATCATGGAGTTACATAAAGTGACACTTTCGAACCAGTATGCCAGCGTCTTAAGAGAAATTCCCAGCGTTCAAGGGACGGAAGGTCGAGACAAAATTCAGGAGTTTTTCACCACTTTAGAAATCTGCACAAAAGAGTGGAAACCAGAAAAACGCTTGGAAATTTTACGAGCAAATTTAAAGAAAAAGCAATCAAAGCACTGAACATGGCTTTGAAAAAATTCGGTCCACAAGCCCCATTCGGTGTGCTAAAAACGGAAATAACAGCGATCCTCCGCGAGACTGATCATAGGGAAGTAAGCGCATTCAACGAGCTTATGCAGGCGGGCAAACAGAACGGTGGAGAAGACATTGTGAAGTTCGGGGAGCGAATCCAACGCCTCGTCTGCTGTGCATATTCGGGAATCGAAGAAAGCCAGTTGGACGAAATCTCAATTTTCATCGCGAACATTAATGATCCGAGTATGGCCAGATTTTTGGAATGCCAGTCTAAACCCCTGCAGACATTTGACGAACTACTGATGATGGCGAACCGGCTGAGTTTGGTGGGCAAAGAACCGACAGAAAGCGCATTTCAATCGGACAGCGTTCAGCCAAACCAAAATTCCCAACCCATAAACCTGTACCAAATTTCCCAAACTCGTCTGCTCGCGGTAGCTTCTAGAACAGACAATACCCTCCGCCGAGAGTTCCGCAAAATCAAATTTCGGGGAATTGTTACGAGCCCAAGTCGACGAGTCAGCCCAAGCTCCCACCAAATTTCGGAGAGAACCCGAATCACAACAATGCGGGTGGCGAGACATTTATCAGAGCGATAATCGAAATAATCAAGCGACGGGCGCGAATTCAATTCCTTTTCACAGCCAACCACCACAGCAACGACAAAACTTTCAGCAAGGGCAGGTATTCCCGGCATCACGAATAAACGCCAACACGCTTATCGTGACCAAAAAAACGTCACAAAGCGCGGACGGCACGGTTCTTTTCGGCAACATTTCCCAAGAAAAAACACCAGAATTCGCGTAATTTTTCAATGCTCTGACCACCCTGCACTCAAATTTCCCTCTCAAACCCCGGCACAGGCAAAAACAGTGGCATGTTTAACAGTGGAACTGGAAGTTGAGACTGAATAAGCCAGGGCTCGCATGGATTCGGGGGCCGAAACAAGCATTGTCAACCCCGAATTCCTATACAATTTAGCCATTAAAAACAAAATAAACTTTCTAGATTGGGGTTTCAACCCAAACTCAGGGCCTACCAAAACTCCGTTCGGTGTTGCATCAATTTCCGGAGCACGAATCCCGATCATCGGTGTGATCAACCTCCCGATCTCCCTAGCGGAAATTAAAAACGGAAATTCCCTGTCTGATAACAGCTGAGTCGTTTAGCTATGATTTGGTACTCGGGACAAATGCATTGGAACAACTCGGCTATTATTTGGGAAAGGCAAACACCCACGAAATTCACCAGTTCAGATCCAAACCACTTCAACCGGGATCCGCCCCATTTTTAAATTCCTTCCGAATTGCCTCGAATACCGGCAACCACCCACTCCAAAAAGTTCCCGAAAATCTGATCGATGATTTGAAAAAGCAAAATGTTTTGGGTATTACGCAAGTTGCCAGGAAACCATTCATCCTTTACACAGATTTGTCCGGCGAAGTATTAAAAGAGAAGTTGGACGGAAAAAATTTCAGGGAAGAGCTCTACAGCACTCTCTAAGGAAATATCGGAAACGCACTTTGAAAGTGAGGTGAAGGAAGTATTGATTTTTGTCGGCACAGACGACATAAACAATGGGGTTCCGACCGAAATCTCAAAAAATGCCATCCAAAAAATCGTACCTCACATGTCAAAATTCTCACACAAAACCATTTTCGTGCCCCCCCCCCTTCATTTCGGACCAACCCAGTGGCCACGAAAAATTCCTGAAAATGTTTGAAGAAAGTGTGCCGAAAGAAGGAAAGATATCGTTGGCTCTCACACGAGGCTATCGATCCATCGCCGAAATAACGAGATATGGAGAAAAGGAAGAACATAGGAATGTGGGCACAAAAGGCAAGCTGAAGCCCGGAGGCGTAAAAATGGTTCTCAAATTTTTGCAATCGATTTTTGGTATGGAAACGCCTATTGTTGAAGTAAAGGTAACTCCCGATCCACACGGAAGGGACAGGCCGAAAAGATACGGAACGGACCCAATACAGAATTTAATGTCAGTCCATCCGCCACACAACCAACAAACTCGCCACACGCAATCGAGTCCGAGGCTGAATTACCGAGGAAAAAATTATGGAAATCGAGGCCAGGGCGATCAAAGAAATTTTCATCCCCCACAAAGCATTCACCCACAGAGGGACAGGTGCCCAAACGTGAATTACGGATGCCAAGGGTCCCCCGTTACCACTCAAAACGAGCGCGGTTGTTGGGAAAAAGTGGTCCAGGCAAAAAATCGGTGCATTCATCCCCCCAGTCCTTACAATTCGATCGACTTGACATTATCTCATTAAAATTTATCGCCTGCCTCAGACCGTGCCCGTTTATTGAGAGTAATTGATTGACCAGCACCTGGAACCCAAATTCACCCCCCGGGTTTCTTAAATTTTAGATTCACGTCTCAGCATAGGCACACTCCGTTCGGCCCAGGTGGTCCTCAACGGCGGTAGGCGGGGAGGTCCGACGCTTCAACACCTCGCAGGAGCTCGGCTGCGCGGGAGCGGGGGAAGTGATGCGGGCGCTGACCAATGACCAACTATTTCCCCAATTCAAATCATGTCATATCGCCACAAATACTTTTATTGATGTGTTTCACGCCAGTCCCGGTCCCGGCCAAATCTACTCAAAATTCACATAACGTTTATTGACGAGAGGATTTTTTTTATATTTACGAAAATCTGAAACAACGCCCAAATGAATAACAAAAACAGTCTCCCCCATTCTCTCCGGCATCATGTGGTTCCGATAGTGAGTGATTTCGCAGTGCCATTGTTAAAAATTCTGTAATTTTCCAAAAAGTCTAAAATTTTTATTTTTAGAGCATTTCGACCTACATAATGATATAAAAAAGCTGCAAAAAGTAAAAAAATCGAACAATTAAAAAAATTTGTAATTTTCGAGGCAAGCCTAAAAATGCATTTTTTTTTTATCAAAACGGATAACGTACAGGTCTAAAAAGCATTTACAATTTGAAAATTCGAAATGTCTAACGAATTGGAAACATTTATTTTGAATTCACTGTCAAAATCACTCAGTGTCGAAATTAACTACTGTCGGAACCACATGCTGATGCGATTCCCTCCTCTGCTGCACCCTCTATTTTCCTTCTCCTTTCCTTTTCATCCACTATTAAAAACAATTTTGTTTTCAACTTTTTGGGCCCGATTACTTTTAACTTGTTAAAAGGTTAAAAGTAAAAATAATGCGTACCAATTGTTGCCATTAAAAAGTTAAAAGTTACTTTTAACTTGTTAAACGTTCATGTTAAAAGTTAAGGTTAAAAGTTTTTTGCAAAAATTTTAGCTATAAAAAGTAAAATTCTAAGTAAAATGTTTTTCGGCCTTTGTCTTCTTAGCGTTTTTGTCATTTTCTTCTGGAATTTTGTGTGGAAGCGTCGAAAATTGCCTCCGGGCCCAACGCCCCTCCCGCTGATTGGAAATTTGCATCAATTGGCACATTTTCCGGAACATGGCGGTGCCGGTGCTTACATACATTATGCCAAACTGTACGGCCCGGTGTACACAATATGGCTTGGCGAGGTGAACTTCAAAGGAGTAGATCAGTTCATTTAGGATTCCGATCACTATTTGAATGCCGATTAATATGATGATGATTCATTTTGATCAGTTATTAAACACTTTGTTTTCTTGATCAGACAAGGCGGCATCTGTCGCGCTTTTTTTGGATTAAATCAGTACATTATGAATCAGAGCTCAGATCATTTGGATTCAAATCATTTTGATTGAGAATGAAAAACAAAACACAATATAAAACGCTTCATCTAATTTTGTTTTTTATGATCCCTATGTGGTCGTGGCCGATTACGAACTGATCAAATCCGTTTTTTTGCTTGAACAAAATGAACAGAGCTCGGGCCGCCATTTTTTCCGCATCGCCGAAATATTAACCGGTCATAAAAATATTCATTTAATTTACTAAAGTTTTATTTCGATAATTATTTCAAATTTTAATGATTTTTAAATTTGCATAAAAATATTGAATTAATTTGCATTTTAATTTGTCTTTTATATGCAAGGAATTTTAAATAGCTTTGATGCACCTAATTAATATTTTATTACCTTTTCAGCAACGCATGGAATATTTGGAATTACGAAAACTCATGGTGAAGAGTGGCTGTTCTTAAGAAGAAATGCGCTCTCAACATTGAGGGACCTGGGCATGGGCAGAAACAGAATGAGTCAAGAAGTAATTTTTTATTTTAAATTTGATTCATCTCCGAAKTTTAAATTTTAAATAAATAAAGTTTGCTATTTTTAACATTTTTTAAACATCTTTAAATATTTGAATTGTTTAGATGCTTATTGGTKTACGCAAAATGTCTGCAAAAATTCGTGCCGAAACAAAAATCAACGGCCCAAATTGCATCGATTTGATTAAGCCAATCAATGAGCTGGTCGGATCATCCATTAGCCTTCTTTTGTACGGACATTCGTTGGAAGAGGTAAAAAAAACTTTTGATTAAAATTATTAATCCAAAATTATATTTCGTACACCGACAAAAGCTCTTTCACGACAAAATTATTGGAAACAATTTTCTCGGACAAAATATAACCACTAATGAAAAGCAATAAGTCAACGGTGGATAAAAATATAAATTTACATTTACCTGGGGCATTTGTTTGAAAAATCAARTTTTAATAAACACAGCGGCTCAATTTTGGGGCTCTAGTTCGGAAAAGATTTAAWTTTTGGCCTAGTGGTCTGTGTGCTTGTTAACAAAAAACGGTTGAGGGTTCGAATCCCCTCCAAGTAATTGCTAATTTTCGCTGAATTTAATCAATTTTATTTAATTGGGAAGAGCCAAATTCCGTAAATTGCTTCATACCCACCTAAATCAAACAAAGTCGGTATCAATCGAAAGCTCATGATGAATAGAACTTATTTGCAAGCATAAGCTAAACTAGTTGATGCTTCTAAAAAAAGTTATGGGGGATAAGCCAATTTGAAAAATTATTTTTTCAAGGCTTTCTAACCTTCCGAATCGCTTAGCTTTTGCTTGATGAAAGCTTCTAGAACATTCGGGCCTTCGATTAATAGTATAGAAGCTCTGTGKAAAAAATTAGGCAAATCGGTGTGTTTAATCAAAAATTCTTGTGTTCGAAGTGCGGGATGCTTTTTTTATTGTTGAAAAAGGTGAGAGAGAACGCCAAACGAGAGAAAGTTAGAGAAAGAAAGGAAATTTGTTTAATTCTCTCGCACTCTCTATTTATTGGCACACATCTCGTTTTTTGAGCCGCTGTGTAAAGAAAATGTAACAAACAAATTACCTTAAATATTTTAGGCTATTATTTGTTATTTAGGAAGACCTTGTGGAGTATTGGATTGTCAAAAAAACTATGAAAAAAATGCTTAAGATGTTGCCATGGTGCAAATTATTTTACAAAATTTAAAAAGCTGAATAAAATTTTACAGGACAACAACCCAAATTGTCACATCATCGCCACTATTGTTCGAATTTATGCCTTTTTTCGCATTTATAAATTTGTTCAAAGGCGTTTTATACTTTTAAAAATTCAATTTTCTTTTTTAAATTTACAATAACAAATTCAATTCAATTTGATTTTTTTTTTTTCAAAATTTTTAGTTGGCTTCGCCATTTTCCGCCGTTTGCAGCCATCTTCAATCAATTCGATAAAAGCATTTCCTCAACATTTGAAGCAATTGACAAAGAAATTGGCACCATTTTGAAACGTCGTGAATGGGAGCAACAAAATGTGGGGACGTCGGGGAACGACGGGGAGAGGAATTCGTTGGTGGACAACTTTTTGGATTCAATTTTCAAAGTTGAAGAACGAAAAAAGCGTGGCGATGTGCCGTTTGAACAGGACAAATACTTTCAGTAAAAATTAAAAAGTTTATGTTCATATTTTTGAAATTGATTTTGATCCGCGTGCCCCCGTTTAGGCGGATTTTTAGAGCACAGAATTTCATTGACAAAACCGGAATAAATGTTATTTTAGAGAATTAATCAAAATGACCCCAATCTTGCATATGAAAATTTGAGCTGATCAGACTCTTAATTTTTTGGTTTTTTAAGAAGCCCCAAGCCCATGAGAAATCAAATAATTTCTCACTTTTTAAGCATGGATACCCTTCGATCGCTGTGTTTTGATTTCTTCTTGGCTGCAAATGTACGAAATTTATGAATAAAACAAAAAACATTTTTTAATCTAAATTCACAGGAATCAAGCGGAAATACATTGAGCTTCATGTTGATCTATATGATATTGGACCAACAAATTCAGAGCAAATTGCACAATGAATTGAAGGCATAAAATTAACATTGAAAAATTAATAAATGCTTTTAAATTAATCCATATTCAATTTATATATTAGAATTATGCAACGGACAAAGGGCTTTTGCCAAAATGTGAGGATGAAGCTGAAGACCATTCGGATTTGCTTTGTTCGGCCATCGGCTTGGAACATCGGCCATTTCTACCATATACAAATGCTGTCGTAAATGTAAAAAATTCTTTGATTAATTTATGTTTTTTATAAATGTTTTAAATTTAAGGAAACAATGCGATTAGTTAATTTGCTTCCGTTCAATTTTGGCCATATGGCGCTTGAAGATATGCAAATTGGCAACTTTGTTGTGGAGCGTGGGACCCCAATAATACCGCAGGTGGCCAAATTTATTGAAAGCTTTTAAACAAAATTTTAGGTCAGCAGTGTGTTGTTCGACGAAAAAGTTATTTATTTATTTAAAAAGTAATTTATTTTTATTTTTTAACTATTCATTTAGCTCTATCCGGAACCGTATCATTTTTTGCCCGAACGCTTTCTGGACGACAAGGGTCAATTGATGAAAAGCGACGAATTGATTGCATTTGGAATTGGGAAGAGGTATATTTTTTTTGTTAAATAATTAATAAAACGTGTTTTGTTTATTAAGTTTTCAACTTCCTTACTATTTATTTGAGTAGGCCGGGATCGGTATAAACCGGGATAATGTCGAGATCCCGGCCTACTCTACTATTTATTAATTAATAAAGTTTAAACATTTTCACTGCTGCTTTTTAGAAAATGTGCCGGCGAAAGCTTGGCCAGAATGAGCCTCTTTTTGTTTACCGTCAATTTCTTTCTTGCCTACAAAGTGCGAATTTTTTTTGTTTTAAAATATTTTAATTGCAATTAAAATCACAAAATTTGAAAGATTATTTTAATTTTTTCATAAGGTACTTCCGTCTGATCCGTTAAATCCTCCAAGTCCAGCCAAAGTTGCTGCTTTAACTGTTTACTCGGAAGACTTCACGTGTCGCGTTGTGCCTTATCTCGACATGCATTAAAAAATCAATATTATTTATTTTTTTAATGAAAAATTATGTATTTGAAATAATCCAAATCAAGCAAATGACAATCCCTCAAAATTCTGTTACGTTGATAGTTTTTGTATTTATTTTTTTATGGCATCAATTAAACTTTGATCAACCGCAATGCCGGCGGGGAGAGTGGATTAAATGCTGGTTTTAAAAAAAATTAAAAAATCAATAATTTTAATTTTTAAATACTAGTGCTTGTTTGTTAGCTTTTTGCACTTTTGTTGCGCATTAATGTCCACTTTGAATTATTATTCGGCCAACAATTTTTCATAAACTTTTATATTGACCAGTGAGATCCGTGCCATTTACAGCTTCCTCATTACAGTGCCAATCACAGTTTTCCAATGTTTGGACACTTCTTTTTCAAGATCGCGTTCTAACCACAGTTGGCGCATTTTGGAGCAACTTAAAATATTCATTGATTATCTGAAAATATTTTTACTCTATYATCAGGGTTTGGTCAATAATTTGGCAAAAGGMTCCAAATTAGTTTTTGGACCAGACAGMTTCGATCACTTTTACTTTAGTCAATCGACCTCAGCCAATGGGTTCAGATCAGCGACTGTGCCGCCCGTACCATTCGATCAATCYCTTGTGTTTTCTTAATGGTAATGAAGTGTCCCTTTTACACTGGCACTCCAGCCGGCATCCAAATGTCGTCCGATCGTGTCCCGTCACACCTAGATCGACTGATCAATTTAAAAAAGTTTCTCGGCAGCGCTTATCGGCACCGCCGACCCCTCTCCGACCTTTTTGCCTTTTTTAGTAAATCGCAGGTAAATATGGATCTGCGCTCCCAGACTCGATCACTCAAAACCACTTTGATAGGGTTTCTTAGGTCCTGAAACCGATAGAACAATCAAAATTTGTTGTCGCTCCGCCTTTAAACRGGTTTTTGAACGGCTTAAAATTTGCCAAAAATGGATAATTTTTGACCTGAATTTTGTGTCTGCTGCGACCAATATCGACAAATGCGGTATCATTCGACAGCTCTCGGCGAGACAAACGATCTAAGTGTGCGACAAGTCGATCAGAGACAATTTGGTTACAGGCTGACTGAGTCCCATTGTAAAATGGACACTTTAGTACCAAATAGAGAATTAAGCGCTTTTTGAAAATTAAGGGAAAAATTAACAAATTTGCATTTTGTGATTCATTCATTTTCATCGAAAATTTCAATCTTCCTCATTATCTTCATCATAAGCTTCTTCAACAATATTCAGGGCTTTTTCCGGGGTAAACAAATGCTGCCATTTTCAAATTCTTCCGTTGGATTTACTTTTTGCTTCGAACCGCCCTCAAAAACATATATCGCGCTAATTTGTAAGTTTCCTGGAACGTGATGTTTAACCCTCTCGTGAGAATAAAATGATTCTTTTGTATGTCTCCATCAGGGCGGCCAGATCACCTGCGACCAAATATGGCAACCGGCTCCAAAAATARGGCATTTTTATGGCATTAAGGGTTCAAAAATATGGCATTTTTATGGCATCCGTTTTTRGCAACTAAAACGAAGATAAACAATAAAAATCTGATTATTGCTGTAGATTTTGTCTTTGCAGACGCAAAACGTTCAGCAGCGACACTTCCTTCGAAAATTTTTGGGATAAAATGTGATGTGCATTGCATTGAACGCAGAGAGTGGTTATGTTGAACACAATGAAACGCAAAGGCGCATTCTGCCGCAATTGCCTTCTTTTCCTCTGACGCCTAAAGCATCTTATTTTTCAGATTTATTTTTTTTGTACCGTTGTGCGTTTGACATATGCAGTCATTGGCGCAACTCTGTTGAGTGATCTAACGCATTCGGCATGTTTGTTGCTTGTGACGTGCACGTTGATTGCTCGCTCTCCTATCTTTTGAAATTTGTTGTGTGCGTTGCAAGCGCGGCAGTAAAAATAGCCGATTCCTTTTTCCGATTTTTCGACAAAGGCGTATTTGTCGCTGTAGCACTGGCGCCATTTCGATAAACCACCGGAAATATTGGGTACAGCAACGGCTTTATCGTGTGAGACCTTTCGACGCTTGAGCTTCTGCGTTGCGAGTGAGAGGCAACCAGTCTAAAATTGCGCTTAAGTTAATCATAAAATCGACAGTTTTACATGACAGTCACTCACCTCTCCTCCAAATTCCTCACTTGAATCCGGATGAAATTTCTTCCGCTTCTGTTTCATCTATTGCTGCCGAACTAGTGCCTTCAGTATCTTCCGCTGATGCTCTTTTATTTTTAAGCCAATTAAACATTTAAAAATGAATCTGAAGGTAATTTTTAAAATTAAAAGAACAAAGTTGTCAATTTTGGAACAAGTTTTCCTGCAAGAAAAGCATAAAAATAACAAACAGAACGCCAAAAAGCAATTTAAATATTCAAATTGTAAGAATCAAAGAGCACTTTTTTCGGGAATTCTCACATTCTTCTATTAAAAAATGAGAATTTTTACCAAAGTCAAAAATATGGCAAAATTATGGCAAGTGTGAAAATATGGCAAACAATAAGGCAAATTTCCAAAATTATGGCATTTGCCTTAAAAATAAGGCATTCTGGCCGCCCTGGTCTCCATGCACCTATGCCAAATGGCGGACATTGCCTGTAGTTAGAGATATTACATAAATACAGAGAAATCGTTTCGATACTAAATGAAATTTAAAAATTTTGAGTATTAGGTTTGGTAAAATGATTAATCGAATAAGGAGGCMGTGTAATTCCATCTTTTTGAACCAAATCTACGATCAATCATTGTGCGTTTTTTGTGAAATTAGGAAAATTTATTATGCGACCAATAAATACAAGAATGAGTGAAAACATTAAAATTTAACAATCAAAACCAGAATCAAAAACTCCATTTCTAATCGCCGCCTCCTTCGCGCAGAACAGCAACTGTGCGGCGACGTCACGCGTGTTCGAACGGCGCTCTATGTCATCGTTGAATTCCGGGTGGAAACTCTTCATCGGTTGTTCGGAAAGAAGGCCCCACCACCCATGTCGTTTGACAAAAGTTGGGGCATGTGCAGTCAAAATATGAAATTTGGGGGTACAAATGTCTGGGAAATTTTGGACGATCGTCACCCGATATTCCTCTGCCGCCGACACGAGCATTCCCGTTGTACTGCTGGAACCATCTGCTTTTGTACGCGCCCAACATTTCTAGCCGCTGCTCGAGTTGGTCCACGTAACAGTTGCCGTGAATTGCGCAAAGCTGACGCAATTTTTCCAAAAGCCTGTCAAAATTCCCCATGACGATATGTAGACTGGGCGGCACTACCGCTTCCATCTCAAGAAACATCAGATCCTCTGTGAGGAAAAAATCAACAGGATGCCCTTCAATTTGAATGATGGCAGAAAACTTTGTCCATCCTCCGCCTGCATCTCCGACTATGCAGATTAGCAACCGTTCATTCCCATGCCAAAATTGGAGCTGTTCGGAAGACGAAAGACGCCTGATGCGAGCTGAAAGCGCTTCGGTTGGATCCAGCACAGAAAGGACGTGTATTTTGTTTCCGGTTTCCTGAAAAATTTATAATTAAAATTGATTTTGAGCAAAAATATGGACCGAAAATTCTAGTTGTCTAATTTGGTGGTTTTCTTCATCGAAAAAGGCACTTTAAGCTCTTCAACCGCGTCAGTCGTGGCAAGAATGTCCAGTTGACGACGACCAAGTTCTGTTTTTAGCCGCTTGCGCTGGTTGATGGTCAGTCCGACGGAACTGCAGATGCGGAGATCTTGTTCCGGAGCGAGCCGGCAGCCGCTCAAATTCTTCCTTGATCGTGGAGGACCAGGGCTCAGTTTGTTGGCGACAGCTTCTTGAACAAGCTGTTTAGTGTTCGGCGAACCAACTGAGTAGAATTAGTATTTGCTTTTGTAATATTCGTAAACTTACTGATCGATCCAAGAACCTTCCTGACGACCCTGCGCTGCGATCTCGGCGTGATTTCGGAAAAGCTCTTTCGGGAGTGCCCTGGAGCTGCAGCCACCTTTTTCAGGCAGTCCAATTGCGTCTGAAGAACTTCTCTCTCCAGATCCGTCAATTCTGTCTCAATTTCGACTCGACGCTGTTATTCTGCTTTTTGCCGATCCTCAACGCCCTTCCTCAGCTGTTTGGCCTCCTCCTTACTCCGTTGGAGTTCCATTGCTAGGGCTGCGTTCTGTCCTTCCATCGCCTCGATTGTCTTCTCCATGCTTCGTGCATTGGCTTCTGATTGGGCGAGCAGCTGTTCCTTTTCTTCAAGTTGACGGCTCAGTGCTTCGATTTGCTGGACACATTCGGTGTGTTGCGCTTCTGTCGATGGTTCAGCAGCAGTTGAGATCGCCTCGGTGGATTCTTCATTGTCGCTTCCTGAATGAAAAGCGTTGATTTTCTAAAAATTGGGTAAAATTTCCATTAAACTCACTTTTCTTGGCCAGCCGTGCCTCACGCGCCTTTGCAGCACTCGCGCGCCTTTCTTCCCTTTTTTTCTTAAGCTCTTCAGCTCCCTTTTTGCCGTTAAGCTTTAATAAGAGCGTTCTTCTGGCCATCTAATTCAAAAAAATAAATGTTTGGAAAATTAATTTATTTCAAAAATCCTGGGCCGCATTCATTAACCATGATACTGAAAAACGATGCGTTATTTTATTTTCTAGCAATAGTGAAAATTTGAGAAGAATTGGCCAGAGGAAAAAAAAGTTTTCCAGAGCGAAGTGCGTGACACTTTTTTACTGAAGAAAATAACTCAAAATACTGTTTATCGACACGATTCCATTAATTTAATGTTCTCTATCCTATGTCCGTTTTTTGCAAGATTTGGCATAGGTGCATGCACATTCAATTCTATTCGTGTTGATGGTTGAGTTAGCCGGGCCAGCAAAGTGAAGAGACTGTTATTCACTTTAAAGTGCCGGAAGCCTTCTTCATACAACGAACGGTAAGTCGTCCAGCAATCAGATATGATAGTACTGCCGGGTTTTAACCTTACCTCTACATTGGCCAATGTCTGAAAACCCCCTTCTGAATAAAGGATATTATTCACCKCTTTTGTAAATTGGAGGCACGGTAAACGCCTCTGGGCATTCTAAGTATTCATGGCGGTCCCGCCGCGGGACAGACACTAAAATATTTTTTGATCGGATTAAATTAAATGTTTTATTAAATAATTAAAGAAAGATAAAGACACCTGTTTAAATGCAAATAATCAGTATTTAATTAAATTTTATTCCCGAAATAAATAAAAAATTAAATTAAAATTAGAATTAGAACCAAATGCGCACTGGAAGTGATCGAATCGGCAATCTCGGCGACGCAGCTAAGCTATTTTTAAATCGATTGAAAAGAATAACTGAGCCCGGCCAGTGTTGGCAGCCGTTTTGATGAAAATAGCTTTTCACATACACACCTTTTGACTTCCCCATGCGCCCATTAGGTAGCATTTGGTCAATCGCCTGTGTGTTTCTTAATGGTACTAAAGTGATTCGAAAAATGTCCCCAGACCCTCCCCCAACGATCATGCAATGCCGCGGCACCATCAAAATGTGCGTCTCACATCTCTTGAGGTCCCGATACCTCTCTATCCCCCCCCCCCAACACAAAAGAGCCCTCCTAGGCATGGGATGACACAATCCCATGCCATTTAATTACACCCCTGATCACACCCCCCACCGATCAGACAATAATTAGGCGGCACCAAAAGGCCCCCATAGACACGGAAGTCCCATTATAATTATTACACACTAAAGGCCCCCATAGGCAGAGATTGTGCAATAGCCCAATAGGCTAATTGATCACCCCAAAAAATTGCCAATTTTTGTAAAATTTGGACATCCTCCACTTACATAATCCAATAGGCGCTAGTTAGAAATAGGGGTGTTTGAAAAAAAATTATGGCTCCTCAAAGTTTACAAAACCATAGGGGGGACCTGTACAAAAAAATTATTGATTTTTATATTTTTTTAAAACCAACATAGACGGTTGAAAACCCCTTAAGATTTTGGCGACAAACACCACGACAACACATTTTGTTTTTCAACAATCGGGTAAACATTATGGCCCAATTTTCAAATGGTTATGATTTTTACAAAATGTGGGGGTGCCAGTAGTGAGCGAGTCGTGGTGGTTGGCACATTTACATTAAATTCAGTGGTGGCAACCAGTCACAGGAAATCCGACGTAAACGTAATGACAAAAATTCGGCGTTTCAAACAAAACACGCTGTAAAATCGATGAATGTTGGGCCAAAATGGCCATATTTAAGCTCGCCCATTCAAAAACAATTCACTCTCCACCTAAACATTTTGATTTTCCATATTCCTCCTGGATGCCAAGTGCCAGTGCAAAAAACATGCTGCCATCGCTGCTGCTTGCCTTTCTGTTTGCCACTTCACTATTTCTAATCCACGGCACTGAAGGTGTATCTCGGGTCAACGTGTTGCTGGACGATGCTAGCACATTGCATGTCTGGGTTCGGCCTGTCAAAAAGGGCGAAGTCAGTTCTGAGATTTGTTGACGCGATGCCATGGGAGCAATTTATTCGTTAACCAGGTCGCCAAGGTGTACTTGTGCCCCCCAGCTGAAGCCGGAACGATTGAGCAGTCCGAACAGCTTATTGCCGAGTGCAAGCTGTACTCGAGCGACCTTTGGCACGACTTGATCGAAATCAACGTCAAAACAGCAGGCGCTTACACGCTGACATGGACGGAAACCACACATGCGTCGTTGGTTTATGTGTTTGAGCCAAAAACGGTTAGTTTTTTTTGGAAAAATGAATACCCCCCAACTCTTGAGATCAGAATTACTGCACTCCGATTATTCAATTTTTATTTCTATCAAAAAATTTTAATCGATTAAAATTGTGTATTTTAATTTGAATCTTGCTTCACAGGTTCTGGAGGAAGGCATCCGCATACTTTTCATCGGCGAAGAAGCCAAATTGCCCAACTTAGAGGGAAGCTACCATTTCCGAGCTCCATTTGGTTAATTACCCTTTAAAATAATCAAAATTCATTTTTAATTATTCACAATTTTAAATTTTAGGCTGGAACAGCGACACGTGTGGCTTTAACAGGTCCAAGGATGGACTGTACCATTTGTTCTATCAACACTTTCCACACGCTGTACAATGGTAAAACAATTTAATTTCTTGGATTTTATTGTATAATGAAATTTTAAAAAATTGTTCAGGTACACCATGCATTGGGGACACGCTGTCAGCAAAGATTTGATCAATTGGGTCCATTTGCCAATATTCATGATACCCCCGAATTTGCTGCACTTGGACTTCGAGAATGGCCATTTCACCGGCTCTTCAATCAGTTTGCCGAACGGCGAATTGGGCGTGTTTTGGACCCAACGAATATGTCAGTGTCCGTCCGTCGGCATTTATAATTTAAGCATAAAGTCAATTAATTTAGGCTTAATTAAACCGGGGCTGGTCAAAAAGGTCCGTCCGTCGGCATTTATAATTAATTTAAGCATAAAGTCAATTAATTTAGGCTTAATTAAACCGGGGCTGGTCATAAANAAAGTGTCCGTCAGCATTTATAATTTAAGCATAAAGTCAATTAATTTAGGCTTAATTAAACTCATATCATAAAAATCTTAACGATTTTCAAAATGTTAAAAAGGTATTTATTATTAATGTTTTAATTGTGTTTTAAATTCCAAATTCTCAGCTGATGTTCCCAGGGGCACAGTGGCAAAATATCCATGGCGAGAACTTCAACAATATGTGACGACAAAAGTCCGAATATTTATTAATTTGATTTTTTTAAATTTTATTTTTCACAGAATTTGATTCGTCCGGACTGGACAACACATAAAACAYTCATTGAAAGATTCCCAACTGTTGATCCTCCACTTGGAAATAATTTCCATGACCCAGTTGTGTTTCTTGGGCCAGGAGGTGCGTTTATTTAGGGAATTTGAATTATTATTTATTTATAATTAAATTTATGTGTTATTCATTAAACACCATTTAAAAAWAAATATGTTTATGATCATTATTCAGGCTACTACTACATGACTGTTGGAGCTGAACGAAAGAATGGGTCGGCTGGTCTTGTGTTGTTGTACAAAAACAAGAACAAACATGCAGATCAGCTTGATCGCGATTGGGAATATCAGGTTAAATGCAAAAAGAAAAAGCAAGAAAAARTGTTAATTAAATTAAATTAAKGAAATTAAAATCACATGAATTTTAGGGAGTTTTATATGAGGACAAACGGAATGATGAGCTGCGAATGTGCGAATGCCCCATGTTGATCGCCTTGGGCGACCCYCTGAATGCGAACACGGAATGGGTGTTGTCATACGTGGCAGACAAAGGCTCACATCCCACTCCCATACTTTTCCAGGACGCTGAAGGACGGTAGGTGTGGTAGATGAACGACATGCCGAGCAGGCACGCAATCTGATTTTGATTGAGGGCAGTACGCAATCCGCAAGCTTGAGAAAAAAATCCGCAACCCCCAAAAGGCGCAATTTTAAAAATTAGAAAATGTTGGATATTCCATTTTTTAAAAAAGGCCGTAATTGCGTGCAGGCCTGTTGCCGAGTCCGGGGGGGATGGTCAATCACTGCCTTCAGCAACAACAAAAAAACGTGGCAAATTTTAAAATTCGGCTCAACAAAAACCCTGACAATATTCAGTAAAGTTTGATCAAACTTTTTAGACTAATTCTCCCGAATTTTGAAACCATTTTTTCGATCAAAAACTAAAATACAAAGTCATTGGAAGTTCCAATGTTTCAGAGAGCGAATGAATCCCCTATTTGTTGGACATTTTGATGGAAAAAAGTTTGAGCACAGATTTGTACAACAGATGGACTTTGTTGGTGGCTCTTTTACGTACCAAGTATGTGCAAGGACTGGGGATGGAAAATAAAAAATATTTTCAAATTTTAATTTTTGGCATTCCGTCCTTAAGGGCTTCTACGACAAACAATCCGGCAGAACGTACCTCATCGGTTGGATCTGCGACATTAGCTGGCTCAACGACAACACCGGTGACCCAAACTTTGACGGCAGGGGCGGCGTAACTTCGCTTACTTTGACTAAGGCAAATATTTTTAAATAAAAATTAGCGTAAATTTAAATAAATATTTCAATCTAAGTTTAAAAAATAATTAAAATAAATTTTTATTGTTTTATTGCAGGAATTTGTTCTATCAGAAAATGGACAATATTTGATGGTCAGACCATTGCCAGAGTTGGCTTCTCTTCGAGAAAAAAAGCAGCCACACGTCATAACGTCGGTTTTGTTTTCAGTCCTTAAATATTTTTTAAATTAATTTTACCCGGACTTTAATTTAAATTTTGTCTTTCCTTTAAACATATTTTGTTTTTTAAAACACTACTTTAAGCATAAAAAACATTTTAAATGATTTCAGAAAAGGCCAAGAAATGCATTTGGAGAAGGGTCAGGCTGAACTCGTCTTCGAGTTCAGTTGGGACAACGGCCGAGAGGAGACATTTGAGTTGCATCTGACGCCAACCCACACAAATGGCAAGAAATTGGAGTTCCGGATTGACCACAACGGCATCCAGCTAAAGAGGACCTGGTCAGTTTTTTGTACAAAAAAATCCGTCCTTGGCCTTGTCTTGGTCCGGCCGGAATGGATTTCTTTTTCAAAATTCTGATCACCAGTATTAATGTCAATATATGTTCAGGGTGACAAGCAACAAACGCCTGGTGGTCTACAATGCCATGCCGACAAAAATTCACATTTTCATCGATTTGGACACTGTCGAATATTTTGCGGACGACGGCCGATGGTCGGGAGCCATTCGCCTGCCTGAAGCAAGCCAAGAAAAACGAATTGGAACCGTAGAAGTAAGTTACCTATCTGATCAATTGGTTGATGGGTATGAGGTTTTATCAAAGTTGAGCATTTTGAAAAAGCTTAATTAGGTCGACCAACAATAACCTAGATACAAATGAGGGTAATTAAGCCGTGTTCTTGTGCAAACACTGATTAGAACTATTTGAATTTCAATAAGCTTTTATTTATTTTTTAATTCTAATTTTCAGCTYAAAAGCGCACCACTGATGCTCAAGGAGGCCAGCATGTGGTATCTGAACTACAAGACGCACAAATCAGCGTATCTTCAGCAAACGGCAAATTTAATTAAAAATGAGCCGATCAAAACCCATATTTTTGAAAAACAAAAATCATCTCCAAAAAGTGTACTGGACGCAGAATTTGGAGAAACACCGAAAAAGGGAGAACTGCCAGCATTACAAACAAAACATCTAATTTAGGAGRCGTTTTTTATGCATTTATAATATTCTTATAGCTTTAAATATTAGTTGATTCCGGATTTATATGTGCTAAAAACCCAAAATATGTGATCAAATTAAATATATATGTTAGAATGATCAAATCTAGTCAATTTTGTGTTAAACTTTTTTTATTTCCCCCTCACAATTGTAGCTAAAATCTTTTCACGCATTTTTGAAAATTTATAAAAAGAGTATATGTATATAAACATTTTGCGGAAACCGTCGATCTTTAGTGGTGCATTTTGGTAGGGAAAAAATTATGTTTTTGTCGCTGCATTTTTGGGAAATAACAAGCTTGGCTTTTATTGAATAAAAGTTTTGTTCATTTTAAATTGAAAAATCCAAAACACCGAATACCGGTCGGTATACCGAATTTTTTTGACCGGTATTTTTTAGATACCGAATACCGAAAAAGCCCATTTTCCTAACTAACACTAGTTCACGTAACTCCTCCCGATACTTTTCGGTTAGGTGACAATAAAAAGAGTTTTTCCAACGTCAATAAAAAGGGGGTCGTAGAATCAAAATCTGACTCACATTTCAACTTCGAACCCTGAACTCAAATTCGAAAAATTACCAATTTTTTTCCGCATTTTTCCATTAATTTTTTTTTGATTTACATTGTTGCTGAATAAAGAATTACTTTGCTGGCAGATTAAACGAGAAAACTTTTTGGTTTCTTGTCACATAACCGCAGAGTACTCCCATAAAATCATTATGTTCACGTTACTCATTGGTCATGCCCACCTCCCCACCCCTCAAGCCTTCTCCCAAATGAGTCATAACAGAGCAAATCTTTAATATACCAAAGTATCATACAAATTACTCTATTAATCGCTGAATACAAATTAACAATACGAACAATAATTACCCTAATATGAAACAACCCGCATAATCAATAACAAATCTTCCGCTTTCCACCGAGCTTGACCGGCTGCGGCGCCTACGCCGAGGCCTATTCCCTCCCGCTCCAACCGGCGCACTCCCCAATAAGCTAAAAACAAACTCGAGTCTTATTTTTTAAATTGAAAACACTAACCGCTCAAGGTCTTCATAGACCAGCGTCTTTTTGCGATATAGTTCTTTGGCGACCTACATATTAAGTGGGGAACAATTGTTTAGAATCAACATTTTTTGATCAAAATTTCAATTACTGTTGCTTTAACTTAACCATTTTAGTAGATAAGTTAATTTATTACTTTTTCAATTGTCTCCCTTCGCAGTACGGCCCTTGCAGCGGCCTCTGCCTCCTTTTTCAACTCGGCGATTGTTACTCTTCGCTGCGCCCGCGTCAATCGACGGCCCCTGCGGCTGGTGGCATCGGCAATCATGGCTGCATCGTCTTCGATCTGGGCGATGTCAGTGCCCTCGTCGTCGGCGCTGCCATGGCCAATGCTTCGCGTGAAAAATTCACGCTCCGCCACCATTCCTCCCATGAGGACAGCCATGCGGGCTTTCAACTCCTTGACGGAGTATTCGTCCTTCTCGGCGCCGTTGGTCACGCCGTCGTATTCCAGCTCGACTGACGGGATTACCGTACACTAAAACTAGTGTTATGCCTGTGTTCTCTCATTTTAATGGGAAAACAAACGTCGATGAACGTCTCGGCTTCCTCAATGAGCCAATGGCATATTAGTGCCTTCGTCGACACTCACCCTTCCAGGGTTATTCTCTTCTGCGATTTCGTCGTCCGCCAATCGAGAATGCTAGAACTTCCTAAAATAAATGCTCGGAATCTTTTACAGAAATTGGATTACTCAATGCACAAACCCTGATAAAATTGATGACTGTTTGCCAAATTGCCCGGAGTCAGAGTTCGAATAATTTGAAAAGAATTTATTTTTAATGGTTAAGCAAAATAATGCTATTAAACAAAATATGTAACGAATGAATGGTAATGCAAAAAGGAATGGACAAGAGTGACATATGTACGGGTGTCATGAATGAAAAGTTGCGAAGGGTTGAAGAAATAATCTGACTGAGACCAGAATTGATTTCTGAACCTTTTTGATTTACGAAAAAATATTAGAATTCAAGTTCGGGGTTCGGAATTGGTCGAAATAGAGGTCGTATTCGGATTCTACGCCCCCGAAAACCTTCAGAAAAATCTTTTTATCAACTTAGAAAAAAAAAAATTTTTTGAGTGGATTTGACACTTTTGTGACTCGCTCGCTACCCTTTTTTATTTTGAAACCCCATTAAAGCAGATTTTACAATTAAAAATGCGGTAATAGTTCGGTTTGCTGCCCCCCGATTTTTGAAAACAAACAAAAGATTTTCTAGAAGTATTCGTGGGTGTAGAATCCGAATCTGCCCTCCATTTGGACCAATTTAGGATCCCGGACCCGAATTGGAACTTTTTTTGAAAATTAAAGTTTACAAAAATCAATTTGGCCACAAAATAGTTCAAAAAGCACAAAATACATCGAAAAGGCAAATATGGTCGAATTCATTCATTTGAATGATTTTGAGACAAAAATTTGAGTTTTGAACATTTTTGAATTTTTCGACCAACCGTTCGAATTCGGGACTACGGTTCGAATAGGTTGAAATGCATTCAGATTCGGATTCTACGCCCCGGAATACCCTTGGAAAAAAATTCAAGAAGATCGATGACAAAAAATTCATTGTTTTATTTTTTTAATTTAATTTTTTTTGTGGTTCTGGCGATTTTCAACATATACCTGACCACCACCAGCAGTTTGAGATTGCCATCGTTAAATCCTATTTTCTG
>MEIZ01000041.1:131787-141986 GCA_001723225.1 Globodera ellingtonae | reverse complement strand
CATTTTTGAACATTTTGTAAAGTGTCCTTATTTTTGAAAAAAAATCTTATTTTTTGACCTTCACTGTCCTTATTTTGCAAAATTTTCGATGGCACCCCTGCTTTAATCTGCTTTTGTTGTGTTGTGATTTCCCCCATAAAATTGTACATTTCGCCAATGTTATTGTTCGTTCGTTAAGCTTTGCCCCAAAGTAAACAAAATGTTCAATATAATTTTTTCAATGAAATATCACAAATTTTCATTGAATCACTAAACAAAAGTAAAATGTGTGAATTAAAGACTTCATTGGTGTAAAATAAATGATCCTATTGACAAATCATGAGGTTTTGTTATTGGGAAAATAACAAAAAATGGCTGATCAAAATGTTATCCAAATAACAGAACAGGTTTATGACTGACTGTCTACCGGGTTTGGGGTATCCGCCCGAAAAATTTTTGTCTTGGACAAAATGTTTTGTTTTGCCAAATTGAAAGAAATGCGAGTGCGCGAAAACTAACTGTCTGAATTAGGTAATTGATTCGGCTATAAAAGGTCATCAAATGACCGACCTTTCACCAAATTATTTTATTTTTATTATTTTATATTATTCGATTTTGAATAAAAAATGAATCCTCTGCGTTTGCTCGCTGTCCTGTTGCTGGTCTGTGCCATGTTCGGCATGAACCAAATGGCCTTAGCTCATCACGAAGGGGCTCCTGGCGGTAGACCCGTTGATGCTGACGAGGCCGCTGTGCTTCGCGTTCGCCGTATGGTTTTTAGCAAATTCTAATACTTGAAGTAAATTGTTCGGGTAAGCCGGCTTTTAGGGGTCCGTGCCCGGGGTTCGAGTCTTTAACATCTTTTAAAATTTATTAATGAAATTTAGCATTTTATTTCAGCAATGGCTTTCAATAGGAATACAAATGTGATCTTTATTAGTTCCAAATAACTGAAGAACTTAAACATTTTATTTGAGAGCTAATGCAAACATTCAAAGAATTTTAATGCTTTTTTTCGGGTTCAGGCGTCCCCCATGGAGGATACTACCACGGATGATACGGCAAGAAATGATTGAGAGATGATCAATTGGAAGTTCAACAAAATGTGTGCTCATTCATATGCTTGATGTGATGCCTAAAATTGAAGAATGGCACCATATTTTTTGCAAATAAAATTCGGTAAATAGGGATCTGAACTCCAGACCAGGGGTGCTCGTAATTACGAGTTACGGATTACTTAAATTACGGGGTTTTTGTTGTTACGAGTTACGAATTATTCGAGGGCGTAGAAGCCATTCTGACCTCCAATTCGACCAATTCTGAATCCCGAACTAAAGTTCGAATCGCCTAGCTTTTGCTTAATGAATTGTTCTAAACATCCATGGTTCGGGGGTCAATGACCAAGAATCAGATTAACGAATTGGCCAAAAACGAATTGGGCATTTACCAGAATTCGACTTCCCTCCGCCCGAAACATAAAAATCGACTTTGAAAATTTGTGGAGTCCCAAATCTTTTCGTGAATTTCAAAAAAAAATTGCAATTTCTCGGTCTCGGGTCTCGAACCAAGAAATTTCTCGGTTTTTTTTGGTCTCGATCTCGGTCTCGAGTCTCGGTGTCATTTCTCGGTCTCGAGTCTCGGTGTCATTTCTCGGTCTCGAGTCTCGGTTAAATTTCAAGTCTCGAACATACCTTGGTGCTACTAATAGAGGAAATATGGTAAACGATGGTTTGAAACTCAAGTGTTTCCGCTTGGCCCAACCGAAGAATCGGAGGAGGAGGAGGAATAAAAGTGGTTGGCATCCACCACACACCGGTTGGTCATTTCGGGCGGAGAGATTATTGGCGGCGGCAAAATTGGCCGCGGGGAGTTTCGGCCGCCCGCCGGGGCGCCTCAAATGCGCAAATGCCTTGGGGCGAAGAGGGAATGAATTTTCGATGAATTTGGCATAATTTGAATAGAAAATTGAGCGCCTGGGGGGGGGGCAATGGCAGCAGATTGGCTGCGCTTTTTGTGCCGAAATGAATGCGAGCGGATGAAAAGGGATACGTCGTGCCATTTATGCATCAGTATTGCTCTAAATATAATCATTATGCACCAATAGACAAAAATTGGTCCATTTTCGACAGGAAATTTAAAAATAAACTTTTAAACTAATTTTTATAGGCTTTGACAACTAAAGCAAAATTAGATAAATTTTTGCCTTTTCTGGCTTTTATTTATGGTGCAATTAATTTACATATGTTATGATCATCGGTTATCGTATTACACATAAATATATGTACATTCATTTCTAATATATATATGGCACATCCAAAGTCCCTATTCGATAATGGCATTGGCATGGCATCATCGAAGTGCATTGCATTTGCTAAAATTGATGGGGAAAATATATTCAAAATTATAAAAAAAATGAGAGCCTTTTCCTCACATCGCTCAACGGAGGCGGTCAATAAATTGTTCGGTCCAATTCTGGCTGTTGCAGCAGCATTGGTCGTAGCATGCACTCATGTCGTGATAGGCGCGTTCAATGGCCTCGTAGGCCGTGACGTTCAGTTTGAGCGGCTCCGGTTCCTGGCACGTCCGGGTGTAACGTCCACAATCGTTGAAAATGTCCCCACCGGCACAACCAAAGGGTTGGGCTAAAATTGCGACAATAAAACAGGCAAATCGTTCATTTAGGTGAAAGCCTCATTTAGTGAAAGCCATACGTAAGAGTTCGTAAGTTTTGTGCACTTCGTGCCCACACGAGCGGCATTTGTACAGCGCCTCCAGCGCGCTGTGCGTGAATTCTGCAATCAAAATAGGCTCAATTTGTGTTATGGACATTTTTTAATAAGTTTTTTTTTGCTACCAGAAAAAACTGCGTAGAGTATGAGCACAACGATGATGAGAGAAGACACGATGATGCAGACAATGATGGTACTATCGTAATGTGTTGCAGCGAGTACGAAAAAAAGCATGAGTAATGCGGTGAAAAGCTGAAATGAAAATTATTCCTTTTTTTCCCCATCAAAAAAAAACTCACTATACACAAGAACATCCCAATGTAGCAAATCTCGCAACCTTGATTGGTCGCATTCATTAATTTGCATTTGACCTAAAAACCCCAAAAATGACTGTTTGAAGGCGTCGCACACTCGACTTGAATTGACCTTGTTGAATTTGATGGCATAAAGCTTCGAGGTTGGGCACGAACAGCGTTGCTCCGTCACAAATTCGCCTTCTTTTCGTGGATTCATCCATGCATTAGGATATCTAGGCTGCGCCGAATTCATCCAAATGTTAGGAAAGTTGTCTTGCTGATAGGCCATTGTTGTTGTTGAAGTTAAATGTGAGAAAAGACACCTGTTAATTAAACAAAAAAACTTTTGATGCATAAAAAATGAATGTAAAGAATCAATTTTCGGCATTTTATAGAGGGCAAATTCGGGATAAGCGACAGAGTGGGGATGGGGGAATAAAGGCAATCAAAATTAGAGATCGGACCGACCAAAATCTCTGTAAATTACAATCGAGATTCTTGACCGGTCGTCAAGTCCGATCTTTAATCAAAATGGTTAGAAAAAAAGGAGCCGTGACAAGCCAATTTTATACACATACTATAGGTAGGGTGGGGATTTTTAGTTAAGAAAAAAAATTCAAAATAGTTAACCAAATAATGGTCGAAATCCGGGTTCATAAGCAAAAATAGTGATGAAAAAATGGGTGTAAAAATAAAAGGCTTAAAAAATGTTGTTTTTTACATGTAAAAATTATCATTTAGTAGGTCTGCTACTTTTAGGCAAGAAATTTGCACAAATTCTATGAAGAAAAAATACGAATTATTTTATTTTTTAGCAAAAATTTAAAAAAATTATGATCCTAGTATCAAGAAAATTTTAAATTTTATTGTATTTTTTCTAAAAACTTTTTGTTGTATTTTCACATTTTTTTTTGAAAAAACGTCAAAATAGTGGCGAAAACCCATCTTCAAGTGAAATTAAATTCTGAAAGGGTTTCTTTCCGGGGCGCCGACATTTCGTCGAATGGAATTTCGGCGAAAAGCAAAAATACGACATTTCGTCGAATGGAATTTCGTCGAAAAGCAAAAATACGACATTTCGTCGAATGGAATTTCGGCGAAAAGCAAAAATCGGCGATTTATATGGAAATCCATATTTTTTTGCGCACTCGAAACGGCTTCTAAATGCCATAAGTAGTATTTTTAGCTTTGTTTGGAGCTTCTAGAGCCCATTTTATAATCCATATTTTCCTTATTTCGCATTTTTCAAAAATTCCATAACAAAAATGCAATAAAAACGAAAAATACATCTCTAAGGTCGATTTTTTCAAAATTTTCAAAAAATACACCCTTAAAAATTGACTTTTTCGCGACTAAAAATTCAGCCACCAAAAAATGAAAATTTTTAAAATTCTGCTTATTTAAAAAAAATTTTCTCTGAAATGCCTTTAATTTGCATATAAATATTTTTATTTCTCTTATTACTTCAATTAGGAAATTTTGCCCATTTTTTGCTTTATTTGAAAAAAAATTCTCCATATTTCGTCCATATTTCGAAATTTTTGTCCATATTTTGCGATTTTTCATCCATATAAATCGCCGCCCTAGTTATGTGACAACAAAAAGTTTTTCCAACGTCGAAAAAAGATATTTCTAAGGGTTTTTCGGGTCGTGGAATCCAAATCTGACTCACATTTAAACTGACCGGCTTTTCCCCGATGCCCTGGCTGACGATCGTGCCGAGGCTTCGCAGCCTAAGTCACTAAAGCTTTTCCGTATAAACGATATTTACCAAAATGAGAATTTGGCGGGAATGTTGAAAATATAAAGATTATATATTCATGTTTTGCATTGTATAAATTTTTATATTTGTTTGACGAATTTTCTCAACAAACATTGTTTAAATCTTCAAATCATATTTTTTGAAAATTTGATTGAAAATCTTTTAACAAATTGTATCAAAAATTCAATAATATCGGCGGCGCCTATCGTATTTAATCTTTTGATTTATTTCGGAGCAAAATGTCATTTTTTCAATTTTTATTTTCTTTTAACGAATTCGGAAACATCCAAAAAAAAACTCGGACATAAATGAAAAACAAAGGCTTCGGCAACAAAAGAAGCCAACACTTATTGTGTCGTTTAATCGACTTTTTGCGTTTAAATTGCCTCCGTCCATTCAATCGGCGGGGGCGCCTTCGTTTGCCTCACCCATCCTGAAATAAGAAACAATTTTTCAAAAAAAAGGAAAAGCCAAAAAAGATTTTGGGGTCCAAAAAAGGGTGGACGGAAAATACGACACCGAAAATGCGACACCGGAAAATGCGACACCAAGGTGGAAAATGCGACACCAGAAAATGCGACGCCAGAAAATGCGACACCAGAACTGTCTCTTATACACATCTAGATGTGTATAAGAGACAGGCCCAGTGTCGTATTTTCTTAATGTCGCATTTTCTGTCGGTGTCGCATTTTATTGCGGTGTCGCATTTTCCGCTTGGTGTCGCATTTTCTGGTGACGTATTTTCCGGTGTCGCATTTTCTGGTGTCGCATTTTCTGGTGTCGCATTTTCTGGTGTCGCATTTTCCGGGCGCCCCAAAAAAGTACATGCCGACCGTGTACTTCCCAATTTTAAGGATGGGATGGGACAGTTTGGGTAATCGTAAAGAACATTGCCCCCCCCCCCGATCAACTTATAAGATTTTTTGAAAAAAATACTATTTTTCCAAAGTTGCTAAAAAGGTGTGTCTAGGGGTATTCAGGGGGCCTAGAAGCCATTCTGACCTCCATTTCGACGAATTCTGGATCCCGAACCACACGTCCCTGTTCCTCTGCACAACTATGTCCTGGAGGAGGTTCGCGGCAACAACGACAACAATGCCCATTGCCGGGGCAAAACCGGCACTGATAACCACCATGGCCACATGTAGCCAACACTGACATTTTTAATAGCACCAAATTAGTTTTGTAAAAAGTGCTTCAAAAGACAGCAAAGCCGTCTCCAGAGGGGCAGACCCGTAAAATTGTTTTTAAGGAAGTATTTTTATTTGAACGCCTCTATAAATTTTTAGATTTCGATAATTTTTTTGAGATTTTTCTAGCCATTTCTTTCGAAATCGAGAGAAAATTCTTCAAAATTTTGTCGAAAGAGAAATTGTATCAAATGTTTGAGACGTCCAAGAAATTTTATAATTTTGAGGCATTTTACCGCCTCACTCCGAATACATGCAAATTAAATACCATTCGGTTCCCCTCGTCGAACTGATTACGAATCTGCAAACATTTTGAGTTGTTCTCGACATTGACAAATGAGCAACGTTATAGCCCCTCAAAGTTGACAGACCATAGGGGCTGTCTCTTATACACATCTAGATGTGTATAAGTGTGAAAGATAAAGAATATCAGCTTGGTAATTCAACGATGTTTTGCTAAATCTCAGTGAAATACCATCGACATTTCGACGATTTTAATAGAAAAATGGGAAAAAAAAGTTTTGGAATTATTCGAATCCGGGTACCCCCCCCCCCCTGTGGTTACTTTGAGGGGCTATAACTTTGCTCAGAGTCGCGAGACGAATCAAAATTTTTGCCAATTCGTAATCAGCTCGACGAGGAGAGTTGAATGGTATATTATGCATCGGTGTAAAGCACAAATAAGATACCGTATTTCCTCTATTAGTAGCCCACCCTCTATTTGAAGCCCCCTTCTAATTCCCCTCGAGGGTAGATTGAAAAATAGAAGCCCATGGGCTACTAATAAAGGAAATACGGTAGTATCGTTTCCCCCACCGTATGTCACTGCTGGGCCCTTTTCGTCCATTGCGCCATTCTCTTTCTGAAACCCATGTAAACGATTACACTAATTACCCCAAATATTGATTTTATATTCACCAAAAGTTCGACCACTTTCGAATTTCCCTCTTGGACAGCAATGGAAAGCGCAGTGGCACCGTTCACTTTGGCACTCAACAAAACGTCGGCATTGGGTCCTTTGAGCATTGCTCGCATCCCCGCGGCGCCACCAAGTTCGGCAAGTTTAAAGAACTTTTTAACCTGAATTTGTGTGATTTTTTCACACTTTAAAGTTCAAAGCTCCATATTTATCGGCTATCGCCTGACAGAATAAAATACGCAAAACGAAACACCTCTTCGCCCTCATCGGCACAATGATCACGTTGTGTGTCCAGTTCAAGCTTCTCAAGCTGTACTTCCATCTCGCACAACACAACTGAACGATTTGCCGCCTCAACAGAAGTTCCAGACGCAACAACGAGCTGTTTCTGGTCAGCATCTTTGTGCTTTGGTTGGTCCTTTGGTTGCGAAGACGATGCACTCATTTTGAATATAGAGAAAAGATCAGTCGGAATTTGGTCAATTGGGATTTGATCTGCTGATATTTGAAATAATCCCTCAGGGGAAGAAAGGAAAAGCTGATATTTGAAACATCCCCCCGGGAAGGAAGAAATTTTAAAATATAATAAATAGAGCTGGGATTTATATGCTCCAAAAAAAGCCAAAATATGCCAAAAATACCTAAATATGTGTCGTTTTAGGATTATTCGAATAACGACGGCGAGTTAGGTAGCATAGTTATTATTTGAATACCTTCACAAAATTAAATTTTAGTTAAAATCGTAAAAATCGCTGTCAGTTGGACTGAAAGAACAGCAACAAAAACAAAAAGTGAAGGGGTGCAAGGCGTGTCCGGTGAGAATACCGCCGGCACAAACAAAAACATTGGGACGAATGAATGAATGAATGAATATGGGGGAGGGAGGGGCCTCAGGGAATTTTGTGCAATAAATAAATAATCTCCCCCCCCCCCCAATTGTTTATTGGTCATTTCCTTTCCCTCCTTTGACCTGACGGACAAATAAAATTTTGGCAATTCCTCCGACCCATTTCATCACTTTTAACATTTACATCTTTCATCGCCATTCGTGTTTTTCGTGCGTAGGTACATATTGACCTTTTAGCACAAAATGTAAAAATTATTCAACGCCTGGGGGGGGGGGAAAGCCAGGGTGGCTTAGGCCTAAGCCTAACGAACCCCAAGCCAGTGTGGCTTCAAAACCCGTTTTAAATTCTCAATTTCTATTTTCTATTGACGAATTCGTAAAGTGCATTTCAAAAACATATTTTCAGTCAATTTTTTTCGAAGAGAAATATTCTCCAAAATCTTGACCAAAAGGGTCCCACAAATTTTTTTTATTTTCAGTAAATGTAGCGGAAAAAAGCCTTTTTTTATCTAACAAATTAGTAATTGCTTTTTTGAAAATTCTTTAACAATGATGCAGTAAAAATGGCAATGGTAACGAATTGCTGTGACGAAAAAAATGCTCGAGAACGCTTATGCTTTGGTGGTCGAACCCGAATAAGAATTTACTCTCCCATTTTGTTACACAAAACTGATTTTTAATAAACGTTCTGTTTACGCAGTTTTATTCGGACGGAGGACGGACGATTCGTTCCCGGCCGATTCGTTCACCTTTTCAGAAGTTTTTTCGTTATAACTTCTTTCAACACAGCGGCTCAATTTTGGGGCTCTAATTCGGAAAAGATTTAAATTTTGTCCTAGTGGTCTGTGAGCTTTTCAACAAAAATGGGGCAAGGGTTCGAATCCCTTCCATTCAATTACTATATTCGTCAGTTCCCCAGAAAGCTAATAAAAAGTTCTATGGGTTGCATACAACTGCTGGGATGCACCCCCAATTTTCGATATCATTCGAAGCTTACAACTAGTAGAAGCTTTCAAAATCAAAAACTAAGCGATTGGCAAAATTTCAAAAAAGTTGTGGCCAATTGTGGCAAAAAAACGTTTTTCTGGCCATAACTTCTTTTATTTGGCCAATCGCTTAGCTTTTGCTTTTTTAAGCTTCTACTAGTTGTAAGCTTTCGAATGATATCAAAAAATGTTTGATTTGAGTCGACTTGAAAGAAGTTATAACGAAAAAACTTCTGAAAAGGTGAACGAATTGGCCGGGAACGAATCGTCGTCTTTTTACCGTTTTATTCACAACTAATTAATGTCCTTTGTGTTATTACTTTTTTTTGTTCTTTATTTACGCTTTTACTTTTGCCGCTAGGCTTTTTTGTTTCCGTTATTTTGGAATGGCTGAGTCAGCAAAATTGGCAAAGGTTTGTAGTTTTTAAGCAATTCAGAATCATTTAAATGTTCGTTCGTGGTGAAGTAGGCGGTGATGCCTTAGAAAATTTGTTTGTCGATTAGTTTTTGTTGGTGCTTTTCCGTTATGAGGCAACAGCAAATTTTTTTTTTTTTGTTTAACTTGAAACACACTTTTAGGGGGTTTTAGGGTCGTAGAATCCGAATATGACTTCCATTTTGATCGAATTCGAACCCCAAACCCGAATTCGAACAATTTCCAACAAAAAATTTTTCCGCATTTCCCATTACTATAAAATCTTTTTCAATGTGACTTTGCAAAACATCGTTAAATTTATGCCACCAAAGTGATACATATTCTTTATTCTGCACAATGCAAATCAAAAATAAAATTTTTTTTAGGTAGATAAGAAAAAAACGTTTCGAAAAATTGTTCGAATTCGGGTTCGGGGTTTGAAATTGTCGAAATTGAAGTCAGATTCGGACACTACGACGCCGAAAACCCCTAGAAACAACTTTGAAAAACTGCTGTTGTCACATAAACCACAAGAACCTTCCATTTCAGCAAATTTTGAACTTTGAACACGAATTCGATTCGAAAATTTTTTTTCGCATTTTTTTCATAAATTTTATTTTTGATTTGCATTGTTCAGACTAAAGAATAGAGCAGTTTGATGTCATGAATTCAACAATGTTTTGAAAATTTCATTGACATTTCGACTATTTAATAGCAAAATGCGAAGAAAAAAATTTTATGAAAATTGTTCGATAAGTGCCACGGATAAGAAGAAAGTTGGCGTGGACGAGAAGATGGAGCAGGACGACGAATGGCTTTCGACGGACAGTGCCAACGGCGGAAATGGAAGTGACTCAACCGCCAGTGACGACATTCCACCGTCGAAGATGGCACGAGTGCAGCACCAAAAAAATTTGGTCATTTTTGTTTATTTACGCTTGAAAATCGGGGATCTGAACTCATCAGCGAGAAAATATGGCAACCGGCTCCAAAATAGGGCATTTTTATGGCATCGAGGGGTCAAAAATATGGCTTTTTATGCCAGTTTTCTTGAGGAGTTTTCAAGAGCCCAATGT
>MEIZ01000041.1:92267-117684 GCA_001723225.1 Globodera ellingtonae | reverse complement strand
CTCTTACGCATTCCGTCGCTGCTCGGCTTCGGTATGAACCCAATGCCGGCCATCTCTTCCGAGTACGTCTTCTGATAGTCTTCCCGTGTTTTCTGTTGCGTTTCGTACATTTGCTTGATGCTTGGTCCAAAAATTGGCAATTTGCAAAGTTCTTCAAAAAATTCGGTCACATCCTCCGCCTTAATCACTTTCGGGCCGGTGGAGTCGTTGGCATTCGCCGTGTCAATGAGCTCCTTTTGCTCTTTGTAGAGACGAAGCGATTCCTTAACATCGATCGGTTGAATAATTAAATTAATTTAATTCTCCCAAAAACTGACTTTGAGTCCCTTAAGTTTCTCCAATTGAAGCTTCCGATCCACTTCCCCATCGCTTTCAGCAACAAATCGTTCCCCATCCTGGATGGACAACAAAATGTACGCCTCCATGCTGTCGTTGTACGGCTTCAATGCCCACGTCTTCAGGAAGGAGCAAAACATAGCTGCCTAAAGTGTTTTTGCGTTGAACCATCATTGCTTTCCCGATCACCCGCTATGACAAGATCGAATTCGAGACCCTCGACGTCGATCAATAACAAATCAATCACAACCCCGTTCGCCTCGGCCTCAAATGCTAATTAATGCCTTAGAATAGATTTTCTCTCGCTCGTGCAGCATCTGCAGCCGGTATGCCTCCAGTGTGGACAACGTGTCACGCTTATCCGCGAACAGCTTCCGCTTCGCGTCGTCGAGTTCATGAGACAGCTTGACTTTGCTGATGGCTTCTTGCTGTTCTTTGATGCGGATGAGGTTGTCCTGTAAGTGCTCAATATGGAGACAACAAAGAGAGACACTTTTCCACCTGGATTTTCTGGGAGGTCGACGCCAATGGGTAGGTCAAGTCGACGATGGTCCGATGGGCCTTGTTGAGGGAGACGGTCTCCCAGATACGGTGGGGCTTCAACGCCAACACGTTCTTCAACATTCGTTGGAATTCCTGTTCTGCCCGGGTCCAACTCTTCGAAAAGTCGGCCATGTTTTCCTCGGAGTACCGAACGTTGGCCTTTTTGATGAGACACAAATGCTCAAACGCCTCATTGTCCAGACAATAAATTCTGTCCCGGTGGAGAGGAATGGACACCTTAAATTGTGGGGGTTGGCCAAATGTTTAGATTTGCTCATTTTCCATATTTATAATACTTTTAAATGTTTAATAGTTAAACATAAAAAAATCCCCACATTATGCGCAGCTTCGATTGGATTCAGAATTCCTTGCAACAATTCGCGCGTTTTTCCTAAAATGCTTTCCTTTTCAACTTGCCGCTCTGCACAAAAAACGAACCCATTTTGTAGTTGGAGCCCCGCGCGTTAGTGCACATAAAAAAGATATTCTAAAAATAAACGGCATTTGCTTCCATTTCCTGCGAGCCCTTCCCCTTCCCCGTGCCCTTCCCTTACGTTTGCGGCATTTTTGTGCAAATAAGTGAGCAGTCCGTTGATGCAGTATTTGAATGCGGGCCCGGTGCGCGTGCTGTTCGGACGCAGAAGAATGCAGATGGCGTGCAGTTCAGGCAACGTGCTGATGAAGCTGAGCGTCTTGTGCAAGTTCAAATTGTCTTCTTTGATTTCGCCCGTGTTTTGGATGCCCGGCGCGTTGATCAAACGAATTTTGTGTCCAGCTAAATGTTTTTTATTAGCCATTTTTACTTTTTAAGCAAAATTTGATGACTTCTCACCTTTCAAAGGAGTTATGCACGCATTTGGCCATTTGGTCTGCGACTTGCCAGGCTCGAGGCACTCGTCTTTGCTCTTCTTTCCTATCATCACCTCCTTTTGAACCAAATAGCCGTCCTCATCGTATTCCTCCGTACAGAACCGGGCCGGTATCACCGACTCAATTTCGTCCGCCTGTGAACAAATTATTCGTTGTACAAAGACGGGGTCCGGCACCGGTTCGTATTTAAACAGATCACAGACCCAGATCAAAAATTCATTTTGTGCTCTAGAGGTTCACCTGAATTGCTTCTTCAAAGGTCGGATGCTTCAGGTAATTGACGATCGCATTGATCAGTGTTGACTTGCCCACGCCAGTTTCGCCCAACAGCAAAATGGTCAAAATGCCCTTACTTTTCAATCTTTCCAACTCGTTTGTCAACTGAGCTTTTGTTGCAAAATGCTTGAATTTATTCCCATGAGCCTCCACATCGTGGCAACGAAAAGTGAACTCTTCCACCGGTGTGGAACCACAATCGCAATAGAAATGAGTCATTGGTGCCTTTTAGGGAGAATTTAAACAATTTAAATGTTCATAAGAAATTGACTCACATTCTCCTCTTTTACGTAGGTCAAAGTTTGGCCACAGTCGTCGCAGCCCCACAAAAAGTCGTCGTTCTGACATTTCCCTCCATAGCCTTCAGAGAGTGGGCATGGCAAACTGCACGGTTCCGTCTTCTTCTGAGGTACTGCTCCAACTTCAGTTCGTTGAGAATTCTCAATCTGGAGATTTGGGCGTTTGTTTTAAATCCTATTTATATGTATAACAACCAGTGCTGGACGCAATCGGACTTTGATTGCCGGCAATCCGCAATCTCAACAAAAAAATCCACAACCCCCCAAATAGTCGCAATTTTAGCAATCCCCAATTTGAAAAATTTTGCATTTCCAAATTTTTTAAAAATAAAACTCGAATCAAATTAATGCAATAGAAAATCCAATCAGATTCAATTATGGTGAAGAAACAATTTGAAAGATCTCTGTAAATAACTTTTCCGAAGATTATCTGAAATTTTTTTTTGGAAAGGGGAGCCCGACGGTACCGACAGGCGCACCGTCGGGAAAAATTTTTACAAACTAGACATCTTTGTGAAGAAATTACATCTAAATTTTCGCAAAAATCATTTTGTTTTGGAATTTCGGTTTTTTGACAAAAATTACATGAGAATGGAGGATCAATTGCGGACCCAAATTGCGGAAAAAATCAAAAAAATCCGCAACCCCAAAAAGGCCGCAACCGCAATTGCGTCCAGCCCCGATAATAACTGACTCGAGCCGTGCAAATTTGCAATTTCTGCGCTTCATCCTTCACACAATCGGCTGTCAACAATTTGTGCCCGCGCATTTTGACCAATCGACAGTCAATGTTTGGGAATCCGTACAATGCCAGAATGCCTTGCGGTAATCCGTCGTATGTCGTGCCCTCCAAAGCATCCAAATCAACAAAGGCGCAGCTTTTTCCCCGTCCAGCCATTTGGTAAAGTTGGCCCAAACATTGGCGATAGAATCGTTCTCCGTCATGCTGAGAAGACGAGCCGCCAACAGCGACGGGTGGAGCTGTTCGCGACTCGCTGTACAGAAGGACAAAGTGCAAAGTCGAAGAAGTGTAGGTGCCGGAGCCGCCGTTGTCAAGCAGCACATCCGCAAGCAGTCGATGGTCACGTCCGATGTATTGAACACCTTCAGTAGTTAAAAATACGCCTTTATGACATGTATCGCCCCTCCCCCAAATTTGTGGGTTTACCTTTTGAGTCCAATTTCCGAATCAGCTCCATTTTTGGTTGCAACATATCATTACAATGTCCCAACAGACAGCGCRCGTTTGCCACAAATCGGTCGACCGCTTCCTCCAACGCATCCGTTGAACGTTTGGCTTCCTCCGTGCCTTGGCCCCTTCTCAAATTAATGACACAATTCTTCAACATTTGATAAATCGCGGCTTTATTCTTGTCACAGTACTGGAACATTTGCCCCAAAGTGTCCCAGTGATGGAAGCTGAATTAAAATATTCCTTTTCAAAAATAAATTTGTCATAAAGAATAATTTCTAACTTTAAACTGAATGCATATTCGTTTAGCGACTCGCCGGCCTCTCGCAATTTGCGTTCAAAATGTTCCACAAATTGCGCACAAGACTGGATCCGTTCCACCAGAAGGCTATCGCCGACAATCGCAGAAAGTGGAATTAGCGAAAAGCTGATCGGATGTCCGAACCCGTAGTTTAAGCCAGCGCTCTTTTTGGTAGATTCCACAAACACGTCGAGGCCAGACAATAATTCCTGAAAGCCCAATCAGTAATGAACACAATGAACACAGTGGCCAAATTAACAAACAGCACACCAAATCAGTTCCGCCGGAGCCAATGGACGAGTCCACGAACACGCTGACCCGGACGGAGTTGTTCAAAGAATTGAGTGTGTCATTGTCCGAAGACGACATTGGATAGCCACGAATGCGCTTCAAAACAAGCTTAAAAATGTGTTTGATGTTTTTGTCCCATTCTTTTATTGGCACTTTTTTCACGTCAGAAGTTCGTTGGTCAACAACAGTCACAATTGCTGCGACAAGCGACCCGAAGCACGTCGACCCTACAAAATGAGTGGCATCTTTCTGATGGTTCTGCTGCAGCACGGAGTTGCGCACGTACGGCTCGTCCAGTTTCAGCGAAATTATCTGATCAATTTTCGATTATTACAAAAAACACAAAAATAATGCCAATAATTACCGTTTCTGGCAAAATTTGAATGACGCCAAACGAATTGCACTGCCCCCCTTCTATTTGGCTTGCGGCCAAAAGAAATTGGCCAAGAGGGCAACCACTGTCAAGATGGGCCAGTCGACTGATCACACTCAGCTAAAAATCACTCAACGCGTTAACAATGTTTGTCGGAGGTTTTTACGGTTACTGATCACGTCAAATGACATCATCTAACCTATGTTCACTAGAATCCGGACCCAAAAAAATTTTTTTGATTTTTTGTACAAAAAATTAGCAAAACTTTTGACCAAATTTTGTTTGGGTCCAAGTTTCCGGTCTCTAAAATGTTCACGCCCAGTAAATTTTTTAGAGTTTTACGCAATTCTGAGAAGTACTTCACGGTCAATGATCTCGTCAAATGAATCTTACTCATGATTTCAATTGATTTTTTAAAAAAACACGATAAGAAAAAGTTAAAAAAATTTGCGAAAAAGCATGGACGTTGTGAATCATAGATTAGAGGTTTTATGCTGTAAATTGAAGGCATATTCGTGATCAGCGCCCTCGATAAACTCCGAGAACTTATCAGATTTGCGGAAAACTCAATTTTGTTTTTGTGGGACAAATAAACTTTACTATTACCCCCTCCCCCCATCCCAGTGACCACAATCCCCGACGACATCGACGGACCTTCTGCTCCGTCCCCAACATTTTGGTGCGTTCTTCCAATCTGTCCAAATGATCAATTTCAATTATCTCTTTCCCTTGGGTTGGCAAGCTCTGTTCTGTGTAGGAGCGCATGTTGAAAACTTTGCGCATGAATCCAAGATCGTTGGAAGTGACAAAGTTGTCCGAAAGCACGTTGTACAAATTGCCAAGAGGGGCCTTTCCGCCGGACACATAAAAACGATCACTAAATTTGAATAAAATTATAATCAATCTGCTCTGTGCCGTGGCACCACTCACATTGGTCCCCAATCTTTGGTGGCATCTCGAAGAACAAATCTTACTTGCTGAACAGTGGCTGCAACGTCTTCATTTCCAAATTCAGTGCCACCATCTGTGTATTTTGCAAACATTACAACAAATTGTTGCTGCTCATTTTACGTCTCAAATTGCATTCATTCATTTACCTTCGTCATTTTGGCCACCAGCAGTGGACATAAAGTCGAAACCGCTCTCAGTTGGGCATGGCGAATCCGCCCGTTGGCGCCGAGCCAACTCGGCGAGTTCATCGGCCAACTCAGCGATGGGTCGAGCGAAACTCGGCCACAGATGGACTGAAAGAGTCAATTTTTGACATTGGCACGCTTTCCCGTGCTATACAAAGGATGACTTTCCATTATAGTTGCCGTTTTGAGAACCAATAAACCGAAAAAAAACAAAAGTTCAGTTTCGGCTAACCGAAAGCTTTACCGCCACCCCCCCCCACACTTCCAATAAAAGCTTTATCCTTTTTTTGGGTGATTCTAATTTAAATATAATAAGTATTAAAAATGGGCGCGAATTTTGTTGGCTAAAAATGCGTTTTTGCAACAGGCTACCGACGGGTTTTGAATTTTTGCGGAAGCTCCGCGTAAAACGTTTCCCCCAATTTCTTGCCTTTGTCTGCTGTCAGGTCGCCGTCCGTTGTGTTGGGTGAACTTGTCATCAAATTTGTTAAGAATAAAATGATGTTTAAATATCTTAAGAGCATGAATTTTAAGTTTTGATCATTTACATATTTTTAGGGAGAGGGTATAATTTAAACAGCAAGGTGCAGAATTGTGTTTTTCGAACCCGAATTCGAACATTTGATCAAACAAAATCGCCTTTTTGAAATTATGGTATTTGACACTGACGAATTCGGCAAATGAAAATAAAGAATTTAAAGCAGTTTTTGAAATTTTTGAAAATTAAGCAAAAAACGACTTTTGAGTAACAAAGTAAGGTAGAAATTGCAAAAATTTTGGTAAGTCGTTAAGGTAAAAAGCAACACAGCTCAGCAGTTGTATTTCACTACCAAATTTTGCACTCTAGTGACTCCAGCTTATTTTTTTAATTTTTTGACACCCTTCGCCCTCTAAAATTTTTTTGTAATGCGGTATCAATTTAAGTTATGCTCAGTATTATAGAGCATTTAGGTAGTTGGCAAGCTTTGTGCAAAAAAATCAGAAAGATCTGCACATTTAAAAAAAAATTCTGTTAGGTCCTTTGCCTGAGGGATCAAACACAATCCAAATAAAATGTTTATTGTCGTAAGATAAAAATATAAATAATCAATTGGGTCGGCACGGAGAACGCAATTGGAATACCTAGGTAAACACAAAATAACAAATGTGAACTGACCTCCACCGAAGAGGGGAGGTCAAAAATGGACTAAAAGTGGTGTGTCTAACACAAAGACAATGGTGAAGGGATGTGAGGGAAAAGGATCAAAATGAAATGTAAAAACGCCAAAGATACTAAACCTGCGCCCCGGACATTTGCGGCCAAAATGTGAAGAGATTTTTGCGGCCCCAGCCAAAATAAGACATTTGCGGCTCGATATTTCGCCAATTTCCAATATTTTTAAATAACCAAATCAACTGAAGTCAAATTTATGCATTTGACGTGTCAAGTAGAGACCGGAATTTTGAAAAGACCGGATGAAAAGTCATGGTAATCCCGATCCGGCTTTCATGCTTCCAAAAATCCCGGTCCCGGCTTATTCTAGTTGCATTAGTCTTGGATAAATAGGAGCTTTTAAATGATACTAACGATTTGGTCCAGTGGGAAAAGTGTTTTGATTTTTTTGGTAATATTAAAAAATTTAAAATGCGAGATTTTGCTGAATTTATCCCGCAAATCCGGTCCAGCATTTTGGCTGTGGCCGCAAATGTCTGGGCCGCAAAAATGTCTGGGGTGCAAATGTCGGGACACGATTTTTTGCACAGAGCTCACTAACATACTTGCCTTAATGCTGAGCGAAAGAATTCTGATCTGAGCGAAATTGATGAAGTTTGAGGGGGAAAAAGTCTGAAAATTTAAAAATTTAGCTTAAAATGAACGAGATTGTCGGCCGAGAAAGGGGCAGCAAAGCGACGAAAACGGAGTCATAGATGCAATAACATGCGCGCTACCAAAATAAAACATTTTTTCTTGAGAAAAATGCAATTGAACGCCAAAGATTTAGTAATTACCAACAATTCGTTCAAACATTAGTCCGCTTTTTTTTGTTGCTATCCATGACATGACACATATTGTTGTAAGTTCAGCAGAGTTAAAACAATAACAAAATAATATTTATCGCCGATCGCTTTTTTTCCGGCGCGATTTGCATCCCTGGTACATACAGTAGCGGGCAAAAGTAAACGGACAAAAATTTTTTGTGTTCAGCTCTTTGTAACAAGCTTAAGAATAAGTGCTAGACAAAATGGGAAAATTGCAGTATATGGGTACCTCGCCAAATTGGACGAATTATATATCAATCGACTCCACGCTAAGCCTAACGCACGAATCCGTGAAAATTTTTTGGCGGAAACCACTTAAAGCAAGTTATGAAACCGGGACGAAGTGTCTTTTTGACTGGGGACTCAGTTATCAAATATTAAAAAATGGGTAAAATCACTCATATAGGCTTTAAAAATTACTGTCTCTCTATAGAAAATCAAAATTGAGAATTTAAAACGGGTTTTGAACCGGTTTAAATTTTGAAAATTAAGGAAAAAACGACTTTAAGTAAACCAACGCCCGATAGGGGGAAAAGTTAGACAGTAAGGTGGAAAATAGCAGCCAAAGTACCGCACACTCGACTACGGCGGCCAGTAGGTGGGGCGAGACTCCGGGCTCCGGAAGAAGTCCGCGCGTGACCCGGCTGGGAGGCGTCTCGCGCGCGCCCGCTCCGCGGGTCCCCGCGCGCTCGCCCCCCAGTGGCGCTCGTCAGACTTCTTCCTCCGCCCTCCGTCTCGCCCCACTACTTGCTCCGTNTTCTTTTACAGCATCAAACCATAAACACTCCCATAGCGAACAAAAGGAATTGATGCAACTTTATTATGAAATTAAGGACCAAAAACCTAAAAATAACGACCAGGACATTGCCAAAATGTTGAAAATTGGAAGACGCACTTTGGTTAGATGGAAAAGGCAATTTAAACGACAGCAATTTCATCCAAATTCTGTCGATGGACATTCTGTGGAAGAGAATGCCGCTGCAAATATTCAGGAAATTGAAAACTCGAATTCGGAGAGCATTTGAGAATGGCCTCTGATTTTGAAAATGAAGTTATGATGAAGCTAACTCTCAACAGTTTTTACGTTGTTCCCGTTCTTTTACATATTTGGCAAAGATTTGAATTCGTGGAAATGCAGCCGCGTCTGTTTATAATACATTTTTTTTTTGCTACCAGAGACTTTGCTTAAAAAATAGGCTTAATAACTCAACTTTTATTTAAAACAATGAGCAAAGAAACACGAAAATGGAACAAGGAGACCATCGATATCAAAATATGGCGCCGAGGTCCAAAAATATTGTAAAACAGGGCTCGGATCGGGTAAAGACAATTCCCATGTACAAACGTGTTGATTTCCAAGTACATAACGGACCAATTTTCCGAAATCCAAGTACACTCAAAATTAACATTTTTCAAAACAAAAATGCGTTATTCTTGTCAAATGGCTTGTATTTCTCGGCCGCATGAATTTTCCAACAATTGCTTGTTTTCGCTCAACAGTTGGTTTATTTTGACACATGTGAGCCCAAAATTTACTGTAACAAGCAAAAGCGCTTGGACCGTATCAACTTCAAGCGAATTTCTTTCTTTGGTCCATTGAATGTTGACCAGTGTTCGGACTGAGCAGTGACCCGCTTGACCAAGCGGGTCACTGCTCAGACAAAAAGGGAACTCAAGTTCGGCACCTCCTGGCTGTGGAATTATTCCGAAAGGCAGCCACGGCAGGCCAAATTGGGTGCCGGAAAAAACCCAATAGTGAAATGCCATTAACGCTGCTCTTGGGTATACAAAAAGGGGAGGAAGTAGGTGTGAAACCTTAAAAGCGGAATAACACTGAAATGTCGAGCCGAGCCAATATACCGTATAACCTAAAATATAACGCCCCCCTAAATTAGAACTCCCCCCTAAAATAGACCCCCCCCCCCAATTTTGATTTTTTTTTTGAAATTGCTCAAACCTTTTTGGATTTTTAAAATTGTGAAAATAACTCAAGCTTAAAAATTCTCTTAATTTTCCTCCATTAGCTTTTAATTGTGACTATATTTCATCATAAAGAGGGCAAAATTATTATCGGAACTTTTGAAAAGATAGTGATTTCATGGGCGGCACGGAGAACGAATCAATTTTTTTTTTGCTTTTTAAATGATTTTGAGGGCCGAAATTGATTTTGAAAAATTTAGATTTTATCAGAAAATTGTTTGTATTCCGACCCGGGAACCGAAATTGGGTATTATAGAGGTCAGATTCAATATTTTTAGAATGCAAAATAAATTTCTCAAATAATAAAAAGCTCATAACATAAACTTTTTTGTTCATTTTAAAAATAGTTATGAATTTTTTAGTGAAAATTAATTTGACAAAAAAATTGAGATTAACTTTTAATTTTTTTAAAATGGAGAAAAACATCTAAATAAGTAAAAAATGTCCTAATTTCTGCATTTTTTAAACTTTATTTCTAGGGCTAATACTTTTAGGCTCGAAGAATCTCCAAAATAGACGCCTAAAATAGGCTCCAAAAATTCCATTAACTTTAAGCTAAGTTAGGTAGGCATTTTTTTTAAAATTCTGATTTAGATGAGCAAAAAATTGGGGATTTTCAAAAAATTGTTGAAGATTCAATAAATTTCTATTTTTAACCTGAGGTTTACCATTTACCAGAAAAATGGTCGGGTAAACTCCTAGATATCGAAAAATTTGTTATTAATAATAAAATTTCTATTTTGTCATTGATTTTACCAGAAATAGATGTCAAAATTGTCCAAATTTTGCCAAAAATTTGTGCAAAATTGCAAATTTTGTTAATATTTTCTGAAAAAAGAGGTTGAAAAATAGAACGCCCCCCTAAATTAGAACTCCCCCCTAAAATGTCTCGCCCCACCTACTGGAAATTCTCAATTTAGATTTTATATCGACAGACAGTAATTTTTAATGCCTATATGAGTGATTTTACCCATTTTTTAATATTTGGACAACTGAGTCCCCAGTCAAAAAGACACTTCAGTCCCGGGCTCATAACTTGCTTTAAAGTGGTTTCCGCCAAAAAATTTTTACGGATTCGTGCGTTAGGCTTAGCGTGGAGTCGATTGATATATAATTCGTCCAATTTGGCGATGTACCCATATACTGCAATTTTTCCGACAAAATGCATTGGCCTTTTTTGTAGCTCTATTGGTGAGCTTAAAAAGCACGTTGGAGCAAGCGTGTCAGACCCCTCCTCTCTCCAAAATGTTTTTTGACCCCGTACCCGATCACACCACTTTTTATTGGTGCAAAAGTAAACGGACAGAATTTTCGGCAACATAAATCGATATTTTGTGGGGCCAAAAATCCAAAAAAAAATCATGCAGGCATAACTTTTGATACTGATCAAAAAAGGTAATTAGACCAAGTTGCTACAACACCTGCTTTATGGAAATCCTGACACCCCAAAAAACACTGAAATCGGGGGACATTTTGAAAAAAATCCCCGAGGGTATGGAAAAATCTTCTACAAAACCCAAAAAAAGCGCTAAACCCTGCGACTTTTCTCCGATGATTGGCATCGACATGCACAATCTTGCCCTTGGACCGTCTGCAGGGGATACTGTAGCGTAAAATTGGAAATTTAGTTAGACGCTTTTAAAAAATATGTAGAAACTAACTACCTAATAAATTAATTTAAGCCTTTTTTAATAAGTAGGTAACCAGAAAAACTTGTCTCGGTGAGAAATCACGATTTATAACTACACCACCTGCAGACGGTCCCAGCGCAAGGTTGTGCATGTCGATGCCACTCACCGGAGAAAAAAAAACAAAACAAAATATATTGAGTGCGGAAAAAAACACACTTTTGTGCCAAATATGTGTGGAAATTAAAGGGGGGGGGATTAAATGAATGACCAAAACAATGCTTTGTTTACATAAAAATCGTCGGACGACGACTAAAAAGAAAGGAAGGAGGCGAGATTTTTCTCTGAACGACGAAAACGTTTTTTTTCGTCCGACGATATTTTATGTAACCTAATGAATTCGAAAACAAAAATCCAGAACAATTCAGCAATCCTGGAGAACGATAACAAAATCCCTAAACTAAAACCCGTCAAAATCACTAATTGCTTAAAATCGGACAAAATGAACATAGTTTCATTATTGTTACTTTTCGGTCGAAAATTCACTGGATGATCCGAGTGCCCTCATTCGTCAGTTTGTTCAGCTTCTCAAAGGTTTCTTCTGGGAGAATTTGAATTCGGCTACGACGATTGGTCTTCAAGTCCAGCTGAGGCCGGACGGCGAAGAAGTGGCGCAGCCGATCCCCAAGCACGCATTTTGGTGCTGAGAAGCATGTACTCGCTCTCCACGCGACAGGGCAATTCATCGCAAACACATCGCCTTGTTTGATGACGGGTTGGGTGGCCTGGCCATGAGCATCATCTTGTCGCAGCTCGAAGTCGCTGTTCTGCTCATCGATGGGTGGCAGAAAGTGCCGGCTGCAGTCCATAAACACCAAACTGTAGTACGTTTTCAGCGCAATTTGGTGCAGCTCACGCCACTCTCCCTGAAAAAAAAATTGTTCAGAACAAATATTATTATATCGGTCTCATCCCAATGCTAAAATTGCATATCTTTCTCAAGGCCCAAGTGCGTGAAGTCCAGACAAAGCATCTGCTCGAAATGTCGGGAGGCGAGACTCTCGATAAAAGAGTTAAAGCGTCGTCCCGGTCGAGTACCCGCTTGGCGTGGTGCCGTTTCCAACTCAGTCCAGTAAACCGGTCTCGAGTCCGAAAAAAGCTCATTCGGTATAAAAACCTAGGTCAGCCATGGCCGTCTCTCCTCCGAACTGGGCACATTTCGGGGCTGATTCATCAGCCCGGCGCTCATCAGAAGGAGACAAATGTGCTCCTCCTTGAGCGGACTCTGCTCAAAAAGGCCAAGTGGGCAGCCCCTGAGCTAGCGGTACAGCAACTGTTTGACCGCCGCACTTTCAGCTTGGTCCTCCTCAGACGATGACGTATCGCCAAAACACAGACGATGACGTATCGCCAAAACATCGGGAGAACTAAACTTGCCCAACTCCGTTCGTCTGAGGAATTAAAATGTTCAATGTGCTAAGTGAGGTGTTCGCCAAATGAGTCAAACATCCCGCTAAACAAACGGGAACAGCCACCATTGCTGTCACCCGGCTGGCCCAAGGAGGCCGAAATGCGGGAGCGGCGCACAGCGTCCAGCACCTCCCAACTGGCAATCCATGGGAATAAGAGGAACTTGCGCGCCGTCGAAGCTTTCCAAATTTAATTCTTTGTCATTATTTCGATATCATTTGAAAGCCTGCAATGGGTAGAAGCTGTAAGCTTTCAAATGATATAAAAATGTTTGATTTGGTTAAATTTAAAAGAAATTATAAGCTTAGCCTAAGACGCCGGAGATTCGGGAAGTTTTGGCTTGGGTGGGACTCGAGACACTTTACAACGAAAGTAATAATCGAATTCATACTTTTGAATGATTTTGAGACCAAAATGGCTTTTTGTAAAATTTGGAATTTTTGAAATTGTTCGAATTTGGTTCGAGGTTCGAAATCGGCAGAGTTAGAATTGTAGTCTACGCCCCTAAATCCGATAAAAACACTTTTTTCTCGACTTTTGATAATCACTGACGCATTTTCCGGTCACCAGTTGGTTGACCCGGAGGGCAAACAGAAGGAATAGGTCTGTATATTCTAATACGTTTAGCCAAGACTGCAAGAGCTCCTTCCCCAACGGTTTAATGTGTTCTATGAAAAAGCGCCGAATAGTCAAACGGAGAACAGTGAACAAGTGCAGAAGATTCAAGAGCAATTGGCGGAAATCAACAACAATTTGGACGAGTTGGAGCACAATGGTTACCAATTTAATTTTGCATTCGGTAAATTCCTGTCTAATAGGCACAGTTTGAGCTTTTAATATTATGAGAACCAAAAAATTTTTTTTCTTAGGCAGCCCTTTGCCGTGAAAGTATCTCAGCACAAAAACACTTAGCTTTTTCGGTTCATTTAACGTAGGAATATTTTGGGGTTTCGAGATGAGTTGGGTGTGACTCCCTTTTTTGTTCGTGCAATTTTTAAATTCCATTTAATTCCAAAAGATAAAATTAGTTAATGTCCCCCCCCCCCCCCCCGCCGCAGATAAAGTGTAAATTTTATTTCTTATACTCCATATAAAATGCAATGAAAAAATGTTAAATGAAAACCAATAAAGCTTTAAAAATTCATAAATTAAAGGCATAAGCAATCAAAAAATGATAAAACAATTCATTTTCTCCATTCGACCATCTCATCCAAGTCATGTCATTCATTACAACTAAAAATAAATTTTTCTCGGCATTATTTATATTTAATTAGCAGGGATGGAATTTTTAGGCAAATGTTTATTTTTTCTGCGAAATACAGAACGTCGAGTTGAGCACGATAAACACATTTTAAACTTAATTTGGAGCTTCTAGTATAGACTTAAGAATGCCTAATTTTGCCTATTTTCGGCATTTTTTGACCACTTCTTCGGTTTTTGTTAAGAAAATTGATACCATAAAAATTGTCATAATATAGTCAAATTTTCAAAGCAAATTGCCACGCCATAACAAAATTCCTGCCGCTAAAATTTATTGGTTGTTTAGCCCAACCAAAGAAATCGCATTTTTCCTTCGGCTTATCCAATTTTCCATCCTTTTTTATAAAGTTGATTTATTTTTGTGACGTCTTTTTAAATTTACGTAAAACAGCCTTATTAGCCAATTGCAAAGGCGTGCCCAGGGGAGGGAGCAACAGACTCCTCCCCAGAAACCGAAAATTTCAAAATTTTAAGTAGGGTTGGACAAGACCGGATATTATCCGGGTACCCCGGATAACGGTTCCACCGGTTCCTTGACACCCGGATACCGGTACCGGATAGTAATTTACAGCCGGATATCCGTCCGGATACCGGATAATTTTCAATTTTTGAAAATAATAATTAAAATTTTATAAAAAATCAAATTTCCCGCAATTTTTGCCAAAAAGTAAATAAACGAATAAAATCAAATTCAATCAAGTTGGATAGTTAATTCCATTTGTCAATAACTCTTCTTCATCTGAATCAGGCTACGGTCAAAGCGCGCCCAGAATAAAATTATTTTTTTAAAACGGAAAAACGGAAATATTTTTTAACAGAAAACAAAGGGCCAAAAACAAGGGAAAACGGAAAATTTTTCAAATCAAATAAAAAAATTATTTATTTTTAAATCATTTATTTTAATAAATATTTTTTGAAATAGTATTTATTTTAAAAAATTTTGAAGGTTGTCTTTTTTNGGTGCCGATAGGCGCCGCCTGGAAAAATTTTAAATTTTTGACTCAATTTGTTAAGAAATTTGCAACTTAAAGTCGGTAATTTATGATGCTTTTTTAACAAACTCGAAATTAGCGCAAGTATAATTTTTAAAGAAAATTTTAGCAATTTTTGTTGAGAGCCAATTGTTTTGTGAAATTGTTATTAATTATAAAAAAATACAGAAGCCCATTTCTCTCTATTTAATTTTAATAGGAAATGGCAAATTGTCACGCAAAATTCAAAATTTTACTAGCGCTAACACCATCAAAAAAAAATCTCTCCGAAAAAATACCACCATTAGGGGTGCTTAACCCGCCCGGATCCAACCCCCGGATACCGGGTATCCCGGATCCTGGACACCCGGATACCGGTCCCGGATAATTTGCCCAAAACACCCGGATACCGGTCCCGGTTCCGGTTCCGGATACCCGTTCTTGTCCAACCCTAATTTTAAGGGAAATTTATTCTTTTTTGGCAAAAAAATTTATACAAATTTTGGTAAATTTCTTAATAAAATGATTCAGCGCCCGAAATACTGCTTGACAACTGAACGCCGGTGCTCAGATAGCGGCTAACTGAGCGCCAGCCCCCCTCCCCACCCCTCAAAAAAATTTTTTGGCATGCTCTTGGCCAATTGTATCAAAATGCCAAAAATGAAAACAAAGCTCGAAAATGTTTTGATTTTTAATTGCAAAATGAGAAATAAGCGCTTATTTATCTTTAGTTTGAAGAAAAATTGTGAAAAAAACATTGTTATTTGCCTTTAGAGATTTTTTGTGCCTATTTTAGAAACTTTGGTGTCTATTTAGTCGCCTATTTTGTGATTTTGTGCCTAAAAATTCAAATCCCTGTTAATTAGGTTTATTTTCAGCATTTTAGGTAAATCATTAAAATAAGTGCTTACCAATCCGCCGTCGGGTGCTCGCTTATTCACTCTTGCCATTCTTTGAGGTGCTCGCTTTTTGACTCTCCGTTTCGTCATGCCCCCTCTGAAAATATAGTGTAGGAATCCGGACTTTTAGTCTTTTGAGTATTTTTTCTGAACGCGCTTTAGGGATTATTTGACTGAATATTTTTAAAGTTTTTAGGGACTAAAATCCGGTCCCTAGTTGTGTGTGTGTGTGTCTTAATTGGCCAGCCGATATGCTTGAGGCCGAACATAGAAACTGACTGAGTCCCAGTATAAAGAGGAATTTCAGTACCGTTTTTCTGAAAACTGAAGGGGTGGGGCGTAATGGCCCACTCGCTGCCCATTTAAAAAAAATCGTTTCTTTGGATCGCAGTTTATTTTATTATTTTCTTATTGCTGTACAATACCTTTAACTCATTCACTACAACCAAAGCTGCGAGGATATCGTCCCATGGCACTCTTGCCTTGTTGACTCCATCATCAGCAAAATAGCTTTTACCGTCTGCCGAACAAGCCAAACAGGCCCATATTCTGGAGAGCTCATGTGCTAACACCTCTTTAGTCATATTGCCATTCAAATATTTGTTCAGTCCCGCCTTCACCATCAATTTATAGGCCAGATAGTTCTGCAACAGCAAAAAACATTCAAAAAATTGTTTTTTTTTAATTTTAAATAATTGCATTGACCTGAGCTTCTGGGCTGAAACTGGTAACACCAGCTTTTGCTAATACATCGAGGTTATCGTTCAAAAGCTCCGTTAATGTGGTCGTGATAAATTGATATGCGCCCATCGCGGGCGAAGGGAACGCACTGCGTGGTCTTAAAATTGGAGAAAATTGTCAAATCCTTAATCAATCAATCAATCTCAGATATCCAAATTTAAAAAATTCTTCCTAATCAAGTACAAAAGAATACGCCAAAATCCCTCACCAAACATATGCTAAATTGAGTTGTATGCTATCAAAACTGCCTATAAACCAGGGTTCGTAACTGTCCTTTTTTTAAAGATTTGTCCTTTTTTGGGGTACCCCGATCTTTAAAATTTGAAATGTCCTTTTTTTAAAGATTTATACTTTATTTGGGGTACACGTCCTTTTTTGTCTTTTATTTGAGATTTCTGGAGCTTTTTGAAGAATTTTCGTTTAAATATTGAATTAATCTCTAGACAGATAGCCAAATTTGTTAATTTTCAAGCATTTTTCGCATTCTTTTTTGAATTTTCGCTTAAAAATGTCCAAAATGTAACAATATTTACTCATTTTTATCCAAATTKTATTATACTGATTTTCAGGATAATTCGTAATTTTTGGTTGCAAATCTCTTCACAAATTGAGTCAAAAATCAAAAAATTTTCCCGGCAGCGCCTATCGGCACCGCCGGCCCTTCCCATTCCTAAAAAACTTCAAAAAAAGTACCGCATTTTTTAAATGTTGGTTGCAAATCTCTTAAAAATTGAGTCGAAAATTCAAAAATTTTTTCGGCGGCGCCTATCGGCACCGCCGACCCCCACCCCCTACTAAAGCAGAATTCGCAAAAAAAAATTGCATTTTTGAAAATCGAAAATTGGCAAAATTTACGAAAATCCACAGGAGCGAGAAATGTGGTTAATCACATTTCAGGAAAAAATAAAAATTTACAGCATTTTTGAACATTTTGTAAAATGTCCTTTTTTTTGCAAGCAAAATGCCAGAAAAATCTTTTTTTTTGACCTTCACTGTCCTTTTTTTTTGAAAAATTTTAGTTACGAACCCTGCTATAAACGGTGACTACCCATTTCCGCAGTGGACATTTCCTCAGTTCCGGGACTTTGGAAATTTATGGGGTAAAATTATCCGGGTCTTGGACCAACCCCAGCCAAATTACCCGGTATCCGGGCGGATATCCGGGTGTTTTTGAGCTATCCGGCCGGGGGACCCGGATAATATCCGGTTTTGTCCAACCCTAGTGGACACTTCCGCAGTGGACATTTCCTCAGTGAACACTTCCGCAGTGCCATTTTTAAATTTTTATCATTTTTTGCCAATCTACAGTATTTATGTAACATCAAAAATTTATTAATACATAATCAGTCATTGATTAGCTGTTGAAATTTATTTTAAAAAGCTACAAGCGTAAAATGAAAAAACAAAAGTACTAAGAAGAATATAATCCTAAAAGAAAGTATTGAGTGTAAAGCCAAACGAACTAAGCTGGCAGAAAAAATAGGAATTTACCTAAAAATAGCAGGCCTAAGTACAAAAATTCTTAATAAGAAGTATTTTCCTTTTTTTATACTGCAAAAAATCTTTCGGCCCTAAAAAACCTGGACTTCTGGTTTTTCTTATACCCTGACCCGGCACCAGGACTAAGTTTTTTCTGAAAAATGTAAATTTTTCGTTTATTTTCTTCAATGCATAGTTTTGAAAATGCATATTCAATCTTATTCAGTATTTAAATACTGTAGATTGGCAAAAAAATAGATAAAAATTTAAAAATGGCACTGAGGAAATGTCCACTGCGGAAATGTCCACTGAGGAAATGTCATGGAGCCAATTAAACTAAAATGCATACGTTAAGCTATTTTTGCCACATTTAGTTCAACTATTATTCCAAAGAATTGTTTGGGCGGGATTCCGACGTCGGGATCAGGGATGGACGTGATCACGGATCACGGGCACAGATTTTTTATTGAAATAGTCCGTAATTGGTGTTGGAGTATGGATTAATAATAAAAATTTTTCGAAACAAATACTTGGAAATTATATTAAATATTCAATTTTATAGTATTTATGTATAAATTTTGTTGGAAATCCCTTAACAAATTGAGATCATGCCAACGGCGTTTTTGGGGGTCCGTGATCACGGATCACGGTCACGGATTTTTTTCCGATCACGTCCATCCCTGGTCGGGATCCCGTATCCAGAAAAATCCCGACGGAATTCCGTCCCGACCCGGTGTTTAGTTTACTTTTCATCGGTGGACCCTGGCGGTTTGTACAGTTTGTCAAAATCCTCCTTGGGTATGACGCCGCTGTCCACCAGGTCAAGAACTTCTCCGTGCAGTTTGCATTGGTCTTGCGTCACCTGCCCCTTTTCATACTTCGCTTTCACTTGTTCGCGTGACAGTGAACAGAGCGGAAATCGGCCCAGTATCAACACTTGGAAGTTTTTCGCGCTGTTCACCTTCCTCTGATCCAATTTCAGTTCAGTGATGGACTTCACACGAAAAACTTTGTCCATCACGATCGGTAACACCACTTTAGAAGCCAAAATAGTCGTGTCCACGTTCTTTCCATTGATTTGTTCCTTTATGCCCCCATGAGGATAAACACACACTCGATGGGCCAGACTTAAAGAATTTAAAAAAAAGAAAACTCATCGGATTAAGATTTTAAAATAGATTACAAACAATTTTTAAAGTGTTACAACTTTTGTACAAAAAAGGGCATGACCCAAACAAAATTTTGTACAAAATTTTTTGGGTTTTTTTTGGTTTTGGTTTCTTTTGGGTTTTGCCCAATTTGACCAAAACCAAAACCAAATTTTTGGTTTTTTTTTGTACAAAAAAAATTTTTGGTTTTTGGTTTTGGTCCGGACTCTAGTTACAATTCAATTTGCGAGTTCGAAAAAATTTTTGGCACAAAAACATAACCGGCATTTTATAGTTCGTTCATAAAATCTGCTTGAATCGCCCTAGTGACCCAAGCCGAAAAGTGCTGGTTGAACAATTTTTTGCTAAATTTTTGATCTCACTTACCTGGGATTTTTGTGCGATTCACCCTTCATTAATAAGGCGAAAAGTGGGTTGCAAAATGCAAGCCCATTTAGGAGATTCGAATTCGACGCGGTTTCCTGCGATTGTTCATCGGCGCCGGGATAATATCGATAAAGCTGGCTCAAGAAGTTGGACGAGTTGGCACTGAAAATTTTTTAATTGCCCACGTTTGTTTTCACAAAAATTAAAAGTATTAAAAGCTGTGGGATTCACAGATTCTTTCTCTATTGTTCAAAGCTAAATGCCAAAAAATGATGAAGGAGAAAGGCCAGGCAAAGCCCAACATAATAGGGATTTACAGATTTTTCCCGATCTGAACGGGTCTCCAATTTCTGTGTTTGGGCTGATTTGCCGGCTCTCAGTTGGCCGCTACTTGAGCGCCGTTGGCGCCCCGAAAAAATTCGGGCATTTTTTTTGCACATTTTGTTAAAGATGTAACTTTTGGCAGCGTCCTCTGATTTTTTGCGTTTCTCTAAATTTGTTTCAAAAAGTTCGCCAAAAAAAAAACTTAATTTTCGTTTTAAAATTTTCAAATTTTTTCGGGTTTCAGTGCGCCCTGGGCCTATTTCAATTGTTTCCTGTTTCAATTAAATCGTATGAAAAAACATGTGTCTCCCATGGATATGTCAGATCGGGGCGTCATACCTTCGTGCGTTTCAATATGGTATGATATCAGGGATGGGTGCGAGTATCATAAATAGGATAATATGGCACGTCCCTTCACAGAAACCATATGCGGGTTTATCCTCCCCAAAGCGGGGATTTTAGAAATAATTAAATTAAAAAAATTCTAAATGTTAAAAACAATGCTATCATATTGGTAACAAATTAATTGAAACAGCACATATGACTATATGATTTATGACAAATAGGCCCCTGGATGCGCCAAGAGCTGAAAGATTTTTGGAGCTCTTGAGCCCAAAAAAGTACCAAAAAATAGAACTTTTCCTAAATTTCCTTTTGAAATTTTCAAATTTTCGATTTCAGGGCCCCCTGGATATGCAAATTTGTCTGACGGTACAAAATCTAGTTCAGGATTATGCAAAATATAAAGCTCTCCTAATTTTAAATAATAAAAAAAAAGACTATACCTATACTGTATTTCCTGTAAAAAGCTGTTGGGGTTGTACGAGGCAATTGTGTCTCCCCAAAACATCTGCTGAAGGCCTTTTGCCGCTTTGAATCGACCAAACGCACCACCCATTCCATTTTGGTCCAGCTGAAAAATTGAAGCAAATGTGAAAAGAATGCACAAATGAAGGAAGGGGGTGGGAGGTGTTCTTGCTGTTTTGCAACCATAATACGGTAATAAAACCAACTCGTACAATCCCGACTTGTACAATCCCGACTCGTACTGCCCTTTTGACCCGGGGTTCAACTTGTATAGTCCGGTTTTGGGGTTGTACGAGTTGGAACGGTACGAATCGCGGGTGCCGTCCTCACAAAACCTCTCTGAAAACATAAACTTTGTGAACTAAGAAGGGCTTTTTGCTAGGGGGTTCATAAAAAGGTGTTTTTGGTTTTTCGATAGAAGCGCAATAGTCCTAGATGAGTAGATCATAATATTTGCTGCTAGAAAGCTTCTCTACACTTTCTCAATTTCGAGATAAAAAATGTCCAAATTGCCTAGGTCAAAAATTCCAAAACCGGTTTTTCGGGTTTTAAACAGTTTTAAGGTGCTGTTTTATAGATGTTAAGCATCCCCCTAATATGCCTGCAAATTCTGCATTGAATGCAAAATGGCGTCCCGATCTGTCAACTTTTCGATTTTTTATGATTAAAAACGAAATTTTTTTATGTGCCCTTTCAAAAATGTCACAATTTTTAATAGGTGTTTAATTCTCCGCCACATCCATTAAAATAACTTTTTGGGCTAAATTTTATCAAGAAACAAAAAAACGTGCCGGACACTTTTTCTAGCAGTTCACCTACTTGATAAGGCAGATTGTTATAATTCCTGAATTGCGAAGGATGAGCAACGCCCAAAGAAAGCGGGTAGGGCGGAATGATCCACGGCCTCTGAAAATGCATTGATAAATCAGCACAAACCCCCTGCCCTAATAATACTTCTGGGGGTCATTTCTCGGTCAGGGGTAAAAAAACTGTGAAAAAAACTAAATGTCTTGGGGTTTTCTATTATAAATTTTTTTAATTTAACGAACACTATGTTTTTGTTGTTATTAGTAGGGATGCTCGGAATTAAAATTTACCGAGAACCGAGACTGAGAAATGACCCCGAGACTCGAGACCCAAAAAACCCGAGCAATTTCTCGACTCGAGACTCTCGAGCATCCCTAGTTATTAGGTGCAAAAGTTTCGAAGATACTAAATTTGTCTAATTTGGTTGACTGTGAAAAGAGTTACGTCGATTTAAGTGAATCTGAAATGCGTAATTGGGCTCATAAAAATGGATTGGACTAATAATGACCGGGCTACAAAGTGTCTTCGAAGAGATAAATAAACTGGGTGAAACCTAAAAATTGCAAAAAATGATCAAAATCAAAGGCTAATACAGTAAATTGTAAGAAAGGCGTCCATTTCTACAGTAGTCAACATCAACCCAAGCATATCTCTCACAGTAAACCAAAAGCCGAATGTTTAGTTTTTTTAATTCAAAAGTGGACTCACTTCCTCTGGCGCTGATCCACCGACTTCTGCATTAGACGATTGCGGGACGTTTGTCACGAATTGTATGGCCTCGTCATTCTAGATGATTTTGGATATTCCTATTTTTTAAATCAAGTCAAGTTTACGCAATAGAAAATCCAGATTATTCAAATTATGGATTGCGTCCAGCCCTGATTCCAATGTACTGATTTTGAAAAATTTTAGTTACGCACCCTGGTTTAAATCAGGGTGCGTAACTAAAACTTTTCAAAATAAGGACAGTGAAGGTCAAAAATAAGATTTTGCTGGCAAAAATAAGGACACTTTACAAAATGTTCAAAAATGGAGTAAATCTTTATGTTTTCGCATGAAATGCGCGTTTTTTTTTAAACCATATTTCTCTACACCAACAATTTTTTTCAATATTCGGGGTTGGAAATTGCTCGCATGGATTTTCGAAAATTTTGGCGATTTTCGCTTTTCAAAAATGCATTTTTTTTTGCGAATTTTGCTTTAGTGGGGGGGGGGGTCGGCGGTGCCGATAGGCGCCGCCGAAAAAATTTTTGAAATTATTGACTCAATTTGTTAAGGGATTTGCAACCAAAAATGTAAAAAATCGGCCTTTTTGAAGTTTTTTAGGAATGGGAAGGGACGGCGGTGCCGATAGGCGCCGCCGGAAATTTTTTTTGATTTACGACTCAATTTGGTAAGAAAAATTGGTCCAAAAATGAGAATTATCCTGAAAATCAGTACAAAATCAGATTTGGATAAAAATGAACGCCATCTATCTAAATTTTGAAGGTTTGTGGCAAAAATTGACTATAACATTACGCCAAATCCTCAAAATTTAACTAATTTAAGTAAAACTTTATATTGATTTTGCCCGAAAACCAAAAATAAGAACAAAATAAGGACGGAGGCCTCAAATAAGGACAAATCTTATAAATAAGGACATTTAGCATTTATAAGATTGGCACCCCTCAAATAAGGACAAATCTTATAAATAAGGACAGTTACGCACTCTGGTTTAAATACATATAAATCTCCCCACATCCATTAAATCACTTTTTGGGCTAAATTTTATCAAGAAACAAAAAAACGTGCCGGACACTTTTTCTAGCAGTTCACTTACTTGAAAAGGCAGATTGTTATAATTCCTGAATCGCGAAGGATGAGCAACGCCCAAAGAAAGCGGGTAGGGCGGAATGATCCACGGCCTCTGAAAATGCATTGATAAATCAGCACAAACCCCCTGCCCTAATACTTCTGGGGGTCATTTCTCGGTCAGGGGTAAAAAAAACTGTGAAAAAAACTAAATGTCTTGGGGGTTTTCTATTATAACTTTTTTTTTAATTTAACGAACACTATGTTTTTGTTGTTATTAGTAGGGATGCTCGGAATTGAAATTTACCGAGACCGAGGTCTTGAACAGCCCTAATCAGTGTTGTTGGCGGTCGGTTTTAAACCGGGGGTACCGGTTTCGGTTAGGCCGGTTTTGCGACCCCCGGTTTTCGGTTTCTTTTTTGGCAGTTTGCATATGTGGGGGATTTTTGTTAAGCTTTTTAGGAATGGGAGGGGACTCGTCGACGCCGAAAGCCTCTGTCGGGAAAATTTCTTTGAATTATTGGAGGGATTTGTTAAAAATTGGCCCAATAATTACTAATTTTACAAAGAAAAAATTGAAACAATTTTTAATTACCTATCTGTTTCGTGTACCATAACCAGGGTGGCCATCTAACCTGCTTTTTGGGGTTTTTCCTGCTAAATTCCTGATTTTTAAATTTTATAGAAATTCTAGCTTAAAAATGTCCAAATTTCTATATTTTAGAGCAATTTTCTTTCCGGGATTCGAAATTAGTCGAAATGGATGTTAGAATCGAATTCTACGCCTCTTAATACCCCTAGAAACACCTTTTTATCGACTTACTGAAAAAAATGTATTTTTTCAAAAAATGGGGGGGGGGGGACAAAGCGCACTATTACCAATTTTTGATACCGGGCTACAAAGTGTCTTCGAAGAGATAAATAAACTGGGTGAAACCTAAAAATTGCAAAAAATGATCAAAATCAAAGGCTAATACAGTAAATTGTAAGAAAGGCGTCCATTTCTACAGTAGTCAACATCAACCCAAGCATATCTCTCACAGTAAACCAAAAGCCGAATGTTTAGTTTTTTTATTCAAAAGTGCACTCACTCCCTCTGGCGCTGGTCCACCGGCTTCTGCATTAAACGATTGCGCGACGTTTGTCGGTGATCCACCGGCTTCTGCATTAGACGATTGCGCAACGTTTGTGCCTGATCCACCGGCTTCTGCATTAGACGATTGCGCAACGTTTGTGCCTGATCCACCGGCTTCTGCATTTGACGATTGCTCGGCTATGGCCTTCTCAATTTTCTCCACAACTGATGCATCATCAAAGCTGAAGTGTGATAGAAAAGCTAATTTTTGGACTAAGCAACAAATTAAGTCTAACCAAACGCAAGCCTAGGCTTGGCCTAAGTCTAACCTAGACTTGGGCTAAGCCTAACAAGCTTAGGTCAAGTCTAACCTAGGCTTGGCTTAAGTATAACTTAGACTTAGACTTAGGCCAATCCTAAGCTAGACTTATGCTAAGCCTAAGATAGACGGGATTTTGCCGCGACTGTATTTTGTCGGCCGGCACACGTCAGTTCATTTGTCACCAACTTACTTTTTAAAGATCATCTCCAGGACATTGTGATCGGAGGCCGTTGGATGGATCAATTTGTCGCAGGCTTGTTGCGCTTCCTTCACTCTTTTTGCTTTTGATTCCTTTCCCACTTTTTTTGCTCCTTCTTCCTCTTCTTTTGCTCCATTTCTCTGTCCTTTTGCTCCCTTTCCCATCATCTCCCGCGCCCTCTGTTGCATCTTCGCCTTATCCTCCTTTTCCTTCCTTTTGTCTTTATTCTCAAATTTCGTCACACCATTGTTTTGCGCTTCCTCTTCTTTGCTTTTGCTTCCTTTTGCTTCCTCTTCTTTGCTTTTGCTTCCTTTTGCTTCCTCTTCTTTGCTTTTGCTTCCTTTTGCTCCCTCTCCCTCTTCTTTGCTTTTGCTTCCTTTTGCTTCCTCTCCCTCTTCTTTGCTTTTGCTTCCTCCTGCTTCCTCTCCCTCTTCTTTGCTTTTGCTTCCTTTTGCTTCCTCTCCCTCTTCTTTGCTTTTGCTTCCTTTTGCTT
>MEIZ01000041.1:71740-84427 GCA_001723225.1 Globodera ellingtonae | reverse complement strand
TTTCCCGGCGGCGCCTGTTGCACCGCCGGGCACGCATTTTCAAAGCCACAAATTTATTATTTACCGGTTAAATAAAGCTTTAGGAAAATAAGGCTTTTGGAAAATTTTCATCTGGGAGCCCTGCCTAAAACGCCCCGCGAAAACGCTCCCGTGAGAAAACGCCGCCCCTCCCAAAAAAAAAGCCTAATCGATTTATCGCTTATTAGCTTTTCTAAACGTAAGTATCGGAGGCATTTTCTCTCGGGGACATTTTCCTTGGGAGCAGTTTTCTCCGGCTTCGCCCTGCCGTCATTTCTGCCGTGAGACCACCTGTTGGTCGCACCGCACGATTGTATCAATTGACGTGACGCATTGTTGTCGGAATATGTTAAGCGCCTCAATCCTTCGGTGAAATTGCTTTGAAAGCCGACTGGACGGCTTAATGTTCAGGACGGACAGTACGCCCATAATCCCCGGGATTTTGTCATCCACAATTTTGACCGCTTCTTCAAGGCATTTGAGCGCCTTCCCATGGAGTTCGCGATTTCTCGGCTTTCGTTTGTTGTGTCTTAAAAAAAGCTTGTGGCCCAGCTCAACGTGAGCCTTTGCCTCGTAGTAAAGCGTGATATGAGCAAATTCAGGGTCATTCGGGTCCACTTTCCTGAAAGATTTGAATTTTAATATTGAAAATTAGTTCCTAAAGAGGTTCTTATACATATCAATCATTAGGGGAGATAAAAATGAAAATTTTAAAATTAAGGGTGGATTTTGGCTTTCAGCGTCGGATTACTTGTTCATTGCTATTGCAATCTCCGGATGCTCGGAATCCAACATTAGGTGCGCCGTCTTGATCAAATATGCCGGGTTCTCGAGCAGCTCAGTTTTGCTTGGGTTTGCAACAAAATTGTTCAGTTGGCCAATTTTGGACGCAATGAATTCATCAAATCGCCGGAAGAATCCATCTTTCGTAGGTTCATCCAAAACATCACTGAAGTAAATGGGTGCCATTACTTACTGTATCATTTTCATTATCTTAGATCAACTAACCACAAATTTAAAAAAAGATTGAATGATTTCGAATATAACATTTAGCGACGCGCACGACGGCACTTTCCGAAATCGGAGTGGTGGCACTCAATTTTGCGTTTTATACCACTCCCCCCCCCCTCCCCCCACATTCAAATGCACACCAGGGATGGTCGGAATTCCGACTTCCGAAAAATTTTTTAAGGCCCGGAGTCCGAGTTCCAAAATTTTTTGAGGACGTCGGCTCCCATCCCTGATGAACACCAACTCCCAAATATATTTAAATCAACCAAAAAGAAACAAAAACATTGGCTTATGAGTGAGTCTAAAAACGCTTAAATTGATGCCAACCCAATCAATTTTCCATTATATAATAAACCAAATTGCCATAAAACATACTTCAAAATGCTTAAATTTGGTGCCAACCCAATATGCCATTATATAAAGTAATTATGAGCACCCCTGGTGCCAACCCCCAATATGCCATTATATAATAAACAAAATTGGCATAAAAACATACTTCAAAATGCTTAAATTTGTTGCCAACCCAATCAATATGCCATTATGTAATAAACAAAATTGGCATAAAAACATACTTCAAAATGCTTAAATTTGGTGCCAACCCAATCAATATGCCATTATATAATAAACAAAATTACCATAAAAACATACTTCAAAATGCTTAAATTTGGTGCCAACCCAATCAATATGCCATTATATAATAAACAAAATTGGCATAAAAACATACTTGAATTTTGATTATTTTCCTTTGTTTTTCAATTTTTTTATTTTATTGGTTTTTTATTTGGGAGCTCAAAATGCTTAAATTTAGTGCCAACCCAATCAATATGCCATTATATAATAAACAAAATTGGCATAAAAACATACGTCACCGTCTTCCCGGCCTTTTTGCCTTCCTCAATTAATGCCGCAATTTCATGGTCAAATCGGTTGATCCAAAAGCTCCAATGCTCTTGAATCTGAACTGCCGCGTACTGACAATAGTCCTCTTCTTCCTCACAAATTGACCGCACATCACCCATTTTATCGCACATTCGCTTGTAAAGTTCGTCTGATAAAACAAAAAAAAAGTCATTAAAACAAAATGGGAATTAAATAATTAATTAGTTAATTAGTTGTGAACTCTGATAATTTATTGCCTTCCTCGGAAATTGAATTGGCACTCATTTTTTTTATGTGTCCGCACTAAATTTGATCACTAGACATATTGTAAATTTGTAAAACTTTCTCACTAGACATATTGTAAATTTGTAAAACTTTCTCACTAGACATATTGTAAATTTGTAAAACTTTCTCCTAGACATATTGTCAAGTTGTAAAACTTTCTCACTAGACTTTGTAAAAACTTGCTCACTAGCCATTCTACAATTACAATCAAGGAGCATAGCTCCTGGGTTGTAATTGTAAATTGAATGTGCGGACACATAAAAAGACACCATTAAATTTTCATTTTCAAAAATTTTCCTCTGGTATTTATTTGTTCAGATAATCCGAAATCCAAAAAAATAAGGTTGGCCAAAAAGTAAAAACCCGGTCAAAATCACAAAGGGATAATATGTAGTAGTGTTCGGCACGGTACGGTAATACCGCGGTATTTTTCGGTATTACCGCGGTATTTTTTTCGGTATTTATACCGAAATACCGTACCGAAGAATTTTTTTGGAATTTCGGTATTTTTCGGTATCGGTATTTTTTCGGTATTTTACCGAAATACCGTACCGAGCCATTTCTGAATACCGCGGTATTTTTCGGTATTTCGGTATTTTTGAAAAATGGATATTTTTGAACAATTTTCTACAAATCGACACTAGGTTGGTGTTTTGGTGAGTGGCCGGTCTTTTTGGGAGTCAGGTGGGGTTTCGGATCCGCACCGGTGAAATTATTTTTTTCAATTTCTGTAAGCATTATATAGTGAAGGAAACAATTTTCTAAAAAATTAAAAAATATTTTAGAGTTTTAAAATATTTTCGGCTACTTTTTTGGAATTTCGGTTTTTTTCGGTATCGGTATTATACCGAAATACCGATACCGAATACCGAAAAATCCCATTTGCCGAACACTAATATGTAGTTCCTGCTGCCCCCCGTCCGGTCTCCATTCCCAAAATTTTTAAATAATAAAAAATCATTTTCTACAGTGACCGTACCGCGAAACGACAGTATCGGGATTCGATTCTGCAGGAACGATGTGAGCTGGTCGGCGACCAATGCCTCGCGTTTGTCGCGCCAATTTTCCCAGTCTCTGTCTGACCATTCTTCGTTTTGGCAGCCGCCGCCGTCGCTGATCAGCCGCTTTATGTCCGATTTGCGAATGATCAGACAGCCGGAGCCCGGCTGGCCCTTCCGCGCCACCCGGCCGGCCACCTGCTCCTCGACGCGGTTGTTCCGCGGTGGAAAGGCGGTGATATGCGCCAAGCCTCCTTTGTCCAACACCTGTAAAAATTAAAGGCTTATGTATTTACATAATGTGTAAGGCATGAATTGGACTTAGCCCGATAAAGTAGGGTTGGTCCCCGTCCCACTTTTCCCGGCCCCAAGGGGTCGGGGACCAACCCTACTTAAAAGGCATGAATTGGCCTTAGCTCGATAAAGTAGGGTTGGTCCGCGTCCCCGACTTTTTTTTAGACGGGGTTTTCGTCCCCGACTTTTTTGGTCGGGGACGAAAACCCCGCCCGACTTTTCCCGGCCCCAAGGGGTCGGGGGGACCAACCCTACTTAAAAGGCATGAATTGGTCTTGGCCGGATGTGTTCTTTCACGTGCATTCCCACCAGGCCCCAACCAAGCTTCGGAGTCAGTCAGTCTGCCCTCTCTCCATAATTGTAAATTTAAATGTGGACACATAACGAATAAATACCGAGAAGTGTTACCTACTGGGGCCCCGGCCCAGCACGTGCTTTTAAAATATAGGAAAGTGGTGTGGATTTAAGACTGTAAAGATGGTGGTACTACGGAATTGATTAATATATATATATATATATAAAATATGGTAGCCGGCGGTGCGGGTGTAAAACTGAAAGGTAACTACGGTAATAATCACAAAAAAATATTTCCCACATCATCGGCAGGGTTCATGTCGACACCGCGCGCAATGAGCATTGTGCCGATCAGAATGTCGCCTTGGCACATATTCTCTTTCAAAGATTTGGATTCCTCATCCGTCGTGCCCTAAAAAAAATGATTGCTGCAAGCATGGGCGTTTCGAAAAAACTGCCAATTGGACGATCAATGGCGTGTAAAAACACTGATTCTGGACCCGGGCATCGGCCCCTAGTGTGCGGGCACCACCTTAATGAACGTCCGAATTCGCCGCTTTGATTGGCCAATCTGCGCCGCCAGCGCATCTTTAATCGTGTTGGCATCTTCGATGGAGCCGGTGGTGATCAGAACCGCCCGTTTATCTGAGTAGTCCAATGCCTAAACACAACAATATAAACAATATTAAAATGTTACTTTTTTAATTTTAAAATTTATATATACCTAATTGACAAGACACTAAACTGCAAGTTGGCTGATCGAAGATGATTTAAAGGGATTTAGAACAAATATAAGAAAATTTTTCTTAAGACATTTATACATATTTGAAAGCTCTCATCGTGTTCTAATTAGAGCATGATGAGCTTTCGAAATATGTAAACATGTCTTAAGAAAAATTATCTAATATTTGTTCTAAATCCCCTTAAATCATCTACGATCAGCCCACTTGCAGTTTTTAAGAAAAGCTTCTTCTTCTGATCAGTGATCGATTGATGGTACCTTTTCAACAATGCTTTCTGTCCACTCGGCGTCATTTTCGCACAATTTATCATCAGCATCTTTTGTGTACAGACGGTCTTTGAAGCGCGGCACATTAATGGTCATTAGCTTAAAAATGTTGCCGACAAAGTCACGCTCATTGTTCGAGCCAGCAGTGCCGGTAATTGATGTCATGTTGGTGTGTGGGCACAGAAAGCCAACGTTGTTTTTGTAAGCGGATTGCAGTGACAATGGAGTGATCTCCGTTTGTTGGTCGATCTGGACAATCTGTTGCAGTCCCTTGTCCCATTGCGATTGGGACTCGATGATGCCGCTGTTCATGTTGTCCACTGGGATAATCCGCATCGGCGGCGGCATCGTCGATGGCACGGTTGTGCCGTTGTTGGTAGTTGTGCCGTTATTGTTCGTTGTGCCGTTGTTGTTCGTTGTGCCGTTGTTGTTCGTTGTGCCGTTGTTGTTCGTTGTGCCGTTGTTGTTCTCCGTCTCCATGATGTATTGCACCTTGTCGTTCAAGCCAAGCGCTTGTAAAGCCGAGCTGCACCATCCATCTACTTCCAACTTGACAAAGTCGAGCAAATGTTTGCAAATCTTCGGTGCAATTTTAGCAAAAGCTTTTCTTAAGCCATCTTCGTCAGCTTCTTCTTCTTTTTCATTGGCATTTGTTCGACGGGCAGTCGCCGGAATTTGTCGGCGGTGCTGTCGTTGACGAACGTTGGGAGGAATTTTCTGAAATTCAGAGAACTAAGTTCTACGCACCAAAAGCACTGCTTTTCATTTTCGAAAAATCTTTTTCAAAGTCGAAAACGAGTTTCTTGGAGTTTTCGGGGACGTACAACCCGAATCTGACCTCTACATCGACCAATTCAAACGTCAAACCCGAATTCAAACAAAAAGCAAAATTGGCTAAATTTTTTTCAAAGTTGAAGGGCTCTAAAAGGGTTTCTGAGCGTGTATTATTTGAACTTTTAAATATTTGATTTTCAATTTTTGTTCGTTGTAAATTGGTCGAAATGGAGATCAGATTCGGGTTATACGACCCCAAAAACCTCAAGAAATAAAGTTTTTATCGACTTGAACAATTTTTTAACATTTCATTTTCTGAGAAAATTTGGAGTTTACATTTCTTGCTACTTTCATATTATACATATTATGTACACACTTTTACTTCTTTGTTGTTAGTCCCTTCAGAGTGCACAACAAATTGGTCGATAAATTTAATCTAAAAAATAAATAAATAATTGTCTGCTTCTTTTTAATATATTACTTATCAGGGATGGATTCTGTTCTAATTTTTTCCTGATTTCGACCATTTTGGCAATTATAACAATTTAAAATTATCATCGTTTCATTTGGAAATACTTCTTTTGCATTATGTAAATATGCAGGGGAATTAGGCTTTTGAATTGATTTTGGATTTCCCTATCAAATATCATTTAAAATCTTAAAATTTTCTCAATGTGCCTATTATTTACCCAGTGTATGAGATTACTGCTTTTAAAATTAAGTAATAAACATTAATTTCTTTTCTGATTTTTTCTGATTTTGACTATTTGGCATCAGAATTCTGTTTCTGATATTTTTTAGAAATGGCGATCAGAATCCATCCCTGTTACACTTATACAGGGCTGCAATCGAGTAACGACAATGACAAAGTATAACTTGTTGATTTCCAAGTACATAATTCAAGTACGCTCAATTCAAGTAAGACATGTTGAATTTCAAGTACATACCAGAGAAAATTAGCGAAATTAAGTACGCTCAAATTTTTCTTGTGCGAATGGAAATATCCAAAATTTTCACGATTTTTGAGTTACAAATTGTTAAAAAAGTGCCGGCTTTTTTGGTTCAAGGATTAAGCTTGGTCTAAGCTAAGCAGGCTAGCTTAGGCTTGGCCTAAACCTAACAAACCCCAAGCCAGGGTGGCTTAAGCCTAAGCTAGCCTTAATCTTAGCTTCAGTACGGGACTGAATCGGCACTAAGAGTGGGTTTCGAACCGGTAGCCAAACTTTTAAAAAGTGTAAACAAAATGCGAAAAATTGATCAGTATTTTCTGTTGAAAGGTTGGGTTACATAATGCCAAATTTTTTGAAACTAGGTAAATTTTTGGAGTAATTTCTGTCCATTTGCTGTGGGAAAAACCAAAACATTTCAAAATGCTCATTTCCAAGTACATTCTTGGAAATAAGTACAGTTATTACAAGAGTCAATTTCAAGTAAGAATCGCAGCCCTGTACTTATTTATACATTCAAATAATCCCAGGGGACTGACCATATTCGCTTTGACTTCCTGTACTTGCTCGGCTGTCAGTGTGACATTGCCATCCTTTACAGTAAGCGTGCCATCGTTTTTCATTTCACGCAAAATTAAGTCCCGGGCTAACGCCACAAACATTAAAATCGCGTTCAGACTCTCCATGCCCGGTGAATTGGTCGCCAAACGAAGTTCACGCTCTTGTGTCACATCGTCATTCTGCAACAACAACAAAAAAAGTCTGTAAAGCTTAAAAGAAGGTGAGGGACGAGAGTGTGTATGAAAGCAAGAGGGCATAAGTAATGAGAGAGAGAGAGCGACGAGAATTGGTTGCTAATAGCGTGAGATACGACGAGAGAGAGAGAGTGTTGGAAAAAAGGAGGGTGACTAAGCAGTTCGAGAAATTTCTCCAAGAAAACTCTGACCTTTGAAAAATCGCCCTCATCATTGATTATTGCATCAATTCGACGCCCACCTCTGACATCCTGAATATATACTACATATATATTGTAAATAAATATATATATATATTTATTGTAAATATACCACATATATGTATATGTAAATATATGTATTGCCCCCTTCGCTGACCTTTCCAAAGAATTCATCATACGCCTCCTGGCTCTGGTAGTCTTGCATCGTTCCGTAGATGACATCGCATGCATATGCCTCTCTCAAGCTGTGGGTGTAAAAATCAGATTATTTTAATTTCCTAAATGTGCTTTTGCCGTTGGAATGGATTCGGCTGCTTTCCTCATTCTCGGGATAAAAATTCCCGAACCCGGGTAGGTCGAGAATTCCAAAACCGGGTTTTCGGCTCTAACTCGTTTCCGAGAGGAAGTAGAAGCAGTTCGACACCAGCGGTGTAAATGCTGAGCAGTTTTAGGAGAATTAAATTTAAAAGAATTGGATTTTTAAATAGTTTTTATGTGTCTTTTTCACCAAAAAATCAATTTTTTTTGGGGTTGAATTTCAGTGGCCACATAAACAATCTCATTCATAGCCAGCAACCAAACTCAAATAAATTTGTGTTACTATTTTTCAAAATCCCTACATCATCTATAGAAGGTATATATTAAACGTTACAAAATTATTTTGCACGATCTTGATTTTTGTATTAAATTTTAAAAAACACTTTTTTTATTTTTCAAGTTTGCAGTAAACGGGAAATGGCGGGAATCCCGTTATTTTTCCGGAAATTTTTTTACCGGGCTCAACTATCAATGTTAGTAAGTACGAAAATATAAATCTGGGTTTAAAAATTTTCAAACTGTAAAAAATGCAATTTTATGTTGCAGAAAAGACCAAACCCTTAAAAAATAGTGATAAAAATAGTTGATGGGATTATATTTGAATAATTTAAATGGAAAAAATTCGCATATTACCTATGTATTGTACACCCACCTTTCCTCATCCGAGTATTCGAGCACAATATGGGAAACCGTCAGTCCGAAAAGGTCAAAAAAATTGGCCATCTCCTCCGCGTCTTTCTTGGCCAAATGATGGTTGCTGGTGATCACGCCGACGAGCATCCCCTGGCCAGACATCGCCTCATCATCCTTTTGTTGTGATCAATATAATGTTTGTTTTTCCCCCGTTGATGATCAGAGTATTATTCAATCACCTTTTTCTGCTGTTGCTGGTCACCAGGCTTGTTTGAATGATTAGTCAGATGAAGCATTGCCGCCAACTTTGCCACAATCCACGATTTGCCTTCGCCAGTCGCCACTTGCAGCATTAAGCCGTGCATTTCTGGGCACTCCGCTGTGACAAACCGTCGCAACATGACGGCAAGCAGTTGGGTGTTACGCGGTTTGAATCCTGTGAAGGTACTGTATATACTCTTGTAATCCCCCACCCTCTAATAATCCCCCACAATAAATGATCATGAACAGACAGAGAGAGGAGGGCTTCCAAATTTAGTCATTCCTCATTTTGATGCTTCTATAATGGACTTAATAATGCCTAATCCCTATTTCGGGATTTTTTATGCCTTAATGAGCTTATTTTGAGGAAAAATTTGAAAGCTATCTGCTGATTAATTGTTGTGTCACCTACAGTATGTGTCAAAGTCAACAACTCATAAAATAAGCATTTAATTTTGTTGCTTTCACAATCTCAGATTATAATTGTGAATTTTTGGAGGGCCCGCAAAGGATATATATGTAGATATCAGATTTAGCCTCATCAGACAACACAAAAACTGCTGTGATCCATCCGGAACAACTGACAAAATACTGAATAAACTTGCCACTGATCACTTGGACGCCTTTTGCGATCAGAGCGAGTTTTTGCTCAAAAATTATATCCTCCGACGACGACTTATGTTCAGCCCACCATTCCTTAATTTCCTCTGCACCGAAATCCTCAAATTTTTTGCATTCTAGCTTAAATTTGTTGTATGAATCTATAAGCCATTTGCTCAAGTTGCCGTTAACCGCCTTCAACCGACTTTCATCTTAAATGTTAAGCATGAACAATTATAACATTTTGGTTAATACTCAAGAAAAAAAAGCATCGAATTTGTAAAATGTTTAATTATTAGGGCTGCTCGAAAGTCTCGGGCCTTTTTGGGTCTCGAATCTCACTAACTTCAGGTCCCGAGTAGCCCTATTAATTAGTATGTTTATTACCCATGTGTTTAAGGACGGCACTGAAACCACCGCCGTCTTCCATAATTTTTTTCACGAGTTCTGCAAATGATAACTGATCATCGTCGTCTTTTTGCACCAATTTCTTGTAAATCTAAAGAAGAATCAGCAATTAGTAGTAGGGCCGTAAGTATTTCGGGGGAAGACCGGGTACCCACCAATTTTTTTGCTCTATTTAAATATTTTGGTTCTCTCGATAGGTGCAAATTTTAGTAATCTTGATTTGCAAAGTCCAACAAATTAGCTAAATCGAAAACCGGCATAATAAATTTGCCTTGGAATTTAAAGAAATCAGAAAAAATAGGTAGGGATCACTACTTCCAAATTCAGAAATATTTTATTTTGTCAGAGATTTGGACCCCTTTTAAGGCTCGCCAATCTCCTCCCCTCCCTAACTACCAGTGTTTTGCTGTTCTACTTGGCCTGTTCTGTTCCTGTTCTAGGAAAAAAAATCATAGGAGGGACCCTTTTGTTTTGTAATTTTAAAAACAGAAGCCCCATTTTTAACAATTCCATCAAAATCTTCAAAAAAAAAACTCGCCGGGCCCCTATCATTTCTAAAACGCTTCAAAAATGGTTGCAAATCTCTTAACAAATTAAGTCAAAATTTTCTCGGCGGCGCCTATCGGTACCATCCCTCCCTCCAGAAGAAAGCAAAATTTTCAAAAAAAATTATTTAGTTTTTAAACTAGGGTTGTGCTCCCGATCAGGCATGGGCATGGATACAAATTCTTAAATCCTTGTCCGGACTATCCGTGCTTTTTGTATCCGTATCATTTGTATTCGTCTCATTTTTCGAAATTCAATCCATCCGTTATCCGGACCGCGGATATACAGCGTATAAGTTGGATTTTTATATCAGTATCTGTCCATTTTTTGAAATTCCGTATCCGTGTCCCTCCATATCCGGATATATCCGCGGATATCCGTGCTCATGCCTGCTCACGATCCCGAGGTCCAAAATTGGGTAGTCCCCGACCCCCGTGCTGGGTCGTTTCTTAAATTCCGCCACTATGGGCGTTTCTTAAATCCGCCACATATATTTTATAAAGTAGTTTTAGACATCATAACTTGATTCATACCGCACTAAATCACTTAAGCCTTATAACAATGGAAAGCTCTAAATGAGTAGAAAAAGCACTTCAGCAAAGTCAAACCGTTTTGATAAATTTAAAAAAGTTATAATATATACTCGCCGAATATCGAACTTTTTCGTGGTTTTCTAATCATAACTTTTTTAAACTTTGATTTACTGCTTTGTTTAGTTTTACAAAAAGCTTCTATTCATTTAGACCTTTCCATTGGTAAAGACTTAAACGATTTAGTGGAGTGTGAATAAAGTTAGGATGTCTGAAACCCCTTCATAAAATAAGGTGGCGGATTTAAGAAACGCCCTGGCGGATTTAAGAAACGCCCATGGTGGCGGAATTAAGAAACGACCTAGCACCCCCGACCCCCGCATAGCCAACCCGACCATGTTTAAATTGCGAAAATCGGATACCCATTACAATGCCATTTTTAGAAGCGGTTTCCATTTTTTCACAAAGATGATCTGAGCTCCATGTCCCCGACCCTTGATTTTCCCGCCCCAAGTAGTCTCTCGGGGTCAAGTCTCGGTAAATTAGGTCTTGAGCATCACAATAAGTGATTGAACACCTGCCCAATACATCATCAATTAAAATTTCAGACTGAATTTCACTCAGAAAATTTTTCAGATGAAACAGTCTAAGTAACAGTTTATACTGTTCTGTTCTAGAGGTCGTAGCAGATTTCAGAACAGACAGGCTGTTCTAAGATTTCAGAACAGAACAGGAACAGGTTCAAAATTCTTGGAACAGCAAAACATTGTTACCTACATTAACTCGCGACGAAATCCCTTTCCATACTGTGTATGCAGTATTTTGTGACGCCTACCATTTGTTCACGCCTAATCGCTTCGTTGAACTCATTTAGTAATTCCAATCTCGATGACGTTACTGGATAGATTGCCGCTTCTTCAAATGCCTGTTGCAACTGGAGCAGAATCCATGGGACTGCCCAGTTTGCTGCTTTGTTCCTCCACCCAAATTGGTATTTGCGCAATTTCAAAATTTCGACATTAAACTCTTTTCTCGTCGTTAAAATTTGCTGACGACTTGTGATCTCGTCCGCCCGATTCTCGAACCATTTTTCAAACGTAACGCATTCGTGCCTCCATTTTGCGACCTCATTTGTGTACAAAGAAACCAAATCCTCTATTTGAGAATAAGGAAATTTCATAGGATGGACCTGCAAATACAATACCTTAATTAATAAATCTATTTATTATTATTATTATGAATAAAAATAAGCGATTTTAATAAGTTCGTTTAATTTTTAATCTTTTTGGCCAGTTTATTAGATAGGGTAGTTCACGGTCGGTTAACCGAGCCGAAAGTTTCAGTTCAACCAAACCGAAACTTTCGGTTCAACCGAACCGAAACCGATAACCGAGCCGAAAGTTTCAGTTTAACCAAACCGAAACTTTCGGTTCAACCAAACCGAAACTTTCGGTTTAACCGAACGGAAACTTTCGGTTTCGGTTTAACCAAACCGAAACTTTCGGTTCAACCGAACCGAAACCGATAACCGAAAAGTTTCAGTTCAACCAAACCGAAACTTTCGGTTCAACCGAACCGAAACCGATAACCGAGCCGAAAGTTTCAGTTTAACCAAACCGAAACTTTCGGTTCAACCAAACCGAAACTTTCGGTTTAACGGTTTCGGAACCAAACCGAAACTTTCGGTTTAACCAAACCGAAACTTTCGGTTCAACGAACCGAAACCGATAACCGAGCCGAAAGTTTCAGTTTAACCCCGAAACTTTCGGTTTAACCGAACCGAAACTTCGGTTTAACCAAACCGAAACTTTCGGTTCAACCGAACCGAAACCGATAACCGAGCCGAAAGTTTCAGTTTAACCCCGAAACTTTCGGTTTAACCGAACCGAAACCGAAACTTCGGTTCAACCGAACCGAAACTTTCGGT
>MEIZ01000041.1:28138-48268 GCA_001723225.1 Globodera ellingtonae | reverse complement strand
TCTTCAGCTGATGCTGCTGCTGAATGAATTTCGTTATGAAAATAGATGGTGGGGGCGGGGGGGGGAGTTGGCCATAACAATTTACCAACGATGTGAAAAATTCTGAGGAAATTTGATTTTTCAACAGGAGGAATTCCTTGGAAAAATTTACGTATGTCAACCCCCCCCCCTCTATTTCAGCTATGTTCCGTTCCAACACCATTTTGGGTCATTAGATCAACAAGAAGAAATCTCAACATTTTATTGCCTAGCTAAACGGGCTTCTGTTTCTAACTGTACTTTTAACCCATGGAAAAATTCCAAAATCCGGTCAAAGACGTCGTTTCCAAAGAAATTTTATGGGTTTTCAATCATAATGGTCGCCCTAACCCGGTTCGTCTGGAGGCGGGTCGTCTGGGCCGGAAGGATTTGCTGTACGAGGAGGTTCCGTTGCCGCCGATTTCTGCTGCTCTTCCTTTTTGTCTTTTTTGTATTTGAGTGCGGCATCATCAATTTCTACACAGTCCTTGATTTTGGCAACCCCAACATTCTAAAATTAAATAAAATTTGTTGTTAACCATTTGTCTGCGCTCCGCTCAATGATACCGTACCCCCAACTATATGTCCGCCCTCCGCTCAATGATACCGTACCCCCAACTATTTGTCCGCCCTCCGCTCATACCGTACCCCCAACCATTTATCTGCCCTACGCGCAATGATACCGTACCCCCAACTATATTTGCCCTGCCGTCACTTTGCCGTAACCACCTGTTGGTCGCTCCGCACGATTGTATCAATTGACGTGACGCATTGTTGTCGGAATATGTTGAGTGCTTCAATATTTCGGTGAAATTGCTTTGAAAGCCGACTGGACGTCTTAATGCTCAGGACGGACAGCACGCCGTTAATCGACGCCATTTTGTTATCCACAATTTTGACCGCTTCTTCAAGGCATTTGAGAGCCTTCCCATGGAGTTCGCGATTTCTTGGCCTTCGTTTGTTGTGTCTTAAAAAAAGCTTGTGGCCCAGCTCAACGTGAGCCTTTGCCTCGTAGTAAAGCCTGATATAAGCAAATTCAGGGTCATTCGGGTCCACTTTCCTGAAAGTTTAAATTTTAATCCTAAAAATATAGTCTAAAAAGGTCTACATACATATCATTAGGGAACTAATAATTAAAATTGAAAATTTTGGATTTAGCTGTTGGATTACTTGATCATTTCTTTTGCAATCTCCGGATGCTCGGAATTRAACATTAGGTGCGCCGTTTTCATTAAATATGCCGGGTTCTCGAGCAGCTCAGTTTTGCTTGGGTTTGCAACAAATTCTTTCAGTTGGCCAATTTTGGACMCAATGAATTCATCAAATCGCCGGAAGAATCCATCTTTCGTAGGCTCATCCAAAACATCACTGAAATGGATGGGTGCCATTACTTACCGTATCATTTTCATTCTCAAAGATCAATTAAATTACAAATTAAAAAAAAGATTGAATGAGTGTGAATTAAAAGTGACACGCACGACGGCATTTTCCGAAATCGGAGTTGGTGGCACTCAATTTTGCGTTTTATGCCCCTCCCCACATTCAAATGCCCACCAACTCCCAAAAATACTGAAAATTTTTAATTTCAATCAAACGGAAGGAAGACTAATGTTATTTTGAAAAAGAAAATAATTGTTTTTGATTTATATATATTTTTAAATTATTGGCGAATTGGGAAAGTTCCAAAATTAAATTTGGTGTCAACCCTATGCCATTATATAATAAACAAAATTGGCATAAAAACATACTTCAAAATGCTTAAATTTGGTGCCAACCCAATCAATATGCCATTAAATAATAAACAAAATGGCATAAAACATACGTCACCGTCTTCCCGGCCTTTTTGCCTTCCTCAATTAATGCCGCAATTTCATGGTCAAATCGGTTGATCCAAAAGCTCCAAAGCTCTTGAATCTGAACTGCCGCGTACTGACAATAGTCCTCTTCTTCCTCACAAATTAACCGCACTTCACCCATTTTGTCGCACATTCGCTTGTAAAGTTCGTCTGATAAAACAAAAGAAATAGTAATTAAACAAAATATGCATCAAATAATTAATTAGTTGTGAACTTTGAAATTTATTGACTTCCTCAGAAATTGAATTGTGGTACTCATCCTTTATGTGTCCCTTGCTCACTAGACATATTGTAAAGTTGTAAAACTTGCTCACTCATATTGTAAATTAAAAGTTGCTCACTAGCCATTTTACAATTACAATCAAGGAGCTATATAGCATCTGGATTGTAATTGTAAATTTGAATGTGCGGACACATAAAGGATACCATTAGTTTCATTTTCAAAAATTTGCCGCTGGAATTTGTTCAGGAAATCCAAAAAAATAAGGTTGGCCAAAAAGCATAAATCCGGTCAAAATCACAAAGGGAAAATATGTAGTTCCTGCTGGCCCCCTGGCCTCCATTCCCAAATTTATTATTTTTTAATTGATTAAAAAATCATTTTGTGCAGCAACCGTACCACGAAACGACAGTATCGGAATTCGATTCTGCAGGAACGATGTGAGCTGGTCGGCGACCAACGCCTCGCGTTTGTCGCGCCAATTTTCCCAGTCTCTGTCTGACCATTCTTCGTTTTGGCAGCCGCCGCCGTCGCTGATCAGCCGCTTTATGTCCGATTTGCGAATGATCAGACAGCCGGAGCCCGGCTGGCCCTTGCGCGCCACCCGGCCGGCCACCTGCTCCTCGACGCGGTTGTTCCGCGGTGGAAAGGCGGTGATATGTGCCAAGCCTTTATTGCGCAACACCTGTTAAATAAATGGCTTATGTATTTACATAATATGTAAGGCATGAATTGGCCAGTAGGGTTGGCCTCCGTCCCCGACTTTCCCCGGCCCGAGGGGTCGGGGACCAACTCTACTTAAAGGCATGAATTGGACTTGACCCAATGTGTTCTTTCACGTGCATTCCCACCAGGCCCCCGCCTATCCCACGGAAGTCCATTCGCTATAGCATTCCAATCTCCGATCGTGAGAAATGCTGACCCCCCCACCCCGGAGCCCATAATATAAACTAGAGCACGGACCGATCGAGATTCTCGATCGAAATCTCGAACGGTCCTCAAGTCCGGGCTCTAATATAAACAGAGGATCAATCAGTGAAGCTTCGGAGTCAGTCAGTCAATCGACTGCCCTCTCCATCCCCTCCCGACGACTGGGCCATTCTTCTGCCTATTGAGGGCTTTGGTTGCGGCCACATAAAGGATAAGTACCGAGAAGTGTTACCTACTGGGGTCGCCGGCCCAGTACTTGCTTTTAAAATATAGGAAAGTGATGTGGGTTTAAGACTGTAAAAATGGTGGTACTGTAATGGTAATAAATAATAACTACGGTAGTAATCACAAAAAAATATTTCCCACATCATCGGCAGGGTTCATGTCGACACCGCGCGCAATGAGCATTGTGCCGATCAGAATGTCGCCTTGGCACATATTCTCTTTCAAAGATTCGGATTCCTCATCCGTCCTGCCCTAAAAAATGATTAATGTTGGAAAGGAGTTGAAATTACACGTTAAATGAATGCCAAATTTGTGATCAGCGCGATCTGATATATGTAACCGTTACAAACGTCAATTTTCATTGGATTTTTATAAGGACCAGACAGGATAGGAGAGATATCCTATTTTCTGAGATTGAAATCTGATCTTGTTCAGCCCTGAGCACTAAAAGTACGATCGCATGGTGCTAGGGCTAAAGTGCAAATTGGCCGAAGTAATTTCAAAAAAAAAAGTTTCAAAGTCTCGATCACGGGTCTCGAACCGAGAAATTCCTCTGTTTTTTGGTTCTCGATCTTGAGTCTCGGTGTTATTTCTCGATCGCGGCTCTCGAACCGAGAAATTCCTCGGTTTTTTTGGTCTCGGTCTTAGTCTCGGGATCATTTTCGGTAAGACTCTCGGTAAATTTAAAATGGCTGAGTCTTGAGCATCCTAGTGTGCGGGCACCACCTTAATGAACGTCCGAATTCGCCGCTTTGATTGGCCAATCCGCGCCGCCAATGCATCTTTAATCGTGTTGGCATCTTCGATGGAGCCGGTGGTGATCAGAACCGCCCGTTTATCTGAGTAGAACAATGCCTAAACACAATAATATAAACAATATTAAAATGTTATATTTTAATTTTAGAATTTATATATGCCTAATTGACAAGACACTCTTTAAAAGATTGGCCTATGTTTTGTAACATATATTTCGGTCAAAATGTTCTTAAATTAAAGGACTTTTAGAAAGCCCCGGCACCCAAAAAATGTTTCTTCTTCTGCTGATCAGTGATTGATGGATGGTACCTTTTTAACAATGCTTTCTGTCCACTCGGCGTCATTTTCGCACAATTTATCATCAGCATCTTTTTTGTACTGACGGTCTTTGAAGCGCGGCACATTAATGGTCATTAGCTTAAAAATGTTGCCGACAAAGTCACGCTCATTGTTRGAGCCAGCAGTGCCGGTAATTGATGTCATGTTGGTGTGTGGGCACAGAAAGCCAACGTTGTTTTTGTAAGCGGATTGCAGTGACAATGGAGTGATTTCCGTTTGTTGGTCGATCTGGACAATCTGTTGCAGTCCTTTGTCCCATTGCGATTGTGACTCGATGATGCCGCTGTTCATGTTGTCCACCGGGATGATCCGCATCGGCGTCATCGTCGATGGCACGGTTGTGCCGTTGTTGGTCGTTGTGCCGTTATTGTTCGTTGTGCCGTTGTTGTTCGTTGTGCCGTTGTTGTTCGTTGTGCCGTTGTTGTTCTCCGTCTCCATGATGTATTGCACCTTGTCGTTCAAGCCAAGCGCTTGTAAAGCCGAGCTGCACCATCCATCTACTTCCAACTTGACAAAGTCGAGCAAATGCTTGGGAATCTTCGGTGCCATTTCAGCAAGTTCTTTTCTTAAGCCGCTTTCTTCAGCTTCTTCTTTTTCATTGGCATTTGTTCCACGGGCAGTCGCCGGATTTTGTCGGCGGTGCCGTCGTTGACGAACGTTGGAAAGAATTTTCTGAAATTTAAGCAAATTTAGCAGAGAACTAAGTTCTACGCACCAAAAGCCCGCTTTTCGTTTTCGAAAAATTCTTTTAAAGTCGATAAAACGTGTTTCTTGGAGTTTTCGGGGACGTACAACCCACTAAATCGACCAATTCAAAACGCCAAACCCGAATTCAAACAAAAAGCAAAAATTGGCTTTAATTTTTTTCAAAGTTGAAAGGCTCTAAACGGGTTTCTGAGATTTGGGTTACCTATACGACCCCAAAAACCTCAAGAAATAAGTTTTTATCGACTTAGAACAATTTTTTAACATTTCATTTTCTGAGAAATTTGGAGTTTACATTTCTTGCTACTTTCATATTATACATTTTATGTATACACGCTTTTACCTCTTTGTTGTTAGTCTCTTCAGCGTGCTCAACAAATTGGTCGATAAATTTCATCTAAAAAATTAAAATCTTTTTTTGCTGACTTTTTATTATATTATTTATCAGGCTGGATTCTGTTATTCTGATTTCTGACAATTTTGACATCAGAATTTTGTTTTAACTGGGGAACAGAATTTTGATTTCTGTTTTTAGGAAAAGGTCAGAAAAATCAGAAATAATTCTTGTATGAATTATCTCAACAAAAAACATCAAAATTCTCCAAAATTTTTCTCACATTGTTTAAATAAGTTACTTAGTAATAACCCTCATAAAATCTAAAATGTTCTCAATCTGCTGTGTTATTTACCTAGTGTATGAGATTACTACTTTTAAAATTTAGTAAAAAAAATTCTTGTGATTTATTTCAAATAATTTCTGTTCTGATTTTTTTTTCCGATTTTTGACCATTTTGACTCACGAAATTCAGATTTTACTGATTTCTGACCATACGGCATCAGAATTCTGTTTCTGATTTTTTTTTTTGAAATGGCGATCAGAATCCATCCCTGTTACACTTATACAGGGCTGCGATAGAGTAACGACAAGGACCAAGTACACACTTGTTGATTTCCAAGTACATAATGATGGAATTTTATGAAATTACTCTCAAAATCCCACCCAAGCCAAAACTCCCGAATCCCCTGCACGTCTTAGTTTAAGCCTAAGCTTTATCTAAGATAAGCTTAGGCTAGCTTAGGCTTAGGCTTAATCTTAGCTTCAGTACGGGACTGAAGGCACTAAGAGTGGGCCTCGGCTCGGTAGCCAAAATTTGATTAAAAAGTGTAAACAAAATGCGAAAAATTGATCAGTATTTTCTGTTGAAATGGTGGGTTACATAATGCCAAATTGTTTGAAACTTTGCCAAAAATAGGTAAATTTTTGGAGGATTTCTGTCCATTTCCTGGGGGAAAAATCAAAACACTTCGAAATTTTCATTTCCAAGTACATTCTTGGAAATAAGTACTACGAGGGTCTATTTAAAGTACGAATCGCAGCCCTGCACTTATTTATACATTCAAATAACCCCAGGACTGACCATATTCGCTTTGACTTCCTTTACTTGCTCGGCTGTCAGTGTAACATTGCCGTCCTTTTCAGTAAGCGTGCCATTGTTTTTCATTTCTCGCAAAATTAAATTCCGGGCTAACGCCACAAACATTAAAATCTCGTTCAGACTTTCCATGCCCGGTGAATTGGTCGCCAAACGAAGTTCACGCTCTTGTGTCACATCGTCATTCTGCAACAACAAAAAAATTCGTAAAGCTAAAAGAATTTGAATATTTGGCATAATGATCATCCCTCTCGAATTATTTTTTATTGTTAGTTTTTTTATCTCAGAAACCTCATTTTTATTTATAGAAAAATGCCAATGAAACGATTTGTTTCCTCATATGAAAGCGAGTTCAAAGGCGGAGCAGCACGGTTAAGCGCCAGAAGAGTTTTGAAGACCATAACTTTTTGCAAATAACGAATCTAGGTGAAATTGGCACTATTGAAAAGCTCTGGATGTTTGAACAATTCATCAAGCAAAAGCTAKGCAGTCCGAGCTTTCTCGAAAAAGTTATAAATCGAAAATCGCCAAAATTCGTACTTTTTTAGGCTTATCGAGTTAGCTTTTGCTTGATGAATTGTTCAAAACATCCCCAGAGCTTTCCAATGGTGTCAATTTCATCTTGTTTTATTGAGTTTGCAAAAAATTATGGTCTCAAAAACTTTTCTGGCGTTGAACCGTGGTGACAATCCAGGAGCTATATAGATCCTGGATTGTAATTGTAAATGTTCAGCTTATTGTTGACCTTTTTTTCAAATCTGAATGTGCGGACACATAAAGGATAATACCGTCTATGTCGAACGGACAATTTATGATGTTGACACAGTGAAATCAATGGCACAAATCAAATGCAATTTCGACCTTTCTTGCAAGATTTTCATAAAAAAAATGCTTAGTTCTGACAGGAAATGCTTAATATATTGTTAACAATGAGAAATATTCAATCCATTTTAAGTGCCTAATAAAGAATTTATGAGATTGTGGTTTTTATATTTATTTTGAGATCCGAGCCCTGCCTAATGCCCCTTTCCAAGAAAACTCTGACCTTTGAAAAATCGCCCTCATCATTGATTATTGCATCAATTCGACGCCCACCTCTGACATCCTGAATATATACTACATATATATTGTAAAATAGATATATATATTTATTGTAAATATACTACATATATGTATATGTAAATATATGTATTGCCCCCTTCGCTGACCTTTCCAAAGAATTCATCATACGCCTCCTGGCTCTGGTAGTCTTGCATCGTTCCGTAGATGACATCGCATGCATATGCCTCTCTCAAGCTGTGGGTGTAAAAATCAGATTATTTTAATTTCCTAAATGTGCTTTTGCCGTTGGAATGGATTCGGCTGCTTTCCTCATTCTCGGGATAAAAATTCCCGAACCCGGGTAGGTCGAGAATTCCAAAACCGGGTTTTCGGCTCTAACTCGTTTCCGAGAGGAAGTAGAAGCAGTTCGACACCAGCGGTGTAAATGCTGAGCAGTTTTAGGAGAATTAAATTTAAAAGAATTGGATTTTTAAATAGTTTTTATGTGTCTTTTTCACCAAAAAATCAATTTTTTTTGGGGTTGAATTTCAGTGGCCACATAAACAATCTCATTCATAGCCAGCAACCAAACTCAAATAAATTTGTGTTACTATTTTTCAAAATCCCTACATCATCTATAGAAGGTATATATTAAACGTTACAAAATTATTTTGCACGATCTTGATTTTTGTATTAAATTTTAAAAAACACTTTTTTTATTTTTCAAGTTTGCAGTAAACGGGAAATGGCGGGAATCCCGTTATTTTTCCGGAAATTTTTTTACCGGGCTCAACTATCAATGTTAGTAAGTACGAAAATATAAATCTGGGTTTAAAAATTTTCAAACTGTAAAAAATGCAATTTTATGTTGCAGAAAAGACCAAACCCTTAAAAAATAGTGATAAAAATAGTTGATGGGATTATATTTGAATAATTTAAATGGAAAAAATTCGCATATTACCTATGTATTGTACACCCACCTTTCCTCATCCGAGTATTCGAGCACAATATGGGAAACCGTCAGTCCGAAAAGGTCAAAAAAATTGGCCATCTCCTCCGCGTCTTTCTTGGCCAAATGATGGTTGCTGGTGATCACGCCGACGAGCATCCCCTGGCCAGACATCGCCTCATCATCCTTTTGTTGTGATCAATATAATGTTTGTTTTTCCCCCGTTGATGATCAGAGTTTTATTCAATCACCTTTTTCTGCTGCTGCTGGTCACCAGGCTTGTTTGAATGATGAGTCAGATGAAGCATTGCCGCCAACATTGCCACAATCCACGATTTGCCTTCGCCAGTCGCCACTTGCAGCATTAAGCCGTGCATTTCTGGACACTCCGCTGCAACAAACCGTCGCAACATGACGGCAAGCAGTTGGGTGTTCCGCGGTTTGAATCCTGTGAATACGGTACGTATTAAGAGTTGGACAAAACCGGTTTCAAAACCGGAATTTGGGGACCCGGTTATGATTTCGTACCACTCGGAAGTCGAAATTCCGACCATCCCTTGTGACACCTACCGTATGAGTCAAAGGAAACAACTCATAAAGCATTTAATTTTGTAGCTTTCACAATCTCAGATTATGTTGCTATGATCCATCCGGAACAAATTTGTCTGACAAAATACTGAATAAACTTGCCACTGATCACTTGGACGCCTTTTGCGATCAGAGCGAGTTTTTGCTCAAAAGTTGTACCCTCCGGCGACGACTTATGTTCAGCCCACCATTCTTTAATTTCTTCCGCGACGAAATCCCCAAAACTTTCGCATTCTCGCTTAAATTTGTTGTATGAATCTATAAGCCATTTTCTCAAGTTGCCGTTAGCCGCCTTCAACCGGCTTTCATCTTAAATGTTAAGCATGAGCAATTATAACAGTTTGGTTTAAAAATCTCAAGAGAAAAGACATCGAATTTTTAAAATGTTCAATTATTAGGGCTGCTCGAGAGTCTCGGTCTCGAGTCCCGAACCAAGAAAAGTCTCGGGTCTTTTTGGTCTCGAGTCGCAGCAAATTTCAGGTCTCGACAAGTCCTATTAATTAGTATATTTATTACCCATGTGTTTAAGGACGGCACTGAAACCACCGCCGTCTTCCATAATTTTTTCCACGAGTTCTGCAAATGATAACTGCTGATCATCGTCTTTCTGCCCGCCTTTTTGCAGAAAATTCTCGTAAATCTAAAGAAGAACCTTTTTTAAATCCTGTCTCTTATACACATCTAGATGTGTATAAGAGACAGCCCCTAACTACACTAACAACCCTTTCCATACTGTGCATACAGTATTTCAAAGCACCGACCATTTGTGCTGTCTCTTATACACATCTAGATGTGTATAAGAGATCATCGTCTTTCTGCCCGCCTTTTTGCAGAAAATTCTCGTAAATCTAAAGAAGAACCTTTTTTAAATCAGAACAAAATAGCCTTGTCATCTCTTCCCCCCCCCCCCTAACTACACTAACAACCCTTTCCATACTGTGCATACAGTATTTCAAAGCACCGACCATTTGTGCACGCTTAATCGCTTCTTTGAACTCATTTAGTAATTCCAATTTCGATGACGTCATTTCACAGTTTGCCGCTTCTTCCAATTGCCGAATCCACCGGTCATTAAACTCTTTTATCATCGTTAAAATGTGCTGACGACTAGTGATCTCGTCGGCKCGATTCTTAAATTCGTGTTGATCATCGTCGTCTTTCTGCCCGCATTTTTGCTTCAAATTCTCGTAAATCTAAAGAAGAATCGCAATTAGTTGCAGGGCCGTAAGTATTTCGGGGGAAGACCGGGCGAATTTGTTAATCTTGATATAATTTGGTGATAAATATTAATAAATTTCAAAAGTATTATTGGAAAGTCTAACAAATTAGCTAAATCAAAAAAGGGCATATTAAATTTGCCCGGAATTTAAAGAAATCAAAAAAAACAGATAGGGTCACTACTTCCAACTCAGAAATATTTTATTTTGTCAGATTTGGACAAATCAGAACAAAATATTCTTGTCAATCTCCTCCCCTCCCTCCCTACATACACTAACACCCTTTCCATACTGTGCATACAGTATTTTGTAGCGCCTACCATTTGTGCACGTTTAATCGCTTCTTCCGCTGGACAGTTTGCCGCTTCTTCAAATGCCTGTTGCAACTGCAGAATCCATGAGAATGCCCAATTTGCTGCTTTGTTCTTCCACCCAAATTGGTACTTGCGCAATTTCAAAATCTCGGCATCAAACTCTTTTCTCGTCGTTAAAATGTGCTGACGACTTGTGATCTCGTCCGCACGATTCTCGAACCATTTTTTAAACGTAACGCATTCGTGCTTCCATTTTGCGAGATCATTTGTGTACAAAGAAACCAATTCCTCTATTTGAGAATAAGGAAATTTCATAGGATGGACCTGCAAATAAAATACCTTAATTATAAATCTATTTAATTATTAAGCGATTTTAACAAGTGCTTTTAATTTGTAATCTTTTTGGCAGTTAGTATTAGAAATGTTGTAAATTTTGTTTTTTTTGTTTTGCATAAAGGAAAATTGTTGTGTCCCCGGCTTAGGGTTGGCCTAATAGGCTAACAAATAAGCAGACAGACCCGACTGACCAACGAATGGGAATTGGTGAACCCCGCAGGGGTTGTCTTCGTCGCCGTCGTTGTTGGTGGGTATTGGTCGTTGTGTGAGACGAGCACAAAGTTCTTCCCCCCATTCGAGTCCCAATGCGCCTCCTCGCATGATGAAGAACCGGCCACAAAGCACACGCAAAATTCGACGCGAGAAAACGTATTATTGTTGCGCGGCAGCGGCACATCAAAGCGAAACGTGTCAAATTCCTTTGACGGCGAACATTGCCATTTTGCCCGCACATCCGTAAAGGTCTTCCAGCCGTTGACGGTGTAACGGACGAACACGCGCTTTTCATGTGCAATGTTGGCCACTTTGATTGTGCCGACCATGCAATGCCGCTTGTTATTCAGCATCACATTCTCCAGTGCCACCCGTTGTCTGTCCAATGTGTCCTGGAAACGCACGTCCTCGCTAGCGGGCTGTTCGAACGCCATCTTCCAAGTCCGCCGGTGCTGCTCCTTACGCTGCCGCTCCTCTCCCTCAAACTCCAATTTGTCCGAGTCGCAATTTTATTTTCAAATAATCTTTTAACATAAATAAGTCAACTCACCGCTTTAAGTCTCAGCTTTTTTTGAATGGCTAATGCGTTATAAATATTGGCCAAAAAATTGTATAGCAGCTCTCTTTCTCCCATAATATATTTGTGAGTCGGCAGCTCTTTCGTCGTTTTAACACAGTACTCCAAGAAATGCTGCTTCAGCTTGTCCAAATTGTGCTTCAGTAGAGCATCGTATGCCTGTGCACAAATTCTTATTAATTTGAAAGGAAAAATCTTTTATTATTTTTTCTTTAAAATCAACAAAGCAAAGAAAATATTTATTGTTCATTAAGATTCATTGTGCTTATACCTAATTGAGTTAGGCCCAGGGAGCATCCTGCTTCTTTTCAAGGATCATTTTCGGGGGCATCCCCACTTCTTTTCAAGATCGTGTTTATTTTTATCTTATTTCGGATTCAAAAATAATTTGTTGGTTCTTAGAACGAATGCTACATATCCGAATCCAGACCGGTCCGAATTTCGGACTTAATCGACTTTCCCCCCACCCCGAAAATTTTTTATATACAGCCCTGGTCTATTGTGGCATTTTACCAAATGTTTACGGCACATATGTGGCGCCACCGTTTGTTTTAATGCCGACGTGCCTACCTTTTTTGCTCGTTGCATTTCTTCACCAAAGAGCTGTTTTTGGTTGCCCATGAATCCATCCGAATGGTCCGCAGCAGTGTTTTGAGCCGTTTCAAAAAGATCCTTCATTGTCTGCTCTTCATTTGCCAGCAATGGCACGAAATTGCTAATGCGACCAAAATCTTTCAGCAGTTTTTGAACTTCTTGACTTCGCCACAATGCGTCCTCCATTGGCGCTCCAAGCCCTGGAACCCGCAATGCCTCGATTTGGTCGATGATGGACTTCACTTTATTGATGTAGTCAACCACAGCGTCTTCAGTTTTGGCACAAATAGCGAGAATGGTCGGCAATTTGATGGCACGAAGTTCACGACGACATGCGTTGATTTGACCGATGATGGACTTTACTCTACCGATGTAGTCAACAGCGGTTTCAGTTTTTTCACAAAAATCGAGAGTGGTCGGCACTTTGATGGCACGAAGTTCACGACGACATGCATGGATTTTGCCGATGATGGACATTTTACGACGGTCCGGGATTTGTTTCAGGATGAGATAGGCATTTTCAGTTGGCTTCCTCACTGCTCTGCAATGCTGGCGGAGTTGCAAAAATTCTTCAAGATGCGCACGCAATTTCGCGTATACGTCGGAGATTTGGTTTTCAGTCCTTTCAGCCACAGTTTGATAATCGTCGTCGTTGCCTTTTCTTAAAAAAAGGAATAAAACAAAATAAATTTTTTGATTCAAATTTTTTTTTGGTGAAATTCTAATAAATTTTTTGGAATATATTTTAATGAAAAGTCTCACTAATTCCATTAAAATTTTTATTGATTAAAAATTTGTATTTTTTGCGATATCATTAAAAGTATTTTTGTCTCATAAGAGAATTTCAACATAAACACACCCCCTGCACGAGGAGAAGGAGCGATTCCCGTCGCCGTTGTCCATTTTTGAGGGCACATTTCCATGCTAGAACGATTTGAAATTGATAAGTATACTGTACCCACAGAATATCGTAATCTAAAATTGTGAAAAATGCTACCGGCATAAAAGCAGCGGTTGAGAATTCCGTTGGACCACCGCTCGCATCCGGACACGCTTTTTGTATGTTCACGGCCACCTTAATTATTATCCAATTAATTTTGTGATGAGAAACAATAATGACAACAAATTGCTCCATATACACTAAATGAGGCCAGGGCGGAATTGGCCATCGAAGGGATTTAAGGGGATTTAGCTAAACTATTAGAAACATATTCTTACGAATTCTCACCGGGCTCTACCTTTTTGTTGAAGATAGCAAAGCGCAATAGATTAGGGCTTAAGTCTTAAGAAAATCTTTCTCAAATTTGTGCTAAATCCCCTTAATCCGCTTTGATCGACAATTGGAAGTTTTTTTCGAAACGCCACTCTCCACCACAGCCACACCTTTTGCTTAAAAGTATTGGCCAATTGCTGGAAATCCAAGCTAAGATAGGTTTGTGTCTTTTGCGCTTCCTGCACAGCTTCCATGCCCCTGGCAACAACGGCTTCACGTTCCTCCGCAAGTTGCTGTTCTTGCAGTGCAAGCCTCTGTCGCGCCCTTTCTTCAAAGTTAAGAGAAATTCATTAGTTTTGCATATCAAATTTCCCCCATTTTTGGTGATGGGTCAAGGTAGAGAGAGGGAGAAATTGAGAACATTCAATCAAAGATCTCTTCGAGTTGAGTAACATAGCAAAGACAACTAAGCTTTTAGAGTTGTTTGAAAAAGTTAGAACGAAAAACTCGAAATATCCTGGTGACCAATTTTCCGTTCACCGAAGAGGATTCATAAAATGGGGGAAACACAGTCGAGGGTTCGAACCCAGAGCCCCAGGCACCACACATCACTCACCATTACATCACAGCAGGGAATAAAATGAAAAGAATTTAAAATATTTTCACTCGAGAAACTTGAACCTTACTATTAGTCAAAATAAAATTACAGCACCCTTAACACCAGGGGTCGTATCGATAACAGTCCATTGGAAGTAAAAATACAGATTTTAGGGCCAAAAAACAGTACATTTTAAAAAATGGCTCAAAAATGCAGTAAATTTTATTTTTTGCATGAAATGTGAGTTTTTAACCATATTTCTCTCTCCGCCAACAATTTTCCTCAACATTTGGGTGTTGGAAAATGCTCATTTGGATTTTTGAAAATTTTGCCAATTTTCGATTTTCAAAAATGCAATTTTTTTAACGAGTTTTGCTTTAGTGAGTGGGGGGGGGGAGGTCGGCGGTGCCGATAGGCGCCGCCGAGAAAATTTTTGATTTTCGACTCAATTTGGTAAGAAAATTGGTCCAAAAATTCGAATTATCCTGAAAATCAGTTACCTTTGCAGCTTTATTTTTATTTTCCATAAGCCAATTCCGAAACGAAAATGAAAAATATAGGCACGTCGATACGAGATTTTGGACATTTTTTAAGCGAAAATTCAAAAAAGAATGCGAAAAATGCTTGAAAATTAACAAATTTGGCGATCTGTCTAAAGATTCTTCAAAATTTAAACAAAAATTCTTCAAAAAGCTCCAAAAATCTCAAATAAAGGACAAAAAAGGACGTGTACCCCAAATAAAGTACAAATCTTTAAAAAAAGTACATTTTATTTTTTAAAGATCTCGACTCTCAAAAACAGTACAAATCTTGAAAAAAAGTACAGATACGACCTCTGCTTAACACTGAGCCAGTGAGATCCTTATGAATTTTTGGAAAATTTCAAAAATACCTATTACCCAATCAGGCTCAATTGTTCAATTTTACCCTGTTCCAGCTTGGCCTTCTGTTCCTGTTCCAAGGATTCTGAATCTGTTCATGTTCTGTTCTAAATTCTAGAATAAAACAGGAACAGAACAGGCCAAGCTGGAACAGGAAAACACTGGCCCCTTCCCCCATGTTAATGTGATAAAAAGTACCGATTTTCTCTCGTAGACGCCGTCGTTCCTCTTGTCTCTGGACAAAATGAATGTTATAAACCGAATTTTTGCCCCGATAAAATTTTAGAATTTTAAAATGTTTATTTTTAAAATCAATTAATAAATCTGGGGACCAGCTTATTTCAGCGCTGGCTCACCACAGCGCTGAAGGCTTTAGAGCTTCTCTTGGAGAATTTGGATAAAATCCAAATTTAAAAATTCACATTAAGTTTGAAGTATAGATGTTTTTTTGTTCATGGACCTATTTTCATAATAATAATAATAATAATAATAAGGCATTCGATAGCTCTCGATGAGACGATCGATTTAGGTCTGGGAGAAGTCGATCTGATGCCTGAGACCCTCGAAATTATCTACTTTTTACAACATTGGACACTTCAGTACTGTTTGGTTTAGCAGGCCAAATAATGTGTCACCAAATTATTTGACGAGTTGTAAATTTAGTTACTTAATATAAATTTAACATAGGGTTTCTCTACTCTAGTAACCCTTCTTTTAACCCTTTACTAGTTGAAATACATATCAGGCCGAGCAGCGACCCGCCGTATCGAGCAAAACTTGTTCGCTTTGGTACTGAAATCTCCAATGTTGTAAAATGTAGACAATTTCGAAGGCATCTCGGCTCTCATGCATCAGATCGACTTCTGCCAGGCTAGATCGATTCGGCTCATCGAGAGCTATCGAATGGCTCTATCATTTTCAAAAATAGATCCTGGATACTTCACATTACCCTTATGATTCCTTTGTGATTTTAAAAGTTTTCATTTAACACTTCTGATTACTTTTTATTTTGCACCCTCACTCACCGCCTGTTCCTCTCTCTCCAAACGTTCCATCAACTGCTGATGTTCCTGTTTCCATCGACGTTCCTGTTCCTCTCGACGTTGCTGTTCCTCTCTCTCCAAACGTTCCATCAACTGCTGATGTTCCTGTTTCCATCGACGTTCCTGTTCCTCTCGACGTTGCTGTTCCTCTCTCTCCTGACGTTGCTGTTCCCATAGACGTTGCTGTTCCTCTCGACNGTACAAATCTTTAAAAAAAGTACATTTTATTTTTTAAAGATCTCGACTCTCAAAAACAGTACAAATCTTGAAAAAAAGTACAGATACGACCTCTGCTTAACACTGAGCCAGTGAGATCCTTATGAATTTTTGGAAAATTTCAAAAATACCTATTACCCAATCAGGCTCAATTGTTCAATTTTACCCTGTTCCAGCTTGGCCTTCTGTTCCTGTTCCAAGGATTCTGAATCTGTTCATGTTCTGTTCTAAATTCTAGAATAAAACAGGAACAGAACAGGCCAAGCTGGAACAGGAAAACACTGGCCCCTTCCCCCATGTTAATGTGATAAAAAGTACCGATTTTCTCTCGTAGACGCCGTCGTTCCTCTTGTCTCTGGACAAAATGAATGTTATAAACCGAATTTTTGCCCCGATAAAATTTTAGAATTTTAAAATGTTTATTTTTAAAATCAATTAATAAATCTGGGGACCAGCTTATTTCAGCGCTGGCTCACCACAGCGCTGAAGGCTTTAGAGCTTCTCTTGGAGAATTTGGATAAAATCCAAATTTAAAAATTCACATTAAGTTTGAAGTATAGATGTTTTTTTGTTCATGGACCTATTTTCATAATAATAATAATAATAATAATAAGGCATTCGATAGCTCTCGATGAGACGATCGATTTAGGTCTGGGAGAAGTCGATCTGATGCCTGAGACCCTCGAAATTATCTACTTTTTACAACATTGGACACTTCAGTACTGTTTGGTTTAGCAGGCCAAATAATGTGTCACCAAATTATTTGACGAGTTGTAAATTTAGTTACTTAATATAAATTTAACATAGGGTTTCTCTACTCTAGTAACCCTTCTTTTAACCCTTTACTAGTTGAAATACATATCAGGCCGAGCAGCGACCCGCCGTATCGAGCAAAACTTGTTCGCTTTGGTACTGAAATCTCCAATGTTGTAAAATGTAGACAATTTCGAAGGCATCTCGGCTCTCATGCATCAGATCGACTTCTGCCAGGCTAGATCGATTCGGCTCATCGAGAGCTATCGAATGGCTCTATCATTTTCAAAAATAGATCCTGGATACTTCACATTACCCTTATGATTCCTTTGTGATTTTAAAAGTTTTCATTTAACACTTCTGATTACTTTTTATTTTGCACCCTCACTCACCGCCTGTTCCTCTCTCTCCAAACGTTCCATCAACTGCTGATGTTCCTGTTTCCATCGACGTTGCTGTTCCTCTCGACGTTGCTGTTCCTCTCTCTCCTGACGTTGCTGTTCCTCTCTCTCCTGACGTTGCTGTTCCTCTCTCTCCTGACGTTGCTGTTCCTCTGGACAAATATGTCCTTCGCTAGCATAGCTGCAACAACGACAACAATGCCCATTGCCGGGGCAAAGCTGGCACTGATAACCACCATGGCCACATGTAGCCCACCACGGCATTTTTAATATTGCTCAATCAGTTTTGTGAAAAGTGCTCCAATAGATAACAAAGTTGGTAATAAGTAATATGTACTTTATTTCTCTGAAAAGCGTTTGATTTGTTGTTACTCCTGGCTTAGGCCTAAGCCGTAACTTTGGATTAGGCTTAGCCTAACCCAAGGTCCCACTGACTGAGAGACCGCAACACTACCACTCATTTGTCAGCCACCAAGTCCATTAAAAGACACTATAAATTCTTCCAAAAGTTCTCTAAAAATATCATCATTACTTTAAGAGGTGTATTACTTATCTAAAACCGCATCGGTATTGGGGATCCGCACAAAATGATAGGGAAATCACTGGTGGAGTCGGGATGGGCGCCCAGGGGGAAGGACTGAGCCCCGTTCGACTTTTCGCTGCTGGTGGACGCCCTCTAACTTTGTCCTTAATTCCCTTCCCCTAATCGACCCAAATAAAATAAATTTTATTTATTTATTTGGGAGAAAAATATAATGCAGCAATTGGGGCAAAATCGTAGCAAAACGGAAAAGTGAATAGCGGGGGACAACATTGAATGGAGTTGATATTGGCCCCGTCCATTAGCAAAAAGGTGGTGGATGCCCCTGGGGGTACAATGGTTTATGGATGGGAAAATGAGAGAGTGTGGGACAGAGAAAGAGAAGAGAGATGGGACACGGGGAGAGGAAGGAGGAAGAAAATGTGCAAATGTTAATTAGCATAAAGGAAAGGGGAGACGAAAGATGGGAATCGGATGGCCAGCAGATGGCTGCAGGGCAAAAGTGACTAAATGGGAAGGGGGGGGGGTGATTAATCGTCGCTTTACACAGCCACTCAAAAACCGAGACGTGCACCAATAAATTGAAAGTGCTAGAGACGCATACAAATTGTTTATTTCTCTTCCCTCCCTCCCTTTTGGCGTTCTCTCTCATATTTTCTTACGGTATTTCTCGTCCCCCCCCCTCCCGAGCGATTTTCGACGCCTTTCAACAAACATCATAATTCCTTTTCTTTGAGAAGCAAATCTTATTTAAAAAACTAATTGAATAACGCGTTTAATAACCGAACCGAAAACCGAACCGGGCCGTTTCGGTTTAACCAAAAACGAAATTTTCCCGGTTTTTTGGTTCGGTCCGGTTTCAAACCGACAACCCTAGGGCGCGACAGGGAGGAAGTTTATTCTCGGGTGTTAGAAAAAAGTATTGCATTAGGCAAGAAAAAATGGATAAATTTGACACCGATAAGCTGAAGAATCGCATTGATATGTTCATAAAATATTGGCTATATTATCTTTACTAAATGGTCCCGTCAAAAGTTCCGAAGTTTATTGCCCACTGTAAAAGAAAATTTAACTTTGAGACAATGTTCAAAAGGGGCCGCTTCATCCTTAAATTAAACTAGAAAGACGAAAAAAATGACCAATACTTCCTCAGGAATATTAAGGAAATAGGTTCATGAATAGGGATGAGATTTTTAGGCTCGGAGAACCTCGAAATAGGCTTCAAAAATGCCAAAATAGGATCAAAAAACCGGGTAAAAAAGGTAGCAAGAGATAAATTCGGACAAAAAGTTATTAATTTAAATCATACAAACTAATCATTATGAAGGACTTTAAACCAAAAGATGGATGCTTATTATCAACTTTTTATCATGCCATAATTGGGTCTACAGTACCCGTTGCTGGGCGAGCGGACGGGGACGAGTGAGGACAAAAAAGGATAAAAGAAATGATGCTGAAGGGGATGAATTGTTTCAACTTTTTACTATCCCAACCAACCGGCTTTTCCATTACCAATCCCCCAACCCAAGCATTTGGCATTTTTGAAGCCTATTTCGAGGTTCTCCGAGCCTAAAAATCTCATCCCTATTCATGAACCTATTTCCTTAATATTCCTGAGGAAGTATTGGTCATTTTTTTCGTCTTTCTAGTTTAATTTAAGGATGAAGCGGCCCCTTTTGAACATTGTCTCAAAGTTAAATTTTCTTTTACAGTGGGCAATAAACTTCGGAACTTTTGACGGGACCATTTAGTAAAGATAATATAGCCAATATTTTATGAACATATCAATGCGATTCTTCAGCTTATCGGTGTCAAATTTATCCATTTTTTCTTGCCTAATGCAATACTTTTTTCTAACACCCGAGAATAAACTTCCTCCCTGTCGCGCCCTAGGGTTGTCGGTTTGAAACCGGACCGAACCAAAAAACCGGGAAAATTTCGTTTTTGGTTAAACCGAAACGGCCCGGTTCGGTTTTCGGTTCGGTTATTAAACGCGTTATTCAATTAGTTTTTTAAATAAGATTTGCTTCTCAAAGAAAAGGAATTATGATGTTTGTTGAAAGGCGTCGAAAATCGCTCGGGAGGGGGGGGGACGAGAAATACCGTAAGAAAATATGAGAGAGAACGCCAAAAGGGAGGGAGGGAAGAGAAATAAACAATTTGTATGCGTCTC
>MEIZ01000040.1:491157-503496 GCA_001723225.1 Globodera ellingtonae | reverse complement strand
AGGGTGGGAAGTGATCTCTGTTTGGGAGGATCGAATGATGACGGCATGATTTTTGGTGACATTTCCTCCTCCTTCAAAAGAAGAAGCCATCGGAGAGGGAAGCGAATGTCGGAGGTGGAAATACGAAGCAGCGAAGAGACGCGCTATTTGAGGCGAATGTCGGAGCTGAAGTGAGTCGAGTTGATTCCGAAGTTTCAGCACTTTCCCCGAATTACTCACTGAACTTCTTCCAATTTTGTAATTGCCTTCAAAAATCCTTTTCCCCCCAAACAGTGTAAAAATGTGACCAAAATTACTCCGCTATTTTCAGTCCCAACGTTAGACGAGAAGTTGTGGACGGATGAGAACGATTCTCTGTGCGCGGGCGGAAGGGCACAAAAACGGACGGACGAAAGCGTTCTCACTCACAGCAATTAATTAACTAATTATATATAAGTGTCCAATAAAACGCTCAGAACATTCTGACAACCGTTCAAAAATGATTTTATTATGTTCAGAGCTTTTTGTCTCATCTCCCGAAAAATGTTCTCTCCCCAATTGAATGCAGAGCACTCATTCGTTGTCAAAATCAGTGTGCGGCAATGGCTTCGATTTGTTATTGACAAATATTGGAACAATTCGATATGTCAAAATAATTAAAACACCATTTTTGATGGACAAACCTTTTCGAAATTTGCAATTTTAAGAAAATTGCGTTTTTCAACCATTTTTAATGCAGAAATTGGATTTTTTGGTTTTTACGCCACTGAACCCAACCCAAGAAAGAAAATTATTCCGCCAAATTTTGTTGTGCCATTGCCTCTCCGATCAAATCAAATTGTTTTTAAGCTCGGTATTTTCACTTTTTCAACGTTTTACGATTTTTTGCTTTCATTAAAACGTATCAAAAAACATTTAAAGTATAACAAACAATCGCAAATAATGTACGAACGAACGAACGAATAAATGAATGAGAGGAGTGTTTGATGCGGTGGGGCGACTATTTTGCTTATAAATTAAACGACGGAACAAATGTCGAAAGGCATACAAACAGCGAACATTGGGAGTGATTGGTGTGAGTGAGTGACCGGATCAATCGATTGATCAACCAAATTTCTGATCAGCCAATCGAGAATGGCGAGAAAAGTGAAATAAAAGTGACCAATTTTTGTTGGAGTTTCTTAAAAAAGAACATTTTTTGAATTAGAGCTTAAATAAACGAATTTTATGGGGGGGGGCAAATGGGACAACAAAAACGTTCGTTTTGGTCACTTCAAAGACACAAATCTCCCCGTGACGACTGAACCAAAAAATGCTGTCAGAAGAAAATGCCGACGACGCCGCGCATCGATCAGACCGGATATTTATGTACAGTCGCAAATCTGTCCAGACACTAAATTTAGGGATGTCCATTAAATTTATTTCATTTTGATCAATCACTCATCAGAAAAGCGCAGCCTTTTTTTTGGTTGCCAATCGAAAACGTAAACATTTGAACCGGGCACGCATCTCGGACGGGGGGGGGGGCAGTTTTTAGGCTTATTTTTGGGTTTATTGAATTTTCTTTAAGAATTTCTCCAAAAATCAATGTTGGGGTCAAATTTTTGTGTTTTACCCGAGATCAGGATCGTGAGGGTCCGACGGTGCCGCTGGGCAGGGCCGTAGCCAGAAAAAATTTTCGGGGGGGGGCAAGCCAAAAAAGTCGATTCTTAGGGGTGTATTTTTGGGTTTTATTCCATTTTTCTTAAGCAATTTTTCCCAAAAAAAAAAAATTCGATTTTCGTTAAATTTTTTAACATTTTTGTTTAAAAATAGCGTAAAAATCGAAATCGCCCATTTACGGCTTTTTTTGAAGCTTTTTAGGGGTCGGCGGAGCCGGGGGCCACGAGGATTTTTTTTGAAAATTGACGATATTTGTTAAGAAAAATTGTCAGCCCTTTTTTAATTTACAAAACCCCAAAGCGTGGATACGTGCCTGATTTGAGCGGTGCCAAAAAAAACAGTCGGCGACGCCCAATAAATTTTAGTTTCAAAAATTTCCATTTTTGCGATTCAGAGTTTGAGGAAAGAAACAAAAATAGAGGAATTACCTGCCGAATGCCGGGTAAACTCAGCACTGTCCCAACCACCGGCATTTGTCGAAGAAAATGGACAGCGGACGGAAGGAAACCGCTAAAAATAAATTTAAAAATGCTTTTTTGTTGGCACTTGGACGAACCCAAACAGCAAAATGAAGCCCCAAATTTCGACCAAAATGCCGACCAGGGCCCAGCCGAGGAGGACGAGGAAAATGCCACCGAAGAACAAAGTGGAGCCGCGCACTTTGTGCCATTGGAAGAAAAAGATCAATGTCCTCTGAATGCCGATCACCAGGGTCAGGCCGACGATGAACAACAGCTGAGAAAGAAGAAATGGTAAAAGAAATGAAAATTAAAACAACAAAATTAACCAATTAAAATGGGTTTCGCAACATTTTCCCATAATTTACCTAAAAGGTAAAACTTACATTTCCAATGGCCAGCAATGCCTTGTCAAGAAAAAGAATGATTCCCAAACCGATGAAAGTGACTCCAAACAGCGCTAACCCAACACCGATCTCTTAGAAAGAAACGGAATTAGATAAAAAAAGAATTTGTTTTTTGAACTATTTTGGATAAAGAATAAAATCCTTCGGACTCTAAAAAATTAAAACGGAAAGAAAATAAGCAAAACCTGCGACTTACGCTTTGTGTTGCTCAATTCAAAATTCATTGGCCGAGCACGAGCAGAGGTAAGTAAGTCAAAATAAATGTTTTGACGTCTTCAGACCGCCCAAATATTAGATTTTCCACACTTTTAAGTTAACTTAAAAATGAATTTATTTGATTTGGGCCTTTTTTATTCTTGAGGGTTTAGAACACATTTAGGCTCCAGAAATAAGTAACCTAAACGAACCGAGTCTTTCCGATTTGACAAATTCACTTCCATTTGGAATTAGAAAAGTTTGTTGGCCTTTTGTTATTTACAAATTAGCGCGTTTTCAAAAATAGCCAAAAGTAAGCCAAACGCGTATTGGTCCGGTTGTTTGATCCGCGATGATTTTAGAAAACCCGGGCTACCAGGACTACTCGGACTTTTGTGCCGGGGCTGATAAGCTGAGAAATGCGTCGACCCGGATTGTTCAAATCCAATTTCTAATTTGTATTTTTTGTTCTTTTCTTGGATTGCCTTATGTTTTAATTCCTTTAATGCAATTGATTTTTTGTGGAGACTTGGAAACGTGTATAACAGAAGCATTGTATATTAATTAAACGATGTTCCAGCGTTTTCCGTCATTTGTATTATCTGACAGACACTTTTCTGATGGTTTGTCTGTCCCGCCCTCTTCAAGTTATTGTGAAAAGAGGCGGCGATGCGTTGTGGAAAGAAGTGTCCTGCAAAAAGCTGCCCAAGTAATAATTTTGGTAATAGTGCCGAAAGTGACCTACATTTTTGAAAAAATTCAAATTTTTTGTTCCAAAAATCGTTTTTGTCGTAGAATCTGAATCGGAGCTGCATGTCGGAACGGGCTCCTCAATTTATGAAACAAATTTTAGAGATCACCAGACTTCGCTCATGAGCCGGATGGTACGTAAGTGAGTAATGGTATAGAGATGGACCCACCCGGGTCAAAGCCTGGGACAGCATTTTTAGAGATTCACCGACTCTGGGATGCCTTAAAATTGACCCGAGCGGTTGATTCCAGCAATGTAACCAGAAAAGCATTGTTAAAGAAATATTTGAATATTTGTTTGGGAATGGGAACGCCACCCGGTTGATTATCAGTGCTTTACAATATTTAAAAAATGTATATTTTTTATTTTTAGCCTTTTTATTTTCTCGGTATTCCGACTGTACTGGCTGCTGGAGGCTATTTTGTGATGGCTCAGTACGAATTCAACCCAGATTCGTGGATAGGAGGTATTTTCACACTCCTTTTTGACTAAATGAATTTTATCTTTTGTTTAATTGGTGCTTTGTCATTTTTCCTCTAAAAAATTAATTTTCGTTTTTAGTCCAAACCCGCAAAGTGGTTACGTTCCTGTTCAATCCATCAGGCCCAAGTCCGATCACCAACGCGAAGAACCAAACAGTGACCAGATACAAGTAACGAATTTTGAATTGAATTAAATAAATGGACAGGACAGACCGGTCACATTCTTAAAAGAGAGGGGGAGGACCTTTCGAACTTTTTTCCCAATGTCAGAGAAATCATTGACATGGAGAAAGCCGCGCGAAGAGAGTCCAAAGAATCGGAGGAAAGGGAATTGACAGTGTCGGAACTGAGAGAGGCGGCGGAGAAGCATTGGGAAGAGCAGAGGAGGCAGGACCTCAATGAAGACTTGCGCGGAACCTACAGAGAACAAACAAACATGATGATGTGATATGAATAGGTAGGACCGACACGAGAGCCCGGACGGTCGAAATTTTTGATCTGACGARATTTTACCGAGAGAATTGTATTCAACCTGAATAAAGTATTTTTGGATTCAATTATTGTTGCTTTTATGTCAACTCAATTGACGGCTTTTAATATATTTTGATCTCTGGTCAGCGAAGCATTTTCCCCCTTTTTATATTGACCGATCCGGCATTTTACAGACTAATTGACAGTGTGATGACATCGGAGAAAGAAGGCGCCGTTCCCGCCGAAGAGGTTGCCAATTTATGCATTCTCCAAATGTCCAATACGGACGCTCTTTTATTTTTTTCTGAAAAAGGAATTAAAAATTTTTGGGTAATAGTCTAGTTTGTCCCCCCCATTTTTTGAAAAAAATAAAATACCTTTCTAAGTTAAAAAAAGATTTTTCTAGTGGTTTTCGGGGTCGCTGATCACGATGCTGACATTTATTTTACCCAATTCCGAACTCCGGACCCGAATTCGAACAATTTTTTTGAAAATTCGAAAATTTTCAAAAATCAATTTTGGCCTCAAAATCCTTAAAAACGCACTAAATTACAAGAAAAGGCAGGTAATGATCGAAATCATGCTTTTTGAAGGATTTTGAGGCTAGAATTGTATTTTGGAAATTTTGAATTTTCGAAAAATTGTTCGAATTCGGGTTCGGGGTTCGAAATAGGGTAAAATAAATGTCAGATTCAGAATCTAGGCCCTCGAATACCCCTAGAAACACCTTTTTATCGACTTTTGAAAAAAAAATGTATTTTTTCAAAAAAATGGGGGGGACAAACTAGACTATTACCAATTTTTGTTTATGCAATCCCCGCTCAAATGTTTTCGAACCGTCGTACAGTTGGAAACCGACACATTAATTTGGTGAAATGAGAATGTTTGTTCTGTTTCAGATCAAGAATCTGATCAAGGAGCCGGACGAGGCCACAAATGGCTTTTATTTTCAACAAACGATGTACCGTATTCGAGACCCGCGCAAATCCGTTCCATTTTACACCAATGTGCTCGGAATGCGGTCAGTCTTACGATTCGCGTCAATTGTTTAATGAAATTTTAAGGCTTCTGAAGCAATTGGACTTTCCGGAAGGAAAATTTTCTCTCTTTTTCATGGGCTATAAAAAATCAGACGAAATCCCGGCAGACGAGACGGAACAAAAGAAATTCGCTCTCTCCACTCATTCGACCATCGAACTCACTCAGTCGGACTTTTGGGCATTCTAATGTTTTCGAATGCTATTTTTGCCTTTTCAGCAATTGGGAATGCGACCCAGACTTTGCCGGTTACCACAACGGAAACTCGAATCCGCGTGGATTCGGTGAGAAAAGTTGAAATTMTTTGTTAGTTGTCTAACAGCTTTTCACTGGTAAGRCGAWTTAATTGTTGTGCACATTTTAGGTCACATTGGAATTGCAGTGCCCGATGTTTACGCGGCCTGCGCGCGATTTGAGCAGATGGGCGTGAAGTTCGTCAAGAAACCGGACGACGGACGCATGAAAGGCCTGGCGTTCATTTCGGACCCGGACGGCTATTGGATTGAGATTTTCAATCCGAACAGTGTGTGAGTGACTCGCCGACTTATTTATTCGCCACTTGACAAATTCTTAAATTGTCATTTTAGTATAAATTATTTTCTTAAGAGTTAGTTTTGGCATTTGTCCATTTTTATCCGTATTTAATCATTTCTAAATGTAAATGGTGGGAAATGGTAAAATTTAAAAAGTGGGTAGCTTTGTGGGTCGAGAAGTTTCAAATTGAGTCTTTCAATACACATAATTAACGATAACAATGAACAAAATGTAGACTGTTTGACTAATCAAAAAAATTCATCCGGTAAATCCGGCGTTCCATCCCTTTTTGATCATTCGGTGCAGCTCTTTTGCCCTTGCATTGTATTGTTTTGCCCTGGTTAGAGAAAGATGTATAATCAGAAATGTATCCTGCGAAGATTGCTCTAACTACTCGCCCGTCCCACTTACTTGTTCTCGTCCTTTGGAATTCCGTCTCCGAGCCGGTACATCCGCGAGACGTTCAAGCAAGACTGGAAATTGCATAAATTGGCAAATACGGTCATTCATTTATTGTAATTGATGCGGTCAAATTGCCTCCATCCCCGTCTATAATCAACCTGATAAATATCGCCCTCATCGCACGCCTTGAGCCCGTAGTTCAGCGCCTTTTCCATGTCTCTGGACAGTGCGCCCATTTTGTGATCGCTACGCACCGTCTTTTCGCGTTTTAATTTGGCTGACGAGCCCATATACCTCAAAAAGAAAGACACGTGTTAATTTATAACAAAAAACTAAGGAATAACACAAAAAAAAAACAGTTTTTTAGGTTAATTTTCCGTTAAGTCAGTCGTCCACGTTTGGCTTGCTTTCGCATTTTTAGGGGATTCGTTCAATAATATACCGAACTGCTTGACCAAGTGCTTAGGATCCAGCTCGCCTCGTGATCGCCCAACTCCGCAGCCCGTCGCATCAGTTGTTCGGCCTGCTCGGAGTCGGGCAGTCGATCAGGCTCACCGTTCCATAAGATCAGCGCCAACACTCGACAACCCTTGTAGATGCCCCCGTCGCAGGACATTCTGAGGGGAGAGATCGCCTAAACAAAAAACGAACTGTTGATAGGAAGGGTCACTTATTTGAAGTTTCACCGTTCTGTGGGGTGGGAGTTATGCCGTTCTCGACCAACCTGCTTGAAACTCGGCTCGCACTCCTTTCCAGCGGCCAAATACTGTCCGTACTTAAAGCAACTGCGCGGGAACTGTCGCTGTTCACAATTGCTGCGAAAGACATCAAACGCCGCCTTGAAATCTGTTTGCACGGCCTCGAAATATTCGCCCAACAATTGACACGAATCGGCACGCTTCTCCTCGTAACAGCCAAAACGGTACTCAATGCCAATGTTGTTCACATACTCCTTGCGCTCGTCCATTATTTCGGTCATTGTCATCCCGCTCTCCAGCACTTCGTCATCCCCCGGCCTCTTTTTCTTACTCCACGGCAATGGCATTGGTGAAGCAGTTCAACTCAAAGGTACGGAAATAGAAAGAAACGCGAAATTTAAAAAATATATTTAACAGAGTGAAGACCAAAACATTCACCCATTTGCACAAAACAAACCACAAATGAACAAATAAAAGTCATTTTATCGGCATCCACATGCATCCAAAGTTTAAACAAAGAACGATCAATGATCAGAGTCCAAACATCCGATCAGTGCCCCCATTTGTGGCCGCTGTTTTATGCATCTRTCTGRTGCTGTTGGGCGGCCTCGCTGGCTTCCCACTTTTCGATCAAACGCTTCCGTTCCGTCTCATCAAACATGCGCAACACGGGCCGTCCCTGGACAAGCGTGAGCTCGGCCATCTCCAACTTGTCCACCCCAATTTTGGCGTCCATCGTCTTGGAAAGCACCTGAAATTTCAAATAATAACAGATTCAAAATATAGTAATGAGTTTTTTGTTGTTTATCAACCTAATCAAAAAACAACATATTGGCCTCTTCCCATCATAATCTTTTCTTTTAATCTTTCGTGTAACCGGCTCTCACTCGGTCAAAGCTGAACCCGACTTTTTAAGGAGGGACTGTTTTGGCTTTATACCCAAACGACATGACACGAATTCCAAAATATGTTGCTGCTTTTCCCAATGCCAACCTTCATCGCCAGATCCTTTGCCTTGTCCAGCGTCATTTCCTCGTCCTTGTACTCTTGTTTGAGCATTGAAATTGCGTTCTGATGGCCCTTCCCGATGCACGTGGCCCTCCAACCGCCGTAATTTCCGCTGGGGTCCGACTGGTAGAGCTGAAAGCCGTGGTGACAGTCCCATCCGGCGTACAAAAGCGACACTCCGAAGGGCCGCTTGCCTGAGATACGAATTCATTTTATATTCTGGAAATGCAGGAAAAAACTCTTTAAATGTGCTTAAACCAAAATGCGTTGTCTTAAGTTAAGGTCGCTTGGAGGCTTAGTTGGTGTAATCAGAAAAAGTTTGCAAAAGTTTATGCATTTTGTGCCGCGCGGAAAGCCAAGCAAACCTCCGATCTGTGTGTAGTGCTGTTTGACGTCGCACAATCTGATGACGAGTTGCTCCACCGAAATGTCCTCACCATACTGCAAAGTGTTGGCCACCGCCATTTCGCGCAATTTGTCGATCAGAACATTCGCGTCGCTGGTGATTCCAGCCACCGTGCAGTAGATGTTCTCCGCCACCTTGTAGATCTTCTCGTTCATGATCTGAAATAATTATCATTAGGCAATTATTCACTAACATCAACTACGTCCTATTCAAATCGTTCTTTGCGTTTAAACACAAATCTTTAAGACATTCATCCTCACTTGGTCGTCAAGTAGTTTGTGCGTTGCCAATTTTTGTGCAGCGATGAAAATGCCATCCGGCGCTCGGATTCCAAGGCACGTGCCGGCTTGGCCAATGGCCTCCATCGCATACTCCACCTGGTAGAGGCGACCCTCTGGTGAAAAAATTGTCGTGCGAGTATCGTAACGACGACTCATTTTTGTGCGAACTTAAGCAAGAAATTGGCTGAAAACATTAAATTTTATTTCGGAATTTAACAGATTAATTAAAGAAGAAAGAACGGACAATAAACAAATACAATTGAACATTCCCCGGCACATTTGACAAAATCCCGAATCCAAAGTGGACACAAATACAAAGGATTTATGTGATATGTAACAATTTTAATTCGTCCAAAAATGGTCAAAAATCCTCAATCTCATCGTTTTTGTAATTAAATTTGAATTATCTAAAACAAAACGCCAAAACTTTGAAAAATAGGTAAATAATCATTTTTGCTTCTCTTTCGCTGGCGGACAAAACCCAAAAAAGTCAGCCAAAATGTCAAGTAAGGCAAAAATCGGGCCTTCCCATGTAAGCAAAAACATAAAAATCAGTCATTTTATTCAAAAAGAAAGCTCTTCTGGTCAATTTAGGCGGAATAAGTGGATAGCATCATTTCAACGTTGTAGCCGCCAATAAATAAAATCCGGGTTTCTTCTTCACCCTGAATTGGGCGTTTAGCTGACTTTTTGACTTGGGATTTTGTCATAGAGCTTCCCTCTTGTCCAGTTCGTTTTTGTGTTATAAATCGTTGATGTAAAACTTTTTTGCGTTTTGTTGGAGATCGCAAATTAAATTGTGCATATCTTCCCTTTTTTGTCATGCGACAAAACGCTATTTCCAAATTGGCACTAACTTTTTGTATTGGCTGTTTAAATTTTGAGATAAAATCTTTATTTCTGCGATTGCGAGGACTTTAAGGAGCAAATTGCATTCAAAAAATAAAAATGACGTATGCTTCGATTTATTTTTTTTCTTTATATTGTTTGATTTAGTGAGTCACTTGAGACGAATGAAGTGCTGAAGCGGGTTCTGAAATCGGCGCTGGTCGTTGACGGTGTGGCGCGCGGACTTAACGAGGCAGCGCGAATTCTTGACAAGTAATGGGAAGCCAGGGGAGGGGGGGGGGTGGAGTTCACCCCTTTTTTACAGCAAGGATTGTCTCTGCAGAACGCATATATAGTAAAGAACAGCGTTCAATCAAATTTTAGTAAATTTTGCATTTTCCTTTGCCCTCCACCCACCCGTAGGCCGGGGACCACTCCTCTTTTTGCTAAGTGTTTGGTTGTCGTCTTTACTCAAGTGCGTGATCATTTAGAAGGCAACCATTTTTGTTAAAATTGTATGCCTTTTTTAAATTAGTAGTTTTTTTGAGCCGCAAAAAGTCCGTGCGGGTGGGTAATTTCGAAGTTCGGATCGAAAAGCCAAAAATAAGAAAAAGGAAGCAATTTCTTTTATTTAGGCGTGAGGCGCACTTTTGTCTCTTTGCCAAAAGCTGTGACGAGGCGTCCTTCGAAAAGTTGGTGCGTTCGCTGTGCAAGGAGCACGGAATTCCAATTCTGGAGGTGGAGGACAAAGCCGAACTCGGCCAAATGGTCGGCCAGTGCAAATATGACAAGGACGGCAAGGCTCGCAAAATTGTCGGCTGTTCGGTGGCAGTGGTCAAGGACTACGGACGGGACGAAGAGGCCAAGAACGACTTGCAGGAGATGTTGAAGAAGTGCGCTGTCAAAGCCGGCGGGGACTAATCACTGGGAAGTGCGTTGCCCGAAAACTTTGTTGTTTTGTTTCACGTGGTGTTAAATTTGTTATTCACATTTAAATTTTGTGAGGGAATAGCCGGCACTTTTGGTAATATTCTTAAGCAAATTTTTGTCGAACAACCATGATGTTCCGGTTCCAAAACGATTACAGAAAACGTCTGAAAACATTCTGAAGTTTCCGTGGCGCTGAATTAGAACTAAACGAAGGTGCCGAATTGTTTATGTGCACAATTTTCAACGATTTTCCGATCAGTCCGTACCATCGTCATCGGTCAAAGCGATCACTCGCCCGACATCATTTCCATGAATTCTAAACGGGCTCGAAGGGCTCAACACAAACTTTTGCAAAAAGCACCGTCAAAATCGACCGTTCCCGAACCTGAAAGAAAGTTGCATTGGCCCATTCCCCCCGACATTAATTACCGTCCGTGTCGATTTCAGCAATCTCAAAAAGGTTGGGGGTTTATGAGCAAGTTTAGGCCCAGGGAACGTGTCCCACCATTTCATCCAATTCGTCCTCCGTGATCTTGTCGTCCAGCGCCCGCAATATTTCGCGCAGATCGCTCACATTTATGTAGCCATTTCCCTGAATTCGATTGTTCATTTTCTGATGCTTTCTTTGATCGATTGGTCCCTTTCCCCCACCCCCCCCCCTTTTTGGATCTTATGATGCCGAATGGGGCCGCCTTTCTGTTAGCAACTGTCAATTGTCAGAGCCACCTCCTTGTCGTAGAGGCGAAAGGCCTCGCGAAGTTCTTGCTCCAGGCCCTCGTTGTCCTCGCCCGCCACCACAAAGTTGGCCACCATCGCGGCGAACTCCTTCAACAATAAGAAGAACTGTTCTCTGAACATCCTCAATGTGTTGTTCCCCCTTTTTACGCCTCTCAAACAATTATTCATTACTCTAACCAATTCGAAATCCCCGTCATATTGCCAAGAAGAATGGTCCGCAACCTCAAATTCGATTTCGCCCGACCCGTCCGAGTCGAACTCGCGGATCAGCTGCTTCAGGTCCCGCTCTTCGAATGCTTGGCCCATTGTCCGCAGTATTTGGCCCACCTTTTCATTTATCAATATAAGACACATTTTTGCTTTTTAATCCTCAATTAGCGAGAGAAATTTAAAAACTATTTACTAGCAAAAAAATAATCTTTTGAGTTTGTCCCGTACAAATTCGTATTTGACCGGCGTAAATTCTGAGAGCGCGTATACAAAAAATTCCGGCACGGACAAAGCCCCTTGGGGGAGGGAGGGATCAGCTGCCGTTTTTATGTTAGAATTTAAATTCTGTTGCCGATGACCGATGGAACACGAACTTCCCTACGCTAAGAATGCCGCCGTTGGATAGCGACAGCCGATCTCTTTTTTCAAATAAGTACCTGAGTTGCCTTGATGAACCCTTTGCCCTCCTTGTCGAACATGTTGAAGTACTTGCGGAACTCTGCTCAGTGTTCGGGATAAACCCGCATAAAGTCTCTCTCCCACCCCTTACGTTCGATTTGGTCCGATGTAAGTTGCTCTAGTGCCTCTGTAACACGAGAATCCGTCTGTTTTTGGGAAATTTATGGCCATTTTACGATTGAGACAGATTTTGTTTTACCATGTTTGGCCCGGAAACAAAAGAAAAGACGACTTTTGAGGAAGAGAATTTTTGCTGGAAAAGCGCCAAAAATCACTTTTTAAGCCACTCAAAATTTTGGAACGCTTTTTGTTGTAAGGCGCGAAACAGAGAGCGGCGTGTTCTGCTGATTGTAAGGGGGGAAAATAGGCGAAAATAATGCGCCCGAACTGAGGGGGGGGGGG
>MEIZ01000040.1:475378-491097 GCA_001723225.1 Globodera ellingtonae | reverse complement strand
CTCCATTCTCTCCCAAAACTTTTCTCATTAAAGCAAATCCAAAACAGAAAGAATGCCCACCATTTTAGGCCTTGCATTCTCCGATTATTATTTGAAGGCGAGCAAATCCCTCCCCTCCCGCCAATTTCGGCCGACCGGCCCCCTATTTTGTCTCTTTCCATTTAAATTTTTAACAAAAAAAAATAATCCCCGGGGGGCGGACCATTATCCCCTTAACCCCCTCCACTCCTATTATGTAATTTTATTTTGTTTCCATTTTGCATGCATTCCCCCACATCAATTCCCTCTCAATTCAAAATTCGATTATCATTTTTAGGTGTGCAAATTCGGGGACGGGAAGGGAACGGTCGGGGAGGGGAGGGGACCGAACATTTCGGTGATGGAGCAGTCTGAGTCAGTCCAATTAATTGCAAAAAACTCTTCTTTTTTTTTGTTGATATTATCCGTTCTTTTTTGCGCTTTCCCCCATTTTTGTCCAATTATTTTGCGCTTATTTTAAGCGGCGCTTAAAGTGCATTTGAATTAATTTTGTTGCGCGCTAATTGGGTGAGCAGCTGTTGTACACGGACGGAAGAAGAACAACAATTGCGTGGCGGCGATGATGACCATGAGTTTGGGGGACAACGGCGGCAGGAGGAACGCCGTGGGGGAGCAGGAATTGCCGCAAATCGACGGGCTGACCAGCGAGCAGGTGCACAGAGAGCAACGAACAGTTTTTATGGGCAAAAAATGACAATTTTCATTTTTTAAACAATTTTTAACCAATTCAAAATAAAAACGATTTATCACTTAACTTTGTTGTCAGGTGGCCGAATTCAAAGAGGCGTTTGAACTGTTCGACAAAAATGGCGACGGACGCGTGACGGCCTCCGAAGTAAGAAAAGTGATCGGAATGGAAATGTTTGCAAATTCAAAGTGAATGATGGGAGGAAGAAAGAATTGTTCTGTTGGGACGAACGTCTTTTAGTGAATACAATTTAATCAATTATAAAAATTATTATTTATAATAATATTTGAAAATAAACAGCTTGGCGTTGTGATGCACTCTCTGGGCCACTCGCCGACGGAGGAAGAATTGCAGGAAATGGTGCGCGAAATTGACGTAAACGGTCAGTGAATGTCCGGGTTAACACATAAAACGCACAATTGGCAWAAAAAGYGTTGATAAACATTGAATTTGTAGGAATTTCTTTTGGTCGGAGAGAGAGCATTTTGTGTTTTCAGGAAATGGAAGCATCGAACTGGACGAATTCGTTAAAATGATGAGCCAAAAGGTGAAAGAATCGGAGAACGAGAAGGAATTGCGAGAGGCGTTCCAGGTCTTTCTGCTGATCGGTGTTGAACCGTTGTGAACGCCCCCTCCCCCCCCATTTCCATCGGTTGAAGGTGTTCGACAAGGACAACGACGGATTCATCTCGCCCGTTGAGCTGCGCTTTGTCATGCAAAATTTGGGGGAGGAACTTACGGAGAGCGAAGTGCACGAAATGATCCGTGAAGCGGACTTGGACGGGGACGGAAAAGTCAATTTTACCGGTGCGTAAGGGCTGCATAAATAGGGCGGGCGGGCGGGTGAGGTGTTCTGTTGGTTGGGGCCCGCCGTCCGGACGGAGGCAACTTTCTTTTACGGTGCAGAAACAAACTCCCGTTCGACAGGGACGGACTTTTTGGGGTAATCCTGGACCGGAATAACCCACCCAGTCCTTGCCCATCTTTTGCACCCTTTCTTTTTTAGTTGCATTTCAATTGTTTTGGCTATTAAGAATTTGTGTTCATGATGAGGCAGAAGGTGTGAAGGAAGAAGTGAAGCGAAGGCATATTCTCCGACGGGTCAAACAGAACGAAGCATTGAAACATTTATAAGAAAATGAGGCTTTTTGTATATAATTTATAACCAATTATTCCAGATTCCGAACTTTCACGCATTTTCTTGTTTTCATTTACTTTCCACAATCGTAGACACAAACAAAAACGTATAAAATTAAATGTGTTTCCTGCAATCCCATGCCTTATTTTGTTGTTCATTGTTTTCTTAGGTGCTAAAAACAAATATTAAAGCCTTTAAACCGGTGGCGCTACGCGGCCTTTCATGGCGGTGGAATCTTTTGTAAGAAATTTTTCAAAAATTATTAACGCTTTTAACGGGCGCCCAGTCGTGAGCGCAATTAACCCCAAAATGCTATATTTTTTTCCCATTTTTGTCACTTTATCCCGTTTGGCACTTTGACGGTGAGCCGAGCTGAGGATTAAGCCTAACTGATAGTGAGGGCCGAAACGTGGATTCAGCGGCTCATTATACTTCAACTCGTCCCTGAAGTGATGATTCTGGCTGTGTTTTGGTTCTAGTCGGTGTTAGGGCCGGTTAAATGTTAAGGAATTTTGTTTATTTTCTTTGATGGCACCGATAGTATTGCACTTAAAACGTTGTAAAAATTGTAATAAATTCTATTAAAGTGAAGTTTGATAATTCCGTGACCGGCGTTTGAAATTGACAGATTGGTTTTACTAATGACAGAACGCCAAAGATTATTATTACCAACAATTTGTTCAAACATTAATTCGTTTTTTTTCTTTTTTGCCGTCCATGAAAAAAGCGTTTGTGTGATTTTGTTCGTTTTGCATTGAACCGCAATAATACATAAATTCTTAATTTTGTGTATACTTTTGCAACAATGAATGCTGGCGGCGAGGAATTGACGGCGGGTTGTGGCAGTAACAGCACCAAGGCATGAAAACTCAACTCCCTAAAATATTACAGAATTTTTAAGAAAGTTATCCAAAATMAACCAAAACGGGAAATTTAGCATTTTTTTGTTTCATAAATTCCATTTTCTAGGTTTACTACCATTTGGACGATTCGGCCACCCCGTACATGTCGGAAGTGCCGGTGCCGTCTAATCTGATCACATTGGGCGACTTCAAGGTTTTTTTTCCCAATTTTTTTCTGCAAATACGACTTTTCTGCAAGGCCGTGTTCACCCGCAAGGGCTACCGCTATTTTTGCCGTCGATGGGACGCCGAATTGAAGAGGTTATTTTCACGAGAATTCGGCATTAGGAATTGGCAAGCAATGCGTAGGACATTCCACCAATTTTCTATAAAATCGGTCATATTTTAGAGATTTTGTCGGTTGAAAAGTTCCAGGAACTCCGCGAGAATTTTTATTTTATTGTTTTAAAACATGAAAAAATTCTAAAAAGCTAAGTTTTTTCTTTACTATTTTTTTAAATTTTGGAGCAATAATTTTTAAATGCAAAAATTCACTATTAATTTATGGTTTCTTTGATTAGTGAGGTGAAGGCGGAGCTTGTACGTGATCAGCAACGCCTGGAGCGATCCGCGACCACCGGCCTGTTCGAGCTGTTCTTGCTGTCTCCAGCACTTCCATCGTCATCTTCAATCGCCGCCGGCAACGCGGGCACTTTGCCGCGCATGCGCAAATATGGCGGTGCCAGTGTTGCGGAGGTTGTGGAGTTTTTTTCCAAAAAAACGAAACAAAATTTTAATAAAAAAATAATAATAATCTATGAATTGGCTGTCTAGAAATGCTTTAAAATGTTTTTTTTGGTTATTATGCCGCCCTTTAAAACGATTAAATAGAAAAATGCCATTTTTCTCTTGCCCTGTCAGGTGCCATTGCTTCGACCACTGAACCATCATCTGTCCGCGCTGGCACTGTCCTCCATCGTGGCCAGCAGCAGCAACGAGCTGATGACTGTTGACTGCGCAGGTGGGCAGCGCGTGTCCATGGTCACCGGTACGACGGCCAGCAGTGGCGCGAACACACTGATCAGCAGTAAAAATATTGATCAAAACTGACTGATCACCATTAAAAACGGGTCAAAAATTGACTGATCGTTAGTATAAAAAAAAATCTTTGTTGATTTATGCTTATCAGTAAAAATACCAAACGAATTTTTTTTTTCAATTTTTGAAAACTCACAAAAAATTTAGTATTTAGAAAGAGCTGGCGAACATTTGGCCGAGCCGTACAGCTCAACATCTGAAGACCCGTACAATCGAACATCAATGTTGTAATAAAGGATTTGTCAGTAAAATTTTCCTTTTCAGTTCAAATTCCGGCATTTTTTTGCGGTCTAAGCCAGCGATGTCATTTGGTACAGTTTTTTTTTTATTGTTGTTGTGGAAAATTTGATTTTTTAGAATTTTTTTTATGTTTCTATAGGCAATTCCACCGATCGACCACTGCTTGGCCGGCAAAAGTGGCGGAGACAGCGCCACCAAAAGCCCTATGTGCCGTCCACAATTTCGTCCGCTTCCGACGAGAGCAGGTGATTACCCAATCGAGAGATTTTTTGATTGAGAATTAGCGAAATTTCGACGAGGTCTCTATCGGTCTGTGCTTAATTCAGACGTGCTTCTCAAAAATTGGCCAATTCCTCCATTTTTGCAGCTATTCACTGCCCCGGATTGAGGAGGTGAAGCTGCGTTTGCACGAAGCGCCGCTGGGCATTTCGGTGGCCTGTCAGGACAGCTCGATTTTCATTTACAACATTCAACCGGGTCGGGTCTAAATATAGTACATAAGTGTTTTTTTTAATTTAGTGAATTTTATTTTTATTTAAATATTAAACAATTTCAATTAAAAAAAACCGTTAAAATTTGCCGAGACGAAAATTTACAAATTTGAAGGCAGTGCAGCGGAAAAATCCGGTCATTTGGAAGTTGGAGACGAAATAATTCAGGTCAAATCGTTTAATTTTATTGGTTAAAAATTGAATTCAGGTTGAGGAGACGAGGTTCGAGGATTTGAGTGAAAAGCAGGCCCTCTACTTGCTCAAGCAGTTGAAATTTGTGAAAAAGTGGGAATTATTTTACTTAATCAAAACAAATAAAAGTTTTTCATTTATATTTTTGTAACAAAAAAAAATTATTTTAAAATGAGTTGTAAAATCAAGACCCTCCCTCTTTTTTTTATTTTTTGTTGGCTCAGGACAGTGACAATGTATGTGGCCAAGCGCAGGCCGTTGAATGTAGGCGGAGGAAGTTCGTCGGACATATCGGACGCGCTCAGCCAATTCTGTGAGACCATTCAATTGGACATTGGCCAATGGGTGGAGAGTACAAAGTGAGAAATTTGTTGAGATTGAGCCAAAAATAAATAAGAAAGCCTGGTCTTTTTGGTCTAGTCCAAAAATCTTGATCCTGATTAACTCTACCTTCAATGCCGAGATTGGGAAATCGCACTTTTATAAAACAATTTTATATTTCTTCATTTTTTAAATTTTAAAATAATTCTCCAAAATATGGCAGACAGTTTTTGGACGTGCCGGCCGGCGCCAAAATTTACAAAAATGAACAAATAATTGACGCTCCGCAACCGCTGGTGCCGGAGCAAATACAATTAACGGCAACAGAAAAGGTATCTATTACATTTTTATCAAATTTTGAGTAAGAAATGGAAATATGTTTTGGATTAATATTCATTTAAAAAAACAAATAATTTAGGAGACCAGTGATGAGGAACAGGCGGCCTATTTGGACAGACGCGCCGGGGTTGGGCCTCGGCTGGTGCCAGCTGTGCAAAAAGTTAACAAAATTTTTAAAAATTTAATACAAAAAACATTTTTTTTTTTTGACTAAGGCCAAGCAGAAGCAGCAGAATCCAAAAAGGGCGGATGAGCAAGCCAACAACAACAATGGTGGATTAATTTAAAAACAATTCTTTTTTTGGCTGAGTGGGAAACTTTTGAGTCCTGAATTGGTATACGGACAATTGGACACCAACCCAAAATTAGAATAAAAGAAGAATTACACGAAATATTAATAGTAAATGCCCAATTGTCTGAAATTTCGTCCGGAAAGATGTCCAAAATTGTTCGGCACTCCTGAAATTGGCCACCAGCCTTAAAATTGGCAAATTTTTCAAAATTTAAAACTAAACGAACGGAAAATTTTTTTATGCGTTTTTTCAAAAAAAATATAAAAATAAATTTTAAGCGGATGTTGTTTTTGCCACCACCGGCAGCGGCGGTGGCCATCCGTCGTCGTGCCCTGTTGTGATGGCGGTGGCAGCAGCAGTGGCACCGTCCGTGCCGTCGCCGTTGCATGCCGCCATGGAGCCGCGTGTGATTTTGCGTCGGATGGCACACCCGCGCTCCGGGCTGGACATTCGGGATAGAAAATGGCTTAAAATTCCTGTGCCGATGTCATTCATTGGTTGGCTCGAAGAGAAAATTATATGCAAAATTCGCCACAATTTTTTTTCAATTAAATAATTCTCCAAAAGGAATTTATTTATTTAGCAAAAGAAGAAAACATTTTTCTATTTATAATTTTATAGGTGACGACATGCTAGATTGGCTGATGTGCAACGTGCAAGGCTTTAAGGACCGAAAATGTGCAAAAGCATTCGCCTCCACCGTCCTACTTACCGGACACATTAAGCATGGTCGAGCAAAATTAATATTTTTTTAAATTTAAATATTAAAATCTTAAGTGCTCAACATTAGCGCCTTCAACGAAAAGTGCTATTACATATTTGACGGTAAGGAATGGCGTTTTTAAACTCAATAATTAATTTAAATAAAAAAAGTTTTAACATAAACAAATGTCATGTTTTTTTTGCTGGACTAAATGTAAAGAAAATTATTAAATTAAAAAGAAAAATTAATTTGCCATCAAAGATTCCTTTGTGGCCGAACGTCTTCGCATTCTTCGACGGGCAGCACAACAACAACAACAACAGCAGCAAATGGATGCAAAAAATGAGCATAAATTGGCGAGCAGCACCGGTGCAGCGGACAATGGGAACAAAATGCAGCGGCAGCTGCAACCGGAGAGCACCACGGAAATTACGTAAAAAAGCGATTTTTTTTGCACTTTTTCGAATGGACATTGTGTAAAATAAACACAGTCATGCACTTTTAAACACAAGGATAAAGTTTGAATATATTTTGTCCTGTCCCATTCGTTAATTGTTGTCCATTTGGAGTTTTTGGGAGCGTAGAATCCAAATTTGACATGTCTATACGGTTCAATCAGTTCTTTTTAATTTTCAAAAATTCTTTTTAATTTTCAAAAATTGCTGAACCGCATCAAATTGTTCAAGTTTGGCTGGCACAATATTTGAAATTGGTCGAAACGGAAGGTCAGCTTTGGATGCTACGACCTCGAAAACCCCCCAGAATAACTTCTCGTCTTAAAATTTTGTTTTTTCAAAAAAAAAGCGACGGAAAGAGGCGGGACCGGACCACACAAATTATCAACCCAAGTTTTTTGCCATCACCATTTTAATTAAAACAAATTTTCTATAAAATCAAAGGCTTTTAATATGTTGATCAGCAAAACAAATGCTAATGGCAAATGTTTCTTTTAAATAGGAAATTATTTTTAGTTATATGAGCTCTCCGTCCTCCCCATTTTTTGGTGCCGTCCCTCCAACCCATGCGTCACAATCGGCAAACATGGCCGGCCCACCGCAGCTCGTCATTGTCAACAACCCCAAATGTGAAAACGGCAAATTTTGATATGCACACACTTGGTCTAAACAGGATTTTGAAAAAAAATCAGATGCTCAAGGCCCTGCCGTGCTCAACCAACAGAGGAATTGTGCCGTGCCAGTGCTCAACGGGAACACGGCGATTCCATTGCGGTGAATATAAAATTAATTTACATTTAAATTATTTATTATGTAATTATACTTTAAAATATTGTTTCGTAATATTTAAAATTTTTGTTTTTATTGAATTTTATAACCATTAATTTGTAAGACAAATGAACATGAACACTGTCTTGCCCGCCTGGCCAGTGTCGCCGATTCCGTTTGCGCGTCCGAATCAAACCCCGCGACTCCCGCGGGGCCCACCAGCGGCGGCGGAAATGCGCGACTGCGAGTCCCCGGAAACGGTAAATCAAAAACAATTGGAATATTTTAAGAAAACAAAAATTTAACGCGATGGGTCAACTATTTCATTTTTATTCGCATTTTTTGCTGGCAAATACAAAATAAATGTTTTTTAATATCATGAGTTAAAAAAAGGTCGATTTATATGGTATATTTTTGGGGTAAAAAATTACTGAAATATTACAAGAAAAATTCGTTTGAGATCTTAACAAGAAATAAAAATATTCGTATCTTTTCATTTTTTATGAAATTTTACAAAAAGGCCCAAATAGTGGTGAAAATAGTGACGAAAAACGATTTTTTGCCCAAAAGAATTTTCTACGAATAGTCAGGTAAAACGACGAAATGAACTAATAATCCACACCTTAATTATTAAAGTTCAAAATGGACTTATCAAATTTTTTTGAGACAAACGAATACGCGTCAATGGTGCAGGGCGAAATCAATTGCGGTGCTCAATTGGACGCTAAATTTGATGGCTTTTTGGTGCCGAACAACCGCAACAACAACAACAACAACCCCATTGGCGGTGTGATCAAACACAGCCCAAACTATGGTAATGTGAATGAATCAGAAGATCAAATTAAAAAAAAACATAAATAAAAAATTCAGTGAACAACAACAACAACAATTCCATTTTGCTGCTACCTCCGCCGCCGGCACTTCTTCCGGCTGTTTCGCCCGTACCTCAGCGACAAATTGTGAAGCACAATTAAAATAGAGAGATGTTTTTTTGTTTGATTGAAATCTTAAGAACATAATTTATGTGCAATATTGTACGTCAAAATTCGGAATTGATATGTAATAATTAACAAAAATAAGTTTAAGAACATTCATTTAATAGAGGAATTTAATATTGTGTCCAAGTAATTAATTAATAGGGCCGCGATTTATATGGACAAAAAATCTCGAAATATGGCCATAAAATATGGATGAAAAATTGCAAAATATGGACGGAATATGGAGAAAATTTTTTTCAAATATGGCAAAAAAAAATGGGCATGATTTTCCTAGTAAAGTAATAAGAGCAATAAAAATGTTTATTAGTAAATTAACGGCATTTCAGAGAAAATTTTTGAACATAAGCGGAATTTTAAAAATTTTCATTTTTTTAATGGCAAAATTTTTTGTCAAGAAGTGAATTTTTAAGGGTGCATTTTTGAAAATTTTTTAAAAAGTCGATCCTTACTATTAGGGTGTATTTTTCGTTTTATTGCACTTTTTGTTAAGGAATTTTAGAAAAATGGCGAAATATGTGATAAAACTCTGAAAAAGATTAAAATATGTCAGTAAATATGTGCTAAAAAATACCCCCAAAATATGTTTAAATATGTGCTAAAAAGTCGCCCTAATTCATAAAAAATTAATAAAATTAACCTAAAATAGGAGTGAATTGTTGTAATTTAGCCAAAGATTGGTTAAGGGAAAAATTTGAACAGTATTTTAATTAAATAATGCTCAGCACTTATTGAAATGACTCAACAAACCTGAAAATACAATATTAATATTTAAAACACTGTGATTATTTTTATAAAATGCCTGAAAAATAGGGCCAATAAAATCAAATAAATTCGACGTTGATCAATTGCATGGTCCTATTCTAAAAATTAAAAAAATATGCCAACCCCAAAAACAGGTAGTAAAAATAGCGAAGACTCAGCAGTGCACGTGAGGCGTATTTCTGTAGTATTTATTCATGTTTGGGCATTTTTAATTAATTTGGGGCTGATCGAATCCGAATGAAAATGCTACCAATCGATTCCTCTCGCCGCGCTGAGCACGAATCCGCAAAAATTTTGTGCCGGAGACCAGAATGAAGAAAGTTACGAGCAAATTTAATTGGCAAAAAAATATTTCTCCAAACAAAACTTTGCGGATTTTAGGATGAGTTATATATAACCAAAAAACTAAGACAAACAGCCTAAAATGGTAGAAAATGATTAAAATACATATATAGATTGGTAAAGGAAAAATTTCAAACAGGATTTTTATTAATTAATGCCWAGCGCTTTTCAAAATGACTCAACAAACCTAATAATACAAAATTATTCTTTGAAATAGTAAAATAATTTTACAAAATGCCCGACAAATAGGCTTGATGAAATCAGTTATTTTCGACGTTGTTCAATTCTTCGGTCATATTCGGAAAATAAAAAATTTACAAAATTTATGGCAGATTAAACAATGGAAAAATATTTTATTTTGTATTTTTGAAATGAAATTAAATTCCTGTATTTGTATAAAATTAAATTGCTAGAATAAACAATTAATATACGCCTAAAAACCACTAAATTTTCATAGTTAAAAATTTTTAAATATTTTAAATAAATTTTCAATTTTATTTTCATCAGCTTTATTCCAATTCTGAATTGGCTGCCGGCCTACAAATGGCGCCAATGTCTTCTCGCCGACGCCATCGGCGGTTTAACCGTTGGCATTATGCACGTGCCTCAGGGCAAATTTTGAATTTAATTTAAACATTTTAAAAGTTTTAATTTATAAAAATGATGCCTTAGTTGGAAAATTTCTAATTTCTCTTTTAATTCATAGAAATTTCAAAAAATTTGCTATATAATACAAATAAAAACCTTAAATTATTTTAAAATCTTTAAAAGATTATTTTTAATAAACTATTAAATGTTTAAAATTATTTTGTATTTTATAAAATGCTTTAATATTCCTTTAAAATCATTTTTTAAGGGATTGCCTACGCTTTGCTCGCGCGGCTTCACCCCGTGGTCGGTCTGTACACTTCATTTTTCCCGCCACTGTTTTACATGCTTTTCGGCACTTCTCGACACAATTCCATCGGTAAAAAATTTTTAAAAATTAAAAAGTATTAWATTTTTGGTTTTTAGCAAAAAATTCAAATTTTAGGCTCTTTTGCCGTTGTGTCTCTGATGGCCGGCATGGCGGTGGAACAATTTTCCTCCAACGACACGTTTTTCAGTGGCGGGGATGAGAATAAAGTGCGTGTGAAATTTGAATAATTTTAATTTATTTTCCTAATTTAATAACAAATTTTAACTTTATTATATAATTGAATCAAATGAGTTATACATCAAATAAAAATTAGTCAATCGATTCATTTTAATTATGGAATTTTTAATATAATTTTGTTTATGAAAACATTTAATTTCCTATTCAAAGTAGAGACCATGCGGGGTCGGGATCCCGATCCCGGAAGTCGGTTTGGCGGGTCTCTAAAAAAGAGACTAGCTAATGTTTATTTAAAATAATATAAATTATTTTCTCGACTTACCAATGATTATCAATTAATTTATAATAATTTCCGGTCGACCTTCACCTGTCCGACCCGCTGTCACCGGTCCGTGTCGCGTCGACCCTCGCGTTTACCATCGGCATTCTGCAACTGTTGATGGGCCTTCTCCGGCTGGAGGTGATCACCACCTACTTTTCTGATCAGGTGGGCACAGACAAACCGTGGTTTTATTAATTGCGTACACAAATTAATTCATTCAGCTTTATTAAATTTGTTTTGTTTTTTGTCTTACCAATTCAATAATTTTAATTAAAAATTTAATTTTTTTTAAATAGTGCCAATTTTAAATTTACTTTTTATTAATTGTTACTTTCACATAGAAAGTCTCGACGCTTAGATAAAAGTCTCGACGCTAATTTGAATTCGTTTTGAAATACAATTTAAATTTTTTTATTTGTTTTTTGGTCGTCGCCGGCTTCACCACCGGCGCCTCAATGCACGTTTTCGTCGCGCAACTGCGTGACCTGTTTGGCCTCAAGGGCATGGGCTTGCCGTTGCGCAGCGGGGCCGGGTACCTTTTCTTGGTGAAATTTTGGAAAAATTCCACTCATTAGTCCTTTTAGATGGCCATGAATTTAAATTAAAAAATTAAAAAAGGGCATTTTTTTAATTTCTTAACCATTCTTCATTTTTGGTTGAATGATTTGAGTTTATTCAAATAAAATTTGATTTTAATATCGATGCTCGAAAAATATCAGCCAAAATTTATTTCTTTTTTTAATAATGCTTATAATTTATTCATTTTTTAAAAATAATATTTTTTAGGAACTTTTTGCACTCGGCTTTTGCGCTTCGTTGTCCTCATTTTTCCCYGTTTACCCGGTCTCCTGTTCGTTGGGCCGAACGTTGGTCAACGTGGAGGCGGGCACCAAAACGCAGGTGCAAATTCGATTAATTAATTGTTTAATATTGTGTAAAATTTAATTATTATTGAATATTGTTGCGCGCCAGGCCCCCTAATTAATTGTAAATTGCAAATTAAATTTAGCTTTTTATTTAATATTTAATTGGAATGTTTTTGCTCAGTTTTCAACGCTATTCTCCTCACTGCTGTTGGGTGCCATCATTTTGTACATGGGCCAATGGCTTCGACGCTGCCAATGGTTTGGCTAAAAAGAAATTAAAAAATGGGCAATAGCAAAAATGGTTTTTTAAATTCTCTAAATAAGATTAAAATTYGTTTTTCATATCATTTATTAATTAAATGTTTTTCAAACAAAAAAATTTTTTAAATTAATTTCAGTATGTTCTCTCCGCCGTAATTATTGTGGCGCTGAAGGGAATGTTCAAAAAGATTGCGGACCTCAAAATGCTGTGGCCATTGTCTAAAATTGATTTTGTACTAAGCGAATTAAAAAAATTATTTATTGTTCGAAAAATTTCCGAAAATTTTGCTTCAGGCCATCTGGTTGGTCAGCTTTACGGCCACAGTGTGTTGGGATGTGACGGAGGGCCTGGCGGTGTCCATTATTTTTGCACTTATGACAACCGGTGGGGAACAAATTCTTGAGATTTTTGGTAACAAAATTTTGGAAAACCAGAACCGACTTTAACAAACCGGGACTAATGGTCAAAAAAGAGAAAAAAAATGGTAAAAAAAACCGGGGCCATATAAGAGAGGTTTTGAAGGAATTTGATAAACCGGGACCACAATTTCAGTACTAAAATGGAATAAATGACATTTCAGTCCCGTTCTTGTACCTGTCTCTTATACACATCTAGATGTGTATAAGATCCCGTTCTTGTACTACCCAAAAAATGCAATTGGGTCTTTGAATTTCGCCACTTTTGTTGCGCAGTCTTTCGCGCGCAATGGCCCCGCTGGCATTTTTTGGCCAATTTGTCTGGCACCAACGACTTCCGGGACTCGGAACGCTATCAGATGGTCTGCACATATCCGGTGTGCATTTATTATAATCATTTCTTTTTAACAACAAATTTCGCCGCCTTCAGGGCATCTGCATATTTCGATTCGATTCGCCACTTCTCTTCACAAATGTGGACAATTTTAAAGTGTGCCATTCATTCACAATTTAAATTAATTCAACAAAAACATTTATTTTAATTAATTACAATTTATTTTTATCTATTCATTCATATAATTTGTTTAATTTAATAAACAGTGTTAAATCTAAAATTTTAATAAAAAAAAAATTAAATTTCCCCATTTTTCTAAGGATTTCATTCACAAGGCCTTTTTTCGTTGGAATCTCCATCATCAGCGCAGTAACTGTCCAAATCTTTCCAATTGATGCTGTCCATTGGGGAAGAGTTGAACGAAGAAATTGCACATCAGAAAACATCGCTGGAGGGTGTGAAAATTTGAAAAAAATATGCGATCTTTTTATTATTCCTTTTAAAAATTTTAATAATGTTTTTTGAAAATTTTTAATTAATAGGCAAATATTTAAAATTTTTAAAATGATTGATTTTTGAATTTGAAAATTTTATTTTTTTATTTTTTGAATTTTCAATCAAATTCATTATTTAATTTTAATTTTTTTTAGAACACAATGCCGACGGCAACAATACGCCATTGAGCTTACAAATTGCTATGGCATCGACATCACCAGCTGCAGATCACAATCAACCACTGCCCTCCCCGCCGCCGATGATCGTTGTRCACAGAGTGCACGACGATGACGACGACGGCACAGTGYCGGAAGAAGTGGACGACGGCACAAAGGCGTCACTGAACGCCCCGCGGTACAAGAAGCAGCGGCGAAGGCGTGACGCCTCGGGCGACAACGGCCCGAAAACGCTGCCACCACCGGTAAAACAAAAAGAAGCAAGCGCAACTTTGGTGCAAAATTATTCAGACCAGACCAAAATTTGTTGGCAAAATCGTGAAAATATTTACCCTAATTTAAATAATGTTTTTAAAAGTATTCGGAGAAGGCTGCCGCGTCCATTTTCTATCGTCATTTCATCATCGACTGTTCCGGCTTTACTTTTGTGGATTGCATGGGCGTCAACGCGCTCAAAGAGGTCGCCTAAATAATTAATTTCCGAAAAAATTACTTTTTCGGATTAAAAAGAAAAAAAAATTGTGACTTTTTACATTATAATTAGGGCCCGGATTTTTATGTTATAACATATTTTTTTCGTGGATTCCTTACCATGAGAGAAGCCCAAAAATAGTATTTGTTTTGAAAAATTTTTGAATTAGGGCGACTTTTTAGCACATATCAAAACATATTTTGGGGGTATTTTTTTAGCACATATTTACTGACATATTTTAAGCTTTTTCAGAGTTTAGCACATACTCTCATAAAACGAAATAAAATGCTTTTTTTTGCAAATTTTAGGCACATTTTCCGAATTGAATTCACTAAAACTTTCATTTTTTCCCGGCAGCGCTGTCGGACCATTCCTCTTCCTAAAAGCTTCAAAAAAATTACCACATTTTTAAAATTTGGTTGCAAAACCGGGGGTCGTAAATGCCACATAGAGCCACTGGCAGGTCCGTAGCCAGAAAAAGTTTTTTTKGGGGGGGGGCAAGCAAAAAAAGTCGTAGGGGTGAGGGGGTGCATTTTGGGGGTTTATTACCTTTTTCGTTGCAATTTTTTTCAAAATTTCAAAATTTTTTAAAGTGTTTAGAATTGGAAGGAGTCCGGCGCTGCCGATAGGCGCTGCCGGGAAAATGTTTTGACTTTTTTGATGGAACTTGTTAAGAAAATTGGCACGAAAATGATTAAGGTTTGCCTTGGAAATTGCGGTTGAATTTTTAAACACGATTTTTATAAAATTGAAAATTTTAGGAGCTAAAATAAAACATTTTCAGTGAATTGCAAAAAAAAATTTTCAAAAAAATCTCGGGTTTTTTGGGTCTCGGTCTCGAGTCTCGGGGTCAAGTCTCGGTCTCGGTAAATTTTGGGTCTCGTGCATCACTAGTTTCTAGCACATATAAAACCGGGCCCTATTGATCATATTGTCAAAAGAAATAAATTATATTTTCAATAAGTCGGTGTTTTTGTACGTCAAAATTCGAAATTGATATGTTTTGTTATTAAACAATTAACCGTATTAATGAGAACAATTGTTAAATAACGTTTTGACAAAAATAAATAAATAAAACTGTGCTTTGATAAACAAAATAACGAAATTCGTTCAATTAAAATCATTTATTTCCTTAGATCATTTAATTTCGCGAATTTTGTTCATTATCAAAAATGTTGTTTTGAGCCGTGCCGGGGGTTTATTGCTATAATTAAAACCAATCTTCTTTGTCATAATTTTAATTACTAATTAATAAAAATATTTTAATTTTTTACAATACCTAATTTATTTTAAACCTTTATAAATTTACTTAATTATATTTATTTATTATAATTACATTTTTTGTTCCCCTCGGGTGCGTCTCCAATTTAGAAAATGGTCAAAATTCTGAACAGGCTGAATAAAAAGCTTTCTCGAAAGCAATTTAATTTTGCGGTTTTATGTATGAAGTTTCGGGCACTGCTAATTTTATAAAAAAACTTAAAGATCTTTTGCAACTTTTTGCCACTATTTTGCTATTTTTCTCAACTATTTAGTTATGTAACTATTTCGGGTTTTTTTTAACTAAAAAC
>MEIZ01000040.1:432774-443272 GCA_001723225.1 Globodera ellingtonae | reverse complement strand
ATTCAAAAGTATTTTAAATGTATTTTTTATTTATTTAATATAGATTAAAAGAACCAATAAACTCATTTTTTTTGTAAAAAAATTTCAACAAAAAAACAAACAAACAACGGACCTGTCTCTTATACACATCTAGATGTGTATAAGAGACAGGTGTTGGTCAAGTCCGAGTCATTGACCTGCAAATTATTTTTAAATTCAAAAGCATTTTAAATGCATTTTTATTTATTTAATATTTATTTTTAAATGCTATAAATAATTTTTTCTGTAAAAAAAAATTTCAACAAAAAACAGACCGCGAGCACTCGATCGCCCATAAACAATTGGCCCGATCGTCCGGCCGGCGAGTCGGGCACCACCGATTTGATGAAAATGCCAGAAACCGTTTTGGAGGCCGTAAACTAAATTCCTAAAGTCAGTGTTTCCTTTTGTGGCTAATTGGTCCTTGCTGAACCTGTCTCTTATACACATCTAGATGTGTATAAGAGACAGCATTCATTCTTTCTTGACAAAAAACATCCATCGCCGCAGGGGAGCCGAGCATTCCGTGCGCCAAAAGATATGGCCTGGGAGGTGGGGGCGTATTGAGTGCCATTTCCTGCCCCACCATCCTCAAGGGGCTCTCTCGAGAATCTCGAGGTTTCTGTGCTTGTCCTCGAGAGTCTCGACGACTACGCCGCTGGTTGCTCCATCCAGGGCAGAAGCGCAAACATTTGGCCCCCTCGCGGCATCGCGTAAATTCGAGGCGCGGGCACGGGCCCACACAAAATGGACGCCCGCATGGGTGTGCCGTGGAACGGCAAAAAATATAAGCCGCCCGCCGTTCGGAACGCGAAAGATTTTCGCGCGCGCAAAAATTATAATTAAACGCAACGCAAAAATTAAATTAATATGCGAGAGCGGAAGTGATGAAAGGATGTTGTTTGTGCCGATATTTGGCATAATTTCCTTTGGCATTATTTGATATGGCGCCCCAAGGGCGCGGACGATGTGTCGGTTTCCATTTTCAATGGTTACAAAAGTTCATTATGACATTAAATATTAAAACTATTTTAATATTCTGGTTGTCTGAAGCTCAAACTTATAGCCTAGAAAAATTTGTTATTAAAAAATTGATGCCAAAAGGTTCATTAAAAATGTTGGCGTAAGGATGGCATAAAGTGTTCTTTCAAAAAAATAATGGCCTATTCAAAAAAACAAATTGATGGCTTGCAGGTTTTTAAAAAAAATAAAGGTTGGTGGGAGTTCGCGTTCCAACGTGGCCAACCAAGGAGTGTAGAAAGCATTGATGGATGAAGTAAGTGAGAGCCAAAAAGATGGCCCCGGGGGACATGTGAGAAAATGTGTGTGTGCCCGCCGGTACACACACATTGGCTATAGAGAGCGGCGAAAGATGAAAAGAACGATGGCGCACGCTTGGCCAACAGCGGAGACAAAGTATGGCGATATATGATGCACTATTCTTCAAAATGCTTTTCTATGGTACGCACTAGAGTTCTGTCTGATCAATTTAACGATTTAATTTTCTATTCTCTAATTACACTATTTACATGCTTCCTGTTTCTCTGGCCAAACCAGCTTTGCGCTTTTCTCCAATTTTTGGCCGCCGCCCATGGACTGCCGGCCGCCTCCTACGGGGCGTTTGTGGTTCTACTTTTTGCTTCAGGGCATGTCTCTTTTTCTCTGTGGTGCGTCTGGCAAGCATGCACACACTATTTCCACAAATTGTCACTGTTTTGTTCCACAATTTAACGGACGGACACTTTCACTTTTGGTGACAGCCGGACAGACATACATAAAATACACACAATTTGCATCGATTAGGGGGGGGCAAAGGAAAATAGAAAAGATGTTTGGGGAACTATGAAATTGGAGATTTGGGTACTATGAAATTGGAGATTTGGGTACTACCCAAACACAAAATTCTTTAAATTAAAACTTTCAAATGAGGGAATCCGCTGTTTTGGCACTTGTGATTCAATCTTCAACAACAATATTTCATTGAAAAAGTTGCAAAATCTTTAAAGCTTTGAAGATAATTTTTCGTTAAAGTTTAGTGGAATTAATTGTAATTCAATTTAGCATTTTTCATTAATTTAATTTTTAAAAAATTTGTGGGGAAAATCGAAATTTCGCCCACTTGCTTCACCGCCGATGGCATTGTTGTTGTTGTTGCTGTCGTTGTTATTGTTGTTGTTCACGGCTTGCAAGCAGTGTGATGAAGAAGCTACCGTAGTGCTGCTACGGCTGCCAGTTTTTGCAACCGTACTCTCGCCACCGGTAGCAGTCCGGGGGCGAGTCCGATACGATGATGTTGACGGCATAGTCATTTTGTTTTCCTTGGCATTCTGGTCCGGATGGACCACATCTTCGGCCTACAAATTTTGCTAATTTTTAAGACAAATTCTAAATTAAAAACTATTTTAATTTATTATAAACTATTTAAATTGAAATTTCCTTTCGAATATTTTTCGTTTTATTATTAGCCATATTTTTTAAGTTTGTAACTCAGAGCATTTTTTACAATTCGGTGTTGCCAAAATCCATTTTCGGACATTTAAGCAAAATTCAAACTTTATTTCCATCACTACCCAATTGTTGAGGCGCTCGACGAAGTTGCCGATTTTTTTGATCATCTTTTCAATTTTGTATTTGGGCAAGCAATTCAATGATGGCATAAAATGGCTAAAATTTGGCATGGCATCATCAACAATCGGCTGAAGGGTTTTGATTGTGTGCCCGGTTTATTTTTGAAGTGCCGTGCCATCCTTCCCCCCCCCCATTCATCGTCACAAATAATCAAATTTGTGCCATTGAATGGAATGTGTGTGCAATCAAAAATTGTTGCTGTAAGCAAAAAGTTGTTGTGTGTGAACAAATTTACGCATTGGCCACAAAAAATGGTGTAGAAAATTTGTATCCCCTGCGGGGGCACACAAAAATTTTTGCCCGATTGTGCCACACATTTTTGGGGAGGAGGGGGGCACAATTGAATTTGGTCGTCCAGGCAGAGAGGGCCCCGGCCATGTTTAACGAGCTCTTTTTGTGGACGGAAACATTTTCTTTGTTGAGCATAAAAATGAAGAGAACATTTTTAGTGGGGGCCAATGAATGCCGGAGGGGATGGCATTTGAGGCCCAGAACAAATTCGGGCACAAATTTTGGGATAGAGCGGATGGAAATGGTTAGGCCGAGGCCGGAAACGGAGGGTTGGTAATGGGCGAACAATGAATGCGTCGTTTTTAGTGGAAAATTTCAAAAAATATTTTTTTTAATTCAAAAAAACGATTTTTTTTTTGGAATTTGAGTTTTAGTTTAAAACCCAGTTCAAAACTTCTGGTTTCCTTATAAACAAATAAAAATTTGAAATGGCATTTTAAAATAAATCAAAAAATAAATAATATTAAAACAGTGCGAATTTTAATTATATTTTTAAAAACTTAATGCATTTTTAATTTAAAATTAATGATAAAATGTTTATTGCCTCAATTTCGTCCGCGCCGGCTGCGCTTAGCACTTCCGACACAATTTTCCGAGCTCCCGCCTCACATTCACTTTCTGCAGTGAATTTTCGCTCACGATGCTGGGGGAACTGAAATTTTTGTTTTTAAATTAAAAAAAAATAAAAGGCAATTGTCTCAAAATTATCGAAATGTTTTATTAGGTTAACCAACAAAAGATTATGATGTTTGAAACTTGTCGGCACCTAATTGAAAAAATGGCATAGAGAAAAGAATTTTAAAATAAACATTAAAAATAAAAACAACATTTTGAATTTCCCCGGTTCGCCATTATGGTTACGACGATAACGGAGTTGCCCCGTCATTACACATTATTTTTGGTCTGATTACATCGTCCACCATGGGGCCAAAAAGATCGTTTATATTAATTTTCTAATTTAAACACCTCAAATTCCGTCGGATGTTTTCTAAGAACTAGCAATGTGAGACAATTGTGTGCACAGCACTGCTTGATCTTCTCGGTGGCTTCATGATGGGACAGTCCAAACAACACTTTGCCATTGATCTCCAATTAAATAGTGGTTAAATGTATTAAATTAAAAAGTTGAAAAATCTTAAAATAAATAAAAATTTAATAATATTTAAATCAAATAATAAAATAAATAATTACTTATTTAAAATAAACTGCTTTTACGTTTAATAATATTTTATAAAATTTGGTTAATTCCCGATATTTGGCACACCTCCAACAATTCGTCGCCCACATTCAGTGACAATGGCGAGTCCGACTTCACGCCGACGACGATGGCGGCTGCATTTTGGGCGCCCAGTGGAGAGCCGCGCGCGGACAAAATGAGGCCGAGACCGCCTCGAGGAATGTCGCGCAGTCGAATCAGTACCGGGTGGCCGGGCAAGTGCGCGTACTTGCGCACCACTTTGCCTCAATTTATTGAAAAAATTAGAATAAGAGTGCTAAAAGATCACATTTAGGTTTCAAAATAAATTTAAAATTATTTTAAAGAATAAATTTTAAAAAAGTTTAAAAAAAGTGTGGGCATAACTACTTTTTGTATCATTTTTTCAAATGTTTGCACACTTTCTGTGTATCGAAACGCGTCCTCGGCTTCCACGTCGTCCTCAAGGCGTTCCAGAGCTGCCGCACTGTCCGGGTCCAAGTCGACGGCAACAGTTGGTGCTGCTCCAGAARTGYCGCCGACCTCGGCAACTTCTACGATCGATTGTTTGGTGGACTAAAAATTATTRAAAATCAATAAAGAATAATTAAATTTACCGAGCTCGGCACAAACGCCTGGAGGGATTGAAGCGATTGGACCACAAATTTTACGGGATTTTTGGCACTTTTGATCACTTGCACTGCATGCTCATGTGTGGTGTTGGTCAAGTCCGAGTCATTGACCTGCAAATTTTAAATTCAAAAGTATTTTAAATGTATTTTTTATTTATTTAATATAGATTAAAAGAACCAATAAACTCATTTTTTTTGTAAAAAAATTTCAACAAAAAACAAACCGCGAGCACTCGATCGCCCATAAACAATTGGCCCGATCGTCCGGCCGGCGAGTCGGGCACCACCGATTTGATGAAAATGCCGGAAACCGTTTTGGAGGCCGCGGGGGGACCGGTACCGGAACCGTAAATTGGCACCGATGTGCCGTTGTCAGCCCGTTGACTGACTTCCACTCGTCCGCCAACAATGCTGATGCCTGGGCACAATTTTGTTGCAATTGCAATTTTGGGCCCGATTCACAATGAAATTATATTTTTACTCAAAACATTATGCCAATGCCGTTTGGCATAAAGTGATTCCGGGTTTTCTTTCGCTTCTTTCCCCTTTCTCCGAGGAATTAGACTTTAAAAAATTAATTTTATTTTTAATTTATGTTTATTTAAAAAGTTCCGAAATCCTATGCTCAACTAACAGTTTCGTCGCCCATGAATTTATTTGCCAAATTTGAAGCGATAGTTTAAATTAGGGTTGCTCCCCGTCCCCGAACCCCGACTTTTTTAGTCGGGGTTTTCGTCCCCGACCCCGACTTTTTTGAATTTTCGGGGTTTTTGCTGGGAAAACCCCCGAACCCCGACTTTTTTGGTCGGGGACGAACACCCCGACCCCGACTTTTTCCGTCCCCGAGGGCTCGGGGAGCAACCCTAGTTTAAATTGTGCATAAGCCAATTTCAACAATTTGAGTTTTCATTAAAACAACGCGAAGATCATTAGAATGTCAATTTTTTAAAAGGCAAAAATGAGTATCACCTATATCTCTGTTTCTCCAACTCACGCGAATTTTTCCCATTTTTTCTTTAATTTTTTGCAAATTTTCGTGCCATAATTTTGCGCGCAAATCAAGCTTAACCTCCCTCACTTACCGAATGTTTCGTTGTGTATTCTGTTCAGTGTCACTGCGCGCGGCTCACTCCAAAAATTCATCGCTTTTGCCGGCTGAAAATGGTTTTTGTTTTGTTTTATTAATATTATTTAACGTAGAAAAGAGAGTATTAAAAATATTAAAGAAATTTAAAAAAAAATTGCCTCAGGCATCATTTCGCTGAATTGTTTTGCTTCTTCAGCAGTTGGTGGTGCCATTGTTTGATGAACCGGACTCATTTTGGAGGTCGAAGCCGCCGACACTTCTTCAATTTGTCGATGATATTGTTCGGTTGGCGGTGTGGGCCGACGCGTCTAATAAATTCAAAATTCAGTGCCAAGGATTATGGCAATTTTGAAATTTTAGCTCGGGTGATTTCCTAAAAACGTCGCCCAATATTTGTTGAAATTTTACAGAAATAATTGTTTTAAGATTTAAATAGAAAAATAGCATTATATTAATATTAAAATTCATTGTCCGGAGCTTCGATTTTTGTTTTTGCAAATGCGATGGTAAAATGGGCGGCACTCAACTATTTGTTAGCGCCGCGATTGTCACACTTCGCTTCTTACGCCATCAAACACAAAATGTTGGCGAGAAAAAGCCATTTGCAATTCATTGGGCGGAAAAAGCCCCTCGGGGGTCTTATAAATAAATGTGTGAAAATGCCATAAATTATATGCAAAAATGCCCAGTGGGAGAGAGGGGTAAGTATTTTTAATTTGCTAAAAATTGCCGAGTCATTTATTCTAAATCAATCCCGCTGATCAGTGAATCGGGTCTCTAAAATGATCAGCTCCTAATCAACTAGAGCTAACAAAATGGGTGCCACCCGGTCACCTTTGAGCTGATCAGTAAAACATTTATCATAATTTTGACCTTTCTCTTCAGCGATGAGGACGCCGTTCTGATCAGTCCCTGCACCATTGATGACCTTCTCGTCGTTGTTGGCATGGAAACGGTCGGCATCTCCACAACCGCTGCCGCCTCAACGGCCACGGAAGCGGACCGATTGGGGCGGACGGTGTGCCGAGCCTGCAGATCCGGTCGGTCCAGAATGTACACGTCAAACATGGCGTCCGCAAAAATGGACTGAAAATTAATAGCCGAATTTATTTTTCATAAATTTGAAAAATAGTGCTTAGATATTCAGAATTTAAGACAAAAAATCGACAAATTTAAAATTGATTATTTATTTTGTTGCACTGAAAATTAATGTCCAAAAAATTAATATTTAAAATTTAATTTTTTCGTATTATATAGATTATTCAAATTTTAAGCAATAAATTAAATGCCTTCAGCAATTTGTCCACAAAATTTTCAACTTTAACTACAGTAATCGCTGCTATAGAATCTGCCGACGGGGAAAGACCTGGATTTTAAGTTTCAAAAAGTTATCCTGTCTTTTAAAAACTGGGACTTTACTTTCTGACGATTCAAAAGGCACGTCCAGAATTGGGCTCCGATAAAATTTTGGGTACACTCTGAAATAAAAAAATTAAAATAAACATTAAAAAAATTAATTAACATATTCAATTTTTTTTAAAGATTAAATTTTTCTTCTTAAACATACAAAAAATAATCATTATTGAATTAAAAGAAGCAAAATGATAATTTTATAAAAATTTAAATTTTTTAGAAATTTTTTCAAAAATGTTTTAATCTCCAATTAAACCAAACAAAAAAGATATTTAACAAAAATTGTTTCGTCACTTTGGTGACAGCCGGGACTGAAGCTGATCCTGCTGTTGCTGCTGCAGTTGTTCGGCGGCATTGGCGGTGGTGGCATCCGTCAAATTGCCCATTTCGACAATGCCCCGTTGGAAGCGCTCTTTCCACAGTTTGGCATCAGAGCTGGTGATGTACGAAATGCTGTGATTGGAAATGGGGTTCCCCATTTGTTGTTGAATTAATAAGAATTGTCCTTGATTAGGAGAATTGTGATTTAAAAATGCCCTTAAATTCAAAATTTCTTATCGATTTAACTTTTGAAAATTTCCCCTGTGGGTTTAAAGCGCCACCACAATATTTGGTTTTAAAAGGCCCCCGCAGGCGTGCCTCCTTAAACTAGAGACATTTATGAAATTCCCTCTAAAGAATCAAACAATTTAAAAAATTTAAAAATTTGCCTTAATGTAAAAGCTCAATTTGTTAGAGCGCTATTGGTGCTAATGGGCAATTTAAACAACTTCAAATAGTTCTGCTAATTGTAACAAATGCCAAAGCAATGAATGCCACTCACCCGCACTGTGCCCCAACAAGGTTTGCCCTTCGCATGATGGCACGCGCCTGCGCGTTCGTAACATTGCGTAAACTTTCACCATTCACCTTCACAATGTGATCAACAGGCTGGAAATGTTTTTTTTAAATCCATGAAATTTAATGTACTAATTTTTGAAAATTAAATTTTATTAAAATTTTGCGCCGTTAAATTCGACCTGAATTCGGCCGTCTTTGGCCAGCGCTTTTTTGCTACAAATGCTCTTCACCACACCCGTCTTTGGCCAGCGCTTTTTTGCTACAAATGCTCTTCACCACACAGCCATTGATGGCGTTGTCGACGTTCGCGTCGAGCACAACGCCAAGCGGCAAATGGGCCTTAAGCAAAATTTATTCAAAAATTGAATTCTTCTGATTTCGGAAACAAAGTCGGCGTTTTGCAAAACATTTTGCCGTGAATCGTCGGACTTTTGAACGCAATTTGAAATTTTAAAATTTTTATGCCACAATTCTTCTTGCCTTGAGCACTTTTATGTGCCGTTCCAGATGACTTGGGAGGTTGGTTATGTCTGAAATTTGTAGAATAATTTAAAAAAAAATATTTTTTTTTAACCGTAAGACCAGGAACCCTTCAGCGAACTGGCCGGTGAGGCACATGGGGAAAGTGAACGGCTTGAGCACGGACTCCACGCCGTTGTCGTCTGCATGCCGGAACTGAGACGACTCTGAAAACATTTAAATTTTAAAAATCTACCAAAAATAAACAAAAAACATCAGCGAAGCGTAAACCTGTACCTAATCTAAAATTAAATTGAAAAATAGCAAAAAAAAATTCGCATAAAAATTTAGCGCAAAATTGCCGGTGTTTAATATGTTTTTCAAATAGGAAAAATCGTTTGAAAGCCAGAACAAATTTTGAATTTAATTAAACCATTTGGAAATTATTTAAATTACTGAACAATCGCATATTTTAATATTAATGAATTCAAATATAAAAATATTAAAAGTGTCATTTTATTTTGTAAAGGTTGGCCCCAAGTGTCCTTTTTTTGGCAACAAAAAAATGCCATTTTCATATTTCTCATTGCCCTCATTGAATAATATGTAAATTAAAATCGATTCATTTTAAAGTTCACCTGAGGCGAAGCCAAAGGCGAACAGCGACTGTCAGCAGTGGATGATGGGAAATAAAGCTGAAACAATTGTTTCAAATTTCTTGGCATAAAAATAAAAATAATTTTTAAATTAAAAAAAAAATAATTTAATTGTTAAGGTTAACCGACCTGTGGATTTAGCGATCGCTCCAAATGCCCTCCAACCCAAATTTCTTCTTGACTGGAGCAGGCAGAGGACTAAAAATTGTTGTAAAAAATCAATGTTTTCTTAAAATGGTAATGGCAATAAATTAATAAAAAATAATAAGCAATATTCAACTTATATAAATTTGAATAGGTAAATTTTAATTCTGGCTTAAGGCGAGTTTTATAATCATTTTCTTCATTTTTATGAGAAAAAAATAATATAAAAAATTATTAAATTTAAAAAGAAATTTCGATTGATTGAACAAATTTTGTTTTGTGAATGGGCGCGGGCGTTATCACATTTTGCATTTATTGTATAAATTCTGGCGCTGTCGCCACCCATTGAATAAATTTATGGGCGGGGAGGGACGAAAAGTTTATGGATTATGTTTTGTAAATTTGTTTAAATTTGCATTCAAAATTGGCTAAAATTTGCATTCAAAATTGGCTAAGTGTCTTCTTCTTTATGGGAAAAGCACTCTTTTTTGCATATGACGCGATTATGTTATTTATTGGCTGTCTTGGCGGTTTAAAATTGGTGACAAAACTATTGTTTAAAATGGCGTCAACAATTAGCTTAAATAATTTGCTTTTTTGTGCTTTTCTTTATTGAAAAGTTTTAAATAAAAGTAGAACCAGGATGGAGAGTCCGGTTCAGGCTCTAGAATCAAAACCTTAAATTAAATTTAATTCATTTTTACTTTAAATTTGTTTATTTGAAATTTATTGAATTTTTTTACAATTTGTTTTAACATTTTACAACATAATTTAAAGGAGGAAAAGCACAATAAAGCTTGCTTAATTTCCGTCCAAAAATCCCAACAAAAAAAAATTCTGCCCATAAAATAATGGTTTATAAATTTTATTGGTTAAGGGTTGTTGCTGTCTCTTATACACATCTAGATGTGTATAAGAGACAGGGATTTTTAATTACATAATCACTTTTTATTTAAAATTAAATATTTATTGATTACAGCTATTTTCTTTTTTTCCCCTTTGCTTTCGATTTCCAATTTTCAGAAAATTTTAATTTTATTTTCTAACATTTTCCTTTTTGGGAAAAATATAAAAGTGGTTGGCATTTTGGCTTTTGACCATAATAATATTTGGAATCAATGGACTGAACTTATGG
>MEIZ01000040.1:398324-430053 GCA_001723225.1 Globodera ellingtonae | reverse complement strand
GGCCATCCGCGAAAAACGCGTTGTTAAATTGGGAGAGGAAGAAGCGGACATTGTGTGGAGATGCAGATGACGAGCACGGGGCGGGCGAGAAAAGGGCGTGTAGAACGGACGGTGTGCCCATCCAAAAATTGATCGATTCTTTGAATTTAGACAAATTTTTGGACCAAAACATTGAAAATCGATCGATTTTCCTGAGAATTGTGGACAACCTTTAAAACTGATTGATTTTCGATAGGATTTTCCATGTTTGTTGAACATTTATGGCCAATCTAGAAAACAATCGTTTGTTTTTTTACAATTCTCAAATTTATGGAGAAGCCCTAAAAAACGACCAATTTTTGTGTTCAATAAAATTAAGGGGTCAAAACCAAAATTCTTCAATTTATCCGCTACCCTCCTCCACCCCCACCAGGCTAAGTCCAAAATTATGTTTTAAACAAAATGCCAAAAATGTTTGGGCCATTCATTTTGGTCCAAATTAATATTGCTTATGTTTATATTCTAATCACTAAGACATTTAAATGATAGGATTTGAAATTTCAGAAGAGATCAGCGGTGTGTTTATCAAATCGCAATAAGAGAAGCCCTCCGGGTGGTGGGGATGTGCCTTGAGGGGCTACATGGGCATAGGCCTCCCCCATCCCCTCAGCGCCTCGGGCGGAGGCTGGCTGTGAATGGCCCTCTAATAAATTGTTTGGCCGGCGGGGAAGAAAGTGAAGAAAATGTCTTTAAAAGAAAAGAGGGGAAAAAACGTTTTGGGCCAATTTTTTTTGTTTAAAAATTTTTTATTTTCAAGTTTTGAACAATATTTTGGAGTTTTGCAAAAAAATAAAATTGCAATTAAAAATTTATTAAATATTGATGAAAACAATTTAATTAATTAAATAAAATGAAATTAAATTTGATTAATTAATTAAGTACAATTTATTATAAAGTCGAATAGAAAATAAATTAAAAATTGAAAATTAACAAATTCTAAAACCATTTTAAATAATTAATTGAAAAATCATTTTATTTATTTATGCAAATAAAATTAGAAAACCTTTTTTGTACACGTATCCGGCAACAGTGATGCCGAGCCCAATGTGCTTGTCGCGTTCCAACTCAATTTGGATTTCCCGAAACTTTCCCGGCGTCCATTTGTCACGACAAAATGAAGTCAGGGCCTTGAAACATATGGAATTTTTAAAAAAATCAGTTTGGATTCTAACCGACCATCTCTTGCAGCTGCTTGAGCGAAAGTCGATCGGACGACGATGAACAGGACGGGTTGTCATTGGAAGGACCCTGGAGGGGAGAAAATGCAATTTTTTTAATTCCTTAAATAATAATTTATTTTTCACGATTGATTTGTCTTGCTGATAAAAAAAAAAGCGTTAGCTGCTCGTAATTAGTCTCAACCAAATTTGTTTCCTCCAAAACTGATTAATAAAATAGCATAGTGTGTGAACAGTCTTGATCAATTTTATCAGTAAGCTTACTAGATCGATCTTTGTGACCTAATCAAGCTTGTTTTGCACGCTCTCGATGCATTCAATCGATCACTCACCCGACTCGTCCTGCCCCGCCTCCGTCTGCTGCTGCTGCTGGTGGTGTTCCCAGCGCTGTTCAACAGTTCCGTGGGGCCAATTTTGTCGGCACTCTGGGCCCAAATTTGGTGCCCATGGCTGCCCCCACATTCATTTTGCATTCCGGCAGTTGAAGTGCTCGGCTGATTGGTCATATCTGTAAGAATAAAAATTAATAAAAAATCCAGAAATTTTAAAGACTAAAAAATTGCTCCTAATTTGTAAGTACTGAATTCAGAATTGCATCTCTGTTGCACACAGTGCTCTCAATTACCCATCATTGCGTCGGCGGTGTCTTCCGTCGTCGTCTGATGATTGTAGTGGTGGTGGTGGTGGTGGTTGTGCAGTGCCAGTTGGTCCGGGTACTCGGTGCCCTCGCTGATCGCTTCCGCAGCACCAACAGCCGCAATATGCTGCTGATGCAGTTGCGCATGCCCATGCGGGCACTTCGGATGATGGTGAAGGCCATTGCAGCTTTTGTTTCGGGATTTCTGCAAAAATTTGAAATTTTAATATATTTTTTAATTGAAAATTTGTAAAAATTCCGAGGGGAACTGGCATAGATTTATTAACAAAATAAAGACCTTAAATAAAAATTAAAAAACAATTTAATGCAAAAATAATGTCACAAGGATAGAGGGGGGGGGGGTTCTAAATTTTACAAAGAAATTTCGAAAAATTTCACCGCAAAAGCTTCAAGCCGAGCCTGAACCTCCTCGTCCAAAATGTCCGCAGAAAGTGCTGCGCGTGTTGACATTGTCCAACAAACTATAAAAATCATAAAATTTATTAAACGGCAAAATGAAAAACAATTATTTAAAGCAATTTTAATCTATTTTTAATTCGGCAATAATCCGCCGGCCTCACAAGCCGAAAAATTTAAACTTGAAAAGGTTCCTAAATTTCAACAAAATTTCGAATTGGTGCAAAAATTCCAATAACAATTGGGTTAATTTGCCAATTTATGGATGGGATTTGTGAGAAACTCAAAAATTTGCCTCGGGCGGCAACCTCTTTCTTTCTCTCTGCCCCTCGGAGGACTATCAAGTTTCAAAATCCCCCGAGGGCACAAATTTGGGCCCTTTGGGGGACGGATGGGTGGGGGGCCAGCCTTGCAAAATTCGTTTCAATAAAATTATTTTTGGCCAGCTGACACATTGTTAATGTGTGACAGACGATGAGCTGCTCATCTGTCACAAATTGTTCAGTCATTCATCAAAAATAACAACAAGTTTTGCACCAATTTACAAAAAAATAAAAATGTAAAAATTGAAAAAATATTTAAATTTTTGTGGGAAACTGTCAATTTAAACCTTAAAGCTAAACGATACTAAAAGTTCAATTTGAATTTTAGCCCTCAAGGCATAAAATTTACTCGAAAATGATCTTTGCAGTTTATTCATACAAAAATCAAAAATAGAAATTTAAAAGGAAAAGCAAATTTGGAATTAAAATTCGTTGAAATGTGAATATACATTTTGAAAACAAATAAATATAAAAAATTGGATGGCTTTTGAATTTGCATTTCTTTTTGTTTTATTTATAATTTGTGTTTTTAAGAAAATACGTACGCGGCGTGTCCTGATCACTGTCCTGCAGCTGTATAGGCCGCACAACGGTCAACTGTACGACGGCGTTTTGCTGGCGCAACAGAGCGGCAACTTGTTGACTAATGTTTAAAAATAATTTTAAATTAATATAATCAGCAGAATTTTAATAAAATTAGTTTTTGAATAATTAAATATGTTTAATAAAGAAAATTTAAATGCCGCTGATTTAAAGACGACTTTAAATATATTTGATGGTTTAAAATTGATTAAAAAATAATTTCTCTTTATAAATAAAAAATATTTTACATTAATAAATTAAATAAAAACACCTGTTCAGCCCTTGGGTGGAAATGTGTCCGATTTGAAGAATTCGATCGCCTGGCCGAAGGCGCATGTCCTACAAATGACATTTTTCAAACAAAAGTTTTCTTAAAATTAGCTAAATAGACCTCTCTAATTCTTTCTTTTTTTTATATAAATTTGGGCTTTTTTTCTAATGTCTCCCATGCCCCGCCTCAAAGTCCCGTTAATTTCTTAACATTTTTTAAAGTCAAATCATTTGAAATTTTGCCGTCTCCGACTTTGTCGGTCACACTGCCGCGGATGAGCGACTTGACCACCACGCCGGTGCTGTGCCCGCCGACGATGCCAAAGCCAAGGCCCTCCGGCTCATTGGGCAAATGCACAATTTGAACTTGGACCCAATCGCCGGTTAACTGAAATTTCCTGCATTAAATTTTGATAAATTAATTAGGGTGTATTTTTTTATTTAAAATAAAAAATGTTTAAAAATATTTTTAATTTAATGGACATTTATATTCTGTCATCACTGTCCAACTCATAAATTACATAAAAAGAATTCAATGTTTAAGTAAACCAAAGAGGGAAAGTCCAACCAACATAAAGCGAATTGGGAATCTACCGGCTGAGCCATGGAAACCAAACCATTGATTCGTAATCAATTTGTCAAATACGCGCATTTCCGATCAATGATCCGGATTCTGATCATTGATCACAAACCCTGAAATGTTTGTGTGTCACGAAATCCTCGCCTCCACAATTCGTTGTCGCTCGCACTCTTTCCGCCTCTGTCGTCGCTCCATCCACAGTTCGTCCTGCTCCATGTTGACAGCCATCCGTGACAGCCGCTCAGCTGTCAGCCGATTGTTGTTGTTGTTGGGTGTCAACTTTCGCTTCAATGTGCGGAAGTTGTGGAAAAAATTGCGCTGACTGAATGTGCTCTTTCGCTTTTGCCAATCAAGGATGTGCCCGTTTGTGACAAGCGGAACTTGACCAGGTACTGCTTGAACTTCTTGGTCATGTATGACACCCTGCTCAGGTAAAGCACAAACTTCTTGGTCATGTAAAACAATCCAATCAGATACTGCTTGAGCTTCTTGGCTCTGCTCCTCCGACTTGCAAACGCTGCTACGGCATTCAATGCCTGTTCGTCGCTCCAACATGCACTCTTCCACAACACATTTCTGCCCCAACTTGCGCATCGGGTTGACCCAATTCTGCAAGTCGTTCAACCATCGGCTGTCACGCCGTGCCGAGCCCGAACTGTCCCGACAGTCATCGATGGAGCTGACCCTGCTCCGTTGCCGGCTAAGGTCGAAGCATTTGCGGTCCAATGGTGCCCACCTTTCGCTACCCCAACGCTCCATCTGCTGCGGCTCCAGCCGGAGGAATGATGGCACTCCTAGCCGCTCCGACTGCGGCTGGCAGCCCGCAAGGGCGTCGCCGGCGTGCAGCAAGGCGCGCGCGGACGAACGCCGTGACGCGTCTCGCGGCCTTTCAAGTCGTAAGTCAGTGGATTTTAAGCTTCTGGGCTTCAGATACATTCTTCTGACGGGATTCCAAAGCTGTTCAAGCTTCGGGTTCGTTTTCACACACTCGGATTGTCCGACTCTTTCCGTGAGGCTCTGGTTAGTAAGTGGTGCTGTTGATGGACCACGCTCATTCCTGCACTTTGTGTCCATGACGGACTTGGCCCATCTGACAGACGGACGTCCAGAGCTTTGATCAGACGAAGGCAACAGCATGTTTTTCACGTGGTCTTCAAACAGTACACCGTTCTTTCGAGCGTACTGTGCCTTCAGATGCTCAACCATTCGATGCTGAAGCTCAGCCGCAAAGTTCAGCACGTTCGGGTCCAATATGTGCAGCTCCAATTTCTGTTGTGTGAGGTGACCAATGACCGCACGGCTTTCTGCTTCATTCTTTTGCTCCATTGTAGCCTCAAAATGTTGGCGTTTCGTTTCGGCGCCATTTTGTTCATTTGAATTTTTGTTTACTTCAGCATCCAACTGTTGTGTCAACCGCTCGATCGTTCCGATTTTACGTCGCAATGCATCATTTAACGTGTCCATCTGAACCCCATCGTGCCGTTGTTGCTTCAATAGTCGTGGCTCGCGTTCCAGCTGCGCGAACCCGCTGCGACGACGGCGCCGCAAGTCGCGCACGCTGCGTCTGAGCCCACGCGGCGACTCAGTGCGACGTCGCACTTTGGCCCCGCGAATGCCGGCGGCGAATACCGGTTTAAGGGCGCTCTCGGACGGCGGCGGCGGCGGTTTAGACGCCGCGTCGCGCAGTCGCCAAATTGGCGTGCCGCCAAACGGATCTTCGCTGAACGACTGGGAGGAGGTTGAGGAGGCTTTGCGCGAAACAACAGTGCCGAGCCGGCTTCTGAGCCGTAACGGAGCGCCCAGCAGCAGGCGCTTGGTCGCTTCCCACGGATGTTGACTGATCAGTGATGCCACTCCGCCTGATCGGTGTGGAGAAGTGCCAGATTTTGATCGATTCGGCGATGTGTCCATTCTGTTTGGCGATGTTGCTGCTCCCATTGCTGCAAATGGCATGCCATGGCTGAAGCAGGTGCCGTTATGCACTTTATGAGATGGCGCTTTTGAATGCGCGGAATTATGGCGATTGTGTCCATGATGTTTGGCCATCAATGTAGYGGWTAGCCAATCGATGAAGCGCATTTTTCGATTTTAAATTTAAAAATGCATTTTGAAGAAGCACAAATCGGGAAAATTCTGAAGTGGAATTGGCAGCAACTAGTTTAAAAGTGGCACTTATGAAATAATGGTTGGCATAATGGACAATGGGAGCAAAACGATAAAAAATTAAAATTTTTTATTTCAATTAATCGGCTAAAATAGGTTGGTAAAGTTTTATTTTGAAAATTCTATAAATAATCATAAAAACCAAAAATTAAAAATTTTAATAAAAAATCCATTAAAATTCTTCAGCCATTCGAAACCCATCAAAAGACTGTTTAAATTTGGCGGATGCCTTCGGCAATGATGTTTTGGCTTATTGAAGCCCCGGGGGCAAGTTGGTGGTTGCCCGAGGCGATGACACAGCCTCATCATCAGCTTTTTCAGAAGACTGGGCCACAAACTGAGCGCCCCAGGGGAATTTCTTGGGGGTGAGAGGCTAAGGCGTACACAGAAAAATTAGGGGCAGAGAAAAAGTTTTTAGCAAAAATTTATCAAAAAAAAATTTGACAACAATTGTTTGTAAAATCTCAGAATTAAAATAAATTAACCCTTAATTGTTTATGTTAATTGAGGCACAAATTGGAATTCAGCTAATTTTTTATTATTTTATTTGTTAGGGATTTAATTAATAGAGGCGCCAAGATATTTAATATTTGGCCTAATGGATCACTTTTTTGCTTTGAATGTTTTAAATTACCGCCATAATTTTTGCGTCGCGTCTGAGCACACCGAAAACGACCAGCGGCGGTTGCTGTTCCGCAGCACGTGCCAACGCGCTTTCCACGCGATTTCGCGCGCGTTCCGCCGCCGCCTCCACGCACGCCCTCTGCAACAATAAAAAAAAAATAATTGAAAAATTGTAAATTCAAATCCTTTTTTAATGATTTTTTGGGCTTTAAAAAACTGCCTGTTCGAATTTTTTGAAGCTCCGGTCTATGCCATTTTTTTGAATTAAAAATTCAGTTCATTTAACAATTTATAATTTTAAAAGAAACAGATATATTAAACAAGTAAGCTCTTGAAACGTCAAAAAATATTTTTTTATTCCTTTATTTTTTTGATGTTTTTAAAATTTTTAAAACAACAAATCGGTTGAACCTTCCGTGAAGATTGTGCCGATTGTGGTAACTGATTGTCACCGTTGTGCGGCGCTTGTTGCAGATTTTCTGCAAAAATTATAAATAAATACAATATTTTCGGAATTTTTTGTAAAGGCAAGTTTGCTTGTCGCTAAAATATTAAATTTTTTATTTTAGAATAAAAAATAAGAAATTTAAGCAAAACTTTTTGTTGTTGAGCTTTGCCGCTGATCGAATTGGCCTTTGTTTATGAGATCGCTGATTAGTGAACGGTCCAATGAAAGCGCTTCGTCAGCGACGCGAAGGGCGCCGGATGAGCTGAAATGTTTAAAATGTTAACATTTTTAATTAAACCTTTGGTTATATAGGAGAAAAAGAACATTTTAATAAAAATAATACTAAAAAACTATTTTGAATAATTTTGGAATCAGTTTTATTTTATGAAAATACTCGGGATTGGGGTTCAACCCTTGTTTTTCCAAAATTTCAGAAAAAAAATATTTTTGAGAACAATTAAAAAATATTAATGTATTGTATAAAAAAGAACAGATCACAAATATTCTTTTTTTATTTGAATTTTTTGTGAAATTGAAAACATGCAAATAAAATAAATAATATCTGATTAGTTAATAAATGTTGCCTTGCTTTGAGTATTTTTTATAAAATTCCTTTAAAAAACAAAATTTTGTCGTTTTTTGGCTTTTTAGGTGTAATATGCAAACTAAAAAATATGTTCACTCAATGGCGCCGTCGTTTTTTGTGCGGTTTGCCACTCCCAAATAACACCCCCCCCGCCCATTGTTTGTGCCCCCCATCCGGGGAAATCGATGCTTACGGGGACGGGGGGAATGTTGTGGGATTTGTCCCCTCAGGGGGCTGGAGATTTTTCATAAATCCAAAAAATTCAATCAAACATAGCGCCTGATGTCCCCGAAGGGCATCTTTTATTTTCATATATTAAAACACTTTTTTTTGCCTGGGGCTACTTTGAAAATTTCTAATTTTAAAAAATTTGAAAAATATATTTTAATTGTTTGACCTCCGCCAACATTAGGAAGCTTTTAAATTTTTTAAATTTTTAAAATTATTTATAAAATTTATAAAAAAGGGAATTGTCCCCTCCGGGGAGAGTTCTTCCGYCYCCAAATGCTTGACGGCCCGTAGAAAATCAATTATGCCCCCTGTGTCCCCCGAGGGTGGCTTTTTCCCACTCATTTCGCCCATCCCCCCGGGGAAGCCTTTTTTTCGTTCTCTGCAGGGGACGACAAAAAGTTTATTATGTCTCGACGACAAATTGGAGCTTGAGAAGTTCCGAGTAATTTAAGTGAGCATTTTTCAAATTTTTTCGATTGAAACGGACTTCGATGCATCTGAATTTTAAATTCTAAATTTGCATGAAATAAAATGTTGGATGAAATAAGTGCAGAAATTCCTTTTATAAAAATTGATAAATTAAAAATAAAAGGAAGGCTTTAAAAAAGTTCTTTAATTAATGAAAGATTTTAGAAAAAATGGAGAAAAATAAATTTATAAAAAATATTTTTTTTAACTATAAAAAATTTATAAATAGAAAAATTTATGAATATGTTAAATACATCCAAAAAAAAAACTTTTAATTTAGGCATATAAAAATTAACAGAATGATAAATTTTTTCATTTATTTAAAATGAAAAGAAGAAATAATTTTTTTTACGCGGATTAAAAGACAAACTCCCCCACATTTGCACATTTGCATTCGCTTTCCTACGTCAATAATATTTTAATTAAATGAAAAGCAAAAACTATGTTTAAATTTTTAACGGAAATTTTTAATTTGAAAAAAGTGTTTAATAATAAAATTTTGGAAATAACGGTTATTAATGATTTATTAAACGGAATTAAGTAAGTATTTTTAATAAAATTAAAATATAAATAAATTATAACTTTTTTAACAAAAGTTTATAATATTTAAATTAAAACGTTGGAATTAAAAGCTCTCTAGGTTAAAGGAAAATCATTTTAAATTGTCGAATGTAAGTAATTTACAATTGTTTCCATGCTTATTGAAATGGCTGAAAATTAATAACAAATAATAAAACTAATTTAATTTAAAAAATTTGAAAAAAAGAATATAAATTGTTTTAAGTTACCGTTTTTTAATGTCGGGCGGGCCGACAATGGAAACGGCGGTCAATTTGCGATTTTCCGAATTGATGGCAATAAAAAATGTTGGAAGGCAATTCTTGGGATTTACAGCGCCAAAATGTAATGTCTAAATTCAGCAAATATGAAAATGTTTAAAATTTCATCTTTAAGTTTTTAATTTATAAAGTTCAAATTTCATTTAGGATTATTTATTTTTTACCTGGCCTTTTCCCGCCAATTTTGACAATTTAGGCCCCATGACTTTTTTGCACTGCGCAATTTTCTGCCTTTTGAGGTCTAAAATTCAAAAAAAAAATGATTAAATTATTTTATACAAAATATTTAATTAAAAATAAATAGACATTAATTTCAGGCCTTATAAACTTCATTTTAAATTAAATCTCTCTAAATTAAAATTTTAATTAAATATATTAAATCGATTAAAATTTTAAAGCAACCTTCTGTGCTTGACGAAGGCTCCGAGCTAATGGCCAGTGACGATTCAGCGGATGTAACCTAAAATATTCATAAATTTCGACTCACTAAATTAAATAAAAAAGAAAAAGCTCCACATTTAATATCAAAACAATTATTATTATTTTCGAAGACAAAACATGCCAAAAATTAACTTAACAAAAAAATACATTAAAAATTTAACCACACAATAATTATTTAAATTTTATTCCGGGAACAAAATGTGCCAAATATGAGAAAATGTTTGCACTTTTCGACCTGATCAATCAGACGACGAAACGCGGGCTCGCCGATCGCCGTTTCCAACGAGTGAATGTCCGCGCTGAGTTCGGTGTTCCGTTTTCGCAGTTCGCCAAGTGCGTGTCGAACTTTTTCGGCCTCGTCTAAAATGTTTCATTTTAAATTACCTAATTCTTTTTAAGGAAAAATAAATAAATGTAGGGCACTTTAAAGAAAGAAAAGTTAGTTAGGTATATCATTTAACTGTTAATAGAAATTCTGTTGAATTGTTTATTGAATGCTTAAAAAATATTTATTTAAAAAAATTAAAAAATGTTTAAAATATTTTTGTTTTGAATATTCGCCGACCTTTTGACGCTTTTCGTCTCGGGTCAATGCGTGGATCGGCGGGTGCCGACAAAGTGGTGGCCCTTTTTGTATTTGTCGGTTCATTATTTGGCATTTCTTTTAAMTATTGACAAAAATTACAAAATTTTAAATTTTAAATAATGAATAATTTTGTTATAAATGCGTTAAAAATAAGAAAATAAATTTATCGTACCAAAATCTACAATAAAAATGCAGTAAAATGCCTTTTATTAAATAATTCATAAATATTTAGTTTTTATAAAAGAATTTGCAGCTCTAAAATGAAAGGTGCAAATATTTATCAAAAAAAAATGATAAAATATTTTTTTGGGGAAAAAGAGGGGATTATTTTAAGGATTATGTCTTCGAAAGAAATGGTTGATTTTATGGGGGCTTAGATTTTTCTATATTTAAAAAAAATAGGTTATATTAAAGGTTAGTTGGTTGGTTTATTTAATGGAAAATTAAATTGTAAAAATTTATAAAATAATTAATTTATTTATGTAGCCGAATAAACATAAGTAAGTTTATTAACTAAATTCTGACAATTAATAATTTGCAATAATAAATAAAAAGTTTCAAGAGATTTTTTGTGTGCTATTGCCATGTCACAGAATGCAGCTGTCATGTGTCAGAAACGCCGCAGACTTGTCAYTTTTTTTCTTTTCAAATCGATTCAATGAAAAAATAAATAAAATTCGAAAATTGTAATTCGAATTTCCAATATTTTCTTAAAAAGATTTTTTGATTTAATTCCCAAAAATTTTAACATTTTTTTGGCAATCTTTCACAAAGTAAAATTAACAAAAAATATCAATATTTAAAAAGAAAACAAAAATGTCTAAAAAATTTATTAACCATTTAAACCGTTTATTTAATTAAAAATATTCAAATTTTCAAGAAAATTTAAAAAATATTTTATGCAAATATTGCCGGCCCTTGCGTTCACAAATTTTCAGCTGTTGCTTGCTAGAAAAGGGGTTGAGAGAAAAGAGCGCTTTGGTTTTGAGCCCCTCAGGGCACGGCTGTCACAACCGCCGCAGGGGCGTAACTGACGGACGGACGGACACGCACGCACGCGCTAGCGCGCCAGACACCGCCCGTAGGTGACGAGAAAATAAACGGAAATTGAGGGCGGAAGAGGAAAAAAAATTTGCCGGAAGCGAAATAGTGTGCGTTTTGCAGAGGAAAAGAGAGGCAGAGAGTAAAAGGAAATAGTCAAGCTTGAAAGAAAGAAACAGAGAATGAATAGAGAGTACATAAGGCAGAGATGAAACAAAGCAAATAGAGAATTATAAAAGGAAACTTGACAGAGAAGGCAGAGCAGAGATAGATAGGGTGCTAGGTCGTTCTTAAATTCCGACACATATATTTTGAAGTAAGCACTATTAAAAAATTTGTATAAATATATTTAATTATTGCCTATTTGTATTTATAATTGTTCAACTACTTAAGGCAATTAGTGTTTTTAAAACAGGCAGGTGTACTCGCTTATTTCTTTTATATTTTTAGAGTGATCCGTTCGCATTTTTGGTGAGCAATTTAATGAACAGTGAATTTAATTTTATGATAGAGATATGTATTAAATTTATGAGACTCAGTTTTAAATTGTTTATCGATAAACATTTTAAAATATTTATTAATAAGCATGAAATACTTCATTAAGGACCCGGCACGCAGAGATAGTACAGGAATAAAGATACGCTGAGATTAGACGAAAAAGTGTTATTAAATTCAGGGAAGAGAGCGAGAACCCAAAATAGTGGCTTTCAGTAAAGGAAAAAGTATTTGGCAGAAATAAAAACAAAAATACTGAAAGGAAATTATGCATTAGACACAGAAAGCATAAGAAAATAGTGAAGCACATTCAAAACGCCTCCGGCAATAAACACTTTTTTAAGTTCCCCTTAGGTGCTTAAAAAGGAATCAGAATGTCTGAGGGGGTGGGGGGTGGGTAGTGGAATGCCAATTTTGTCTTTTGGCCACCCATTTGAAGTTCCCCCCGGGCGTCGGAGGGCCCTTAAGGCATCGCAAAGTGCCGCCGAACTTTTCCGGCCATCATCGTTTTGGCCATATTTAATATGTTTTTAATCCCTGAGGGGAAGGCGGGCACCAAATTTTGGGTAAATGTCAAAAAGGGAAGGCAATGTCGAAAATTTTGAAATTTTTATTAAAAAAATGCATTTTTTTTAAATATTATTAAAATGAATGATAAAATAACGTCATCTTTAACTTTAACATTAATTTTGTTTATTAAATATTATTATTAAAATTCTTTTTAAATTGCGAAAAAGGCTTTTTGAAATGCCGGTCCCGAATTCTGTTTAGTATTACTTTTACGAATTTAAACTTCTTTGCTAAATTAAATAATTGTATTGCCTTTGGGAATTTTCAAATTGTATCAATAAAATCGATATTGGCAACTATTTTATGGGAAAAAAATTTAGGCCTTAAATTCTTAAAATGGTAATTCTTTCTGAAAATTGTTTGCAAAATTATTCGTCAAGAAAATGTGAGGCGTTTTGCTACTTTCTGTGAAACTTTTATGGCATGCCTCGCGGCAAGCAATTGAGGCCAAGACGTACACAACGTATTTATTGCCTTGGGGCATCAAAACTATTGCCAGCCGCATCGAGACTGGCTGTCAGAAGAGTCCTCCGCCCCTTCCCACTTTTTTGGAGGGTCCGATGTGGCAAATTTGCCGCCGAAGGGGAATTTGTGCCAACAAATTGACTTTGAGGGTGAGCAAAAATGGCACAATATTTGAAAATATTTAAGGCACAATTATTCTTTTAATTTTTATAAGCCGCGAAATCGATCCCGGTATGTTCTGAGATTACAGAAATTCGGGAATCGAACGACAAAAACTTGCAACTGGTGATTTATTGATATTCCCAACAAAAAAACTCGAATAAACCCCCCCCCCCAACCACAGACGTATTCAATCAAATAAATTGTAAAATAATAATAATATTTTGCAAATTTTGCAATTAAACATTTGTTTTACAATGCTTCATCGAGAAATGTTAAGCAACTGCCATCTCTTTCGCCTATTGATGACGTACAAATAAACGAAAACGAAAATAGAATATGTATTAAAGCAATTTTTAGCAAAATTTTAAGATCATTTTCATAATATCATATTAAAATGAATAATTCTTTTTTAATTGTTTTTGTCGCTTTTTTGTTTTTGGTGCTTATTTGGCGTCCTTTTACTGGTAGTGGTGTTGCACATTGTGGCCTGACATGCTCAAAACTGTCCGATGCGTACATCGAAGAGATAAATGGTGAGTTTGGTTTTGAAGGAATTTTTTTGTTTTCAATTTCCAAATTTTTAACTCATAATTTCCCAGAAATTTTTTTAAAAAACTTCCATTTTCTATAGCAAAATTAGACACATAAAAACGCGGAATCGGAATTTGTGGGACCAAAATCGTGGGGTTTGCGCGTGACCATAAAAATCCCAGGGTTTGGTTAAAAAATAAAACACAATATTTGACAAAAAAATAAGACCAAAAGTTCCAAAATTAGGGACGTAATAAATCCATTGTTAGCCAGTTGATTTATAAATAAACCGAGGCTAAAGCTTAAAGCTTTTCAAAGTATAAATTTTTATCGTAAAAAATAGAAAGGTACAATTTGGGGGCCCATTATAACTTTAAGAAGCATGCTATCGCTTAGTTACTTACATAAACAGCACTGAATCGTCCCGGCATTCCATAATTTTGTTGGTTTTTTTCACGTCGTGATTTTAAATATGTATTAAAAATATTATTATTTTAAATAAATTCAAAATTTTTTTTAATTTTAAGAACGTGAGGGMAAAAAGATACTACAAATGTTGGAAAGACAATGTAACACCAAAACRGACAAGTCAAGTTGTGAAAAGGCACTATTCCCCCACTATCGACTGCCATTTGCCTGCACATGGGACTTTGTGCGCACAAATTCGGCCGGTTGGCCCGGACGRTGTTGCCCGTCGACGAAAAGCCAAAATTTTTTGTTGATGCCATGACAAAACTAATGTTTTATATTCCGGCAATTAGATGCGCTATTAAATTCAAAAATTTCGAAAAAATTGTCTGTATCATTAACCTAAAAACAAAGTTATTCTTGAATTGTTCATTATTACAAATGTTGTTTTGAACTGTGCCGGTTTTATTGTTAAAATTACATATTGCCACTGCGTATTAGGGAGGTTCAAGAATTGAAATTTACCGAGATCAAGACCAAGAAATAACCCCGAGACTCGAGACCGAGACCCAAAAAACCCGAGAAATTTCTCGAGAACCGACTAAACAATTTCAATAATTATTGTTGCGTATTTAAGCACAGTGTCAGGTATTCCCGCCATCAATTTTGTGCGCATTTTTCGCCGATGTCATCACTTCTGTTTTTTATAAGTCGCAATTTTAAAATATGTCCTAAAAAAGCAACTGAATTTATTTTAATTTTATTAAAACATAGGCAAAATTCGAAAAACATTTGCGATAATGAACAAAATTCGAAAACAACTTTGTTTACTTGTTAATAAATATAGACAATTTTTTGTTCTTCAGTTTTATTCGAATATGTGAATTTATAATGACGTATTTTAACGTCTAATTCAGTAGCCGGCCATTCGGGTCTGTCGATGACTTCTCGGCCGGTACTGCAGCGGGTTCTGTGCCTGCTCCGACTCGGCGGGCTCGGACGGGTCGGCAGCATTTGGTTCTGCCGGCGCCGGCACATTTTGGCCGTCGGAAAATTTACTAAATAAATTTTAATATTTAATTTACATAAAAACCAAGCCCAATTGATTGATTTAAATAAACTGGAAATTTGATAAAATTATATTTCAATTTATTTTGCGTAAACGGCCAAGAATTTGAGTTTTTTTAATTCTTTTTTTTTTTTACTGTTGCGACTGTCCGTCATTGGATTCGCTGGCCTCGGGAGGCGCGTGTTGCTGTTGTTGTTGCGCGGAGTTTGACGCCTTTTTCTGTCCGCCACACACAACGCGGTATACCCAAACGCGGACGCCGCCTCTGAAAATTACAAAATTCAAATCAAAAAAAAAATTTTATTATCAGAAAAAAATTTTGTTTAAAAATGCACCACACCCATTTGAGATACGGAAATTCTTGATTGATAGCATAACATACTCGGAAATATTAAATAATATTTTTAGTTGTTGAATAATATGTTATAAAGTTTAAGAATTAAATTTAAAATTTAAAATATTTTATTTATATTTATTTTATTAAATTAAATTAAATTAATTAGTATTTTTATTTTTATCAATTTTTTACGGGGCAGCGATTATTTCAAATTAATAATAATATTTTTATAATACTAAGTAAAAATTGATTCTTTACTGTTTGCATTAAAGAATAAAGAAAATAAAGTTAATTTTAATTAAGGAGGATTTCTTTATTTTTTATTATTTTATCAATTTTTTTATAGTATTTAAATGGATTTTTACTGCTCTGTGCGTGCATTGGCAACAAAATCGTATTCAATGGTGCCTTGGCCTGGACTCATCAAGTCTTGTTCTGGCACTGTGCCGCCCGTGTAATATGAACCCTAAATCGAAAAGTTTTTAATTTTTTTTTCATAATAAGCAAAAATCTACCAATGTGACGAGGTCCGTGCCGATGTACACTTTATTGGTGGCACGAATTGAACAACATCGGAGCAACAAGCTGAGAAAGTGAAAAATCTGATAAAATTACTTTTTGTAATTCAGCATTTTTATTTTTTATTTATTATTTTATTTTTAAATAGAATAGAAAATTCTTTTACATTACAAATTTTTTTTAAGGGTTTAAATTTGTATTTTTTATATATGTAGTTAGAGCTATTTAATAAATTTTTAAAACTTTTTTAATTGAATTTTATTTAATTAAAACATTTTTTTGCCTTTGCCCATTCTGTGCCCATTTCATGCCGCTGAACACCTCCGACGGTGTCTTGCATGTGCTCATGTCCTGAATTTTTACAAATTTTTTAAATTTTAAAACATTTGCACTTCTGAACAAGTCGAGGCGGTAGCCCCGCAAGGCAATGGACCGCACTCCGCTTCAATGGCACCGTCTTCATAGACGGTCAATTTGTTGACAACCTCAAAATAAACATTTTTAATTAAAATATCTATAATATATATAAATTTTAAAATCAACCCCCTTAAAATATTTTTTTATTTCCAAATTCACCTGATCTTTTGCACATTTTTTGCCTTTCACTGCGTTTTGAATATCTCCGTTAATGAAGTCGGCGAGCAAAAACATTGCAATTATTAATAATGTTTGGAATATCATTTTGCTAAATTTATTCCTATTTATAATATTTACTTTTATGGATAGAAATAAAAATTATTTTTATTATCTTTAAGGATAAAATGTTGAAAAAATATATTAATATTTATGTTTCTTGTTATATTAAAAAATTAATATGGAAAATATTTTCATTGGTTTTGATCAGATTTATTTGCTTATGCTATTATAAACAGGAAAAAGGATCATCTCAATTCAACACGAAAATGATCACTTAACAAATAAGTGCGCCCCGCCCCACACATTGGTTGTCTTAAACCCATAAATTGCATCCAAATTTGGGCATTCCAATTTTGGCATCAAATTCCGCCGCAAAAATAATACGAATCAAACCTTTCAAATGCATTTATTCGCTATATCCAATAGGCATCAGAAACAAATAAACAATTTAATTTTTTAAAAAATGGCCTAAATTTAAAAATTCCAAAAATTTCCCAAATTTAAAAAAACATTATTTTACACAAATTACCTATTTAAACAGTAAAAATGAATGTTTGTGGGTGTGTGTCAAATTTAGGCGAATTCCATCGTCCGTCCGTCCGTCCGCCAGTCACCTCAAATTTTATGGGTCATGGACGGCGGCGGCGGCTGACTTTGCGCGATCGAATCGACGGCGATCGGCGCGGCTGTCCGTCCGATCACCGCGACGGCTGTCAGCGGGGCGTGACGACGAGAAATGTTATGCTTTTGTCATTGTGCGAATATTTAAACATAAATTTGGGTCATTTTGCCGTAAAGTTCGAAAGTTTGGCGTCGTCATTTTGGCGGTGAAAATCAGTGAGAAAATAATTTTAAAAGGTGGCAAAATTTTGCAGCAAAAAAATAATAATCCAAAAAATTAATTTATATTTTATTTTTGTTAATTTAGATGTAATGTTGCATTTTCTGTTTAATATTTTCGTTTTAGCATAATAAATATTGTTTTATCAATTATTAAAAACAAATGTTGCATATTTATTCGATTAAAATTAATTTTGGAGTATAGACAACAAAAAAACAAAATGGCAATTGGCATGGCCTTACTTTTATGGTTACGGTGTTTAGATAATCAAACGGTAAAATGATTAGAGAAATGTACAGGTGCGCAGATACGGTAGAGGAAATGGAGTACGCACATTGCATTGGATTTTTAAAATCTTTTTTCTGTTAATTTCGGTTGAATTTTTAAATTTGAGATTTTTTAAAAACTCAAAAATATCTATTCGCTGTTTCTCAGGAATATTATTTGATTTATTTTTATTGATGAAAACTTTTTTCCTTAAAAATTAAAATTTGAAAAGTGAAACAAAAAAAATTGAGTTGGCGTTAAATTTTTTCTCTTTTCGATTGACTTAGTAAATTTAGTCAAAAATTTCCCGCCATTTTTGTCTGAATGCCATTCCCTCCGCCCAACACACCCCGCCGCGGCAAAACAAAAACAAAAAAAGGAATTTTGGCGAAATGATCGTGGCAAGAAATCAGTGTCATCGGGGCAACATTTGCGGGAAGCGAGAACATTTTTGGTGCATCACCACACCCGACATTTTCGCACCGGATTCATTGGACTGGCCGCCGGACAGTCGTAGGCCGTCGCGAAGTCAATCGAATTGGACAGGGGGCCCTTGACGCTAAAAATGTTCATGAAATTTTAAAACTTAAGAATTTCTTCAAGCAAAATTACACTTTAAGAAAATGTTGTGAGAACCCAGTAAATGAAAGAATGAATAATTTGGAAAATTCTAAAAAAATTAAAAAATCCACTTTGCTAAAATAAAAAAATTACTTTTTTAATGCTGAAACTTCGGCGAAAATGCCAACTTTACAATTGACCGGGCCATTATGTTAAAATTACAATATTTTGAGACCCCCCCCCACCCTAATTGGATGCTGAAAATGGTAAAAAATGTTTGAAATTCGTAATTAATTAGCCTCGCTGTGAAATTTCTACGCACCGTATAGGCCCTGGCGAATGTTCAGACGTCCTCAGCTTACGGATGGCCTCCTTGTCGTTCATAATGCCACACCAAATCTAAAAAAATGGCATAAATTTTATTGTTTTTTTTACTGAATTATTGCCTGTGCATAGTTGAGAAAAAACAGCTGATCTTGCGTCAAATTGACGCCGGGCAATTGCTGTGGCATTGTGTGAAAGCGTTCATATTTTTTGTAGGCCCGATAAGCTAAAATGTTTAATTTTAAAAAATCTCAGAAAGGTTAGCAAGCAGTTCAGCATGGATAAGAAGGAAGGCATCACCCAAATGATTAGGTTTAAAAAGTGATGATTTTCGAAACAATTATTAATCTTAGACTTAGTCAAGTAGCCTAAATAAAATAAGAAAATTTTAATTAGGAAATTTAAATAAAAGATATTTGGTTGCCTTGTTTCAGTCCGCCATTGTCCGCAATATTTTCTCCTTTTGTACTTCTGCCATTGATTTTCATCGAAATTTGGTCCAAAATGTAATTGGAGTACTTAATGAGAAAAAACTGTGTCTTTTTTTTAAAAATAAATACCTATTCAAATACTAGAGATTATTTTATTTAATATTTTAATTAATTTCCATTTTAATTTTGGCACCTGATCTTCAATGCATTTTGCCTTCTCTTCAAATTTGACAATTGTCGCATTGTCCCTTAAACATTAATTATTTTATTGGCAGAATGCCAATTTTTCTACTAAATTATGTCAAATTTCTTACCACCACTGCCGGATGTTCCCGTACTGATCGTAGAGGCGGCCTCGATCGTCGAAGCCTGTGTTTTCAAATTTTAAACAAAATAATCAAAACATTTTCAAACGAATTTGTAAAAATGTTCAAATAAACGAAAAAGCACAAAACATTTTTGAAATCAAATTCAAAAGGCACAAAATCAAAAAATGGCATTTTTAGGRCGCGGACCATGCGTTATTTCGTGGCCAATCACCACTCCAATGCCGCCAAAATTCATTGAGCGCGGAAAGTGTTTGCTGTAGAACACGGGCTGCAAAATGCCGGCCGGAAATACTAAATAAAATATAATATAAATATAAATAAACATAATTTATTCATAAACTTTAATTTGTTTTAAATAAAAGAATAAAATTTCAATTTAACTGATTTCGTTAGTATTCGGCGAATAAAATGCGTTGACCAGTGCAGCACCAGCGACCCATCTAAAACATGAAAATTTATTTAATTAAAATTACTTTAATTTTAAAAAATATTTTGTTTCTTTTACTTTAAAAAATTAGATGAATTTAATTTTTTTTTTTTTTTTTGCCTGTTTCTGTCCACTGCCATACGAATTCGTTCCAAAATGTCGCGTTGGTACATGTCATAGAATTGGAACTTTGTTTTGTAGTAATCCGCCTCGGACACAATGTAGCTAAATGAAATTAAATTAATATTCAACAATTATACTTATTACAATAAAATAAATAATATTCATATTTCAAAATTCATTACAACTTATTACCGCTCATATTCAGCATTCACTGCAGTCAAATTCTCCAAATAGTCCGGGTAGCCGATCTTTTGGTGCATCGTTTTAATCTTAAAACATTTAATGAATATAATTAAATTTTATTCAATTGAGAAAGAAATGAGAAAGAATGTATATTTTTAAAATATTAACAAATTTTAATTTAATTTCATACAATTATTTCAAATTATTAAAATATTGCCGAATTTTTAATTAATATTGCCTTTTGTTTGGCGAATGCTTTTGTTTCCGCGGTCAGCCAATCCTCCTCGTCCAGCAATTCCACAAAAGCCTCCATAATCTGAATTTTGAATTTTAAAGATTTTATAAATTCTTTTATTGAAAGCTCTCACCAATGTGATCATTTCTTCCACTTGCGCCTTTGCTTCGTTGTCAAAATGGTGCTTGACATAAATGCTGGAGGTCGCTTTAAAAAATGCATTTTCAAAAAAAATCATTAAATTTCCAAGAAAAAAAAATGTAAAAATTATTTTATAAAATATTTTTAATACGGCGCAAGTTGCTCACCCATTGGCATTAAACTGTTAATTCGCGTCACACAGCCGTGCCAACGCAACTTCTGCACCAGCATTACTTAAAATGTTGAGATTGAGATTTAAGTTAAATAATTAAAAATTATTTAAAAAATAAATTTATTAAGTTAATAATTCCTAATTAAACAATTGTAATGAATTCAAATATTTTTAAGTCAAAAAGACTAAACAATAAACGCACAATTCAATGTCCGGTAGAATTTGAACATTGTCAACGCAAATGGGTCGGGCAAATCTCTGCAAAAAGTTGGCTTATTAAATTGAATTAAAAATTAAAATAAATAATGTTTAAGACACCTCAACATTGCCTTGAAAAACCAACACCAGCTCAAATAGTTCTGAATCACCCTGAAGAAACAAATCAATTTTCTAATCAATTTTTTAACTTTGTCAAGCCTTGGCTCGAAGGTTGGCAAAAGCTTGTCAAAGCGGGCGACAAACTAAAAAATGTACAATAAATAAAAAAAAAAAAGTGCAATTTAATAAAAAATCAATAAATCTTTAAAGTAAAACTATCGTACTTAATTTGTATTAATAAATCATTCGATGAATAAATTCAGTATTTATATTCAACCCTAAAATCAGGACTGCCTGCCTATGTCTTGAATGGCAAATACGGTGCTTGAAAATGGACCGCATGCTTTAAAAAGTACTTATTTTCAAGAATGTACTTGAAAATAAGCCCAATTTGAATTTTAAAAAGGAACTCACTTTGTCATTGTCTCTGTTCAAAATTTTCAATAGAAAAGAGTCATATTTTTATCAAAAAATGCGCCCTCCATTCAATTTTGTTTTTCAAAATTTGAACTTTGCAAAAAAACATCACTCAGAAAACCAAAAACTTTTATAATTAAAATTGCTTGTCCACCTCAATTCCGTAGATTACGATGGGTTCATCGATGCCGAATCGAATGCTTTTCCCCTTCTGCTGATGATGGCCAATGTCCTCGAATATTGTGTTGAAGAACAGCAGCCAGTCAAAGTTTGGGAACCTAAATTTTACATTTTTATTGTCGATTAAGCTTAAAAAATAAATAATTAAAGAAGAAAAAACGCAAAAAACGCAACAAAAAAAAAATCAAAGTACACCTTTCATTCATTTCCCGGATGGTCCATTTTGTGTACAGCTCCGCAATGTCGTGCCGTTGATCCTCCGACACCGTAATCTGAAAAGATTGATTTTTCAAATTTTTTTTATTAAATTAGACCGATTTTTGGAGTCGGGATCCCGGCTAAATCCCGATCCTGACCCAATAAAAATCTGCCAAAAATGGTCGATCGGGATTCCCGACTCGGGAACACGACAAATCCCGATCTTAGTCAACCCAAAGATTTTTTCGGGATCTCTGCGGGATTTTCAAGATTGAGAAAAATTCTGCCTCTGAGGCGCCGTCCAAACTTTGATAAATAGGGTCAAAATTAACAACAAAAAAAATTGAAAGGGTTGAATTTTTAGTTTTTATAAAAATGTGCGCGCCAACATTGGCCAACTCCGTCTCGAACTGCAACACTTCCAGCGAGTCTCTCTCCGCAATTCGCGGGTCGGCCCCCAACAGCACCAAAACGTCCCGAATTCTGTGTAAAATGTTTTTTTTAATTTTTAAAATTTTCATCTACAGAGTTCGATAGGCCAGCCTCTCGTCCTCCGTCTCCAGCAACATGTAAAAATCGCGGGCAAAAAGGTTCAGGGCGGGCTGATCGATCTGAAAACTCAAAATTAAAAAAACTATTTAATTTTATTTATTCATAAAAGAATTTAATATCTAAAAGAATTTTTTACAAAATTTTATTTTAATTCAAAAATAAGGAATGTCAAATTAATTTACATAAATTATATTTGTGAACTTTTTATTAGATTATTAATAAAAGCTGCAATAATAAAATATATTGTTTTTAATTACCAAAAGGACATGTTTATCCGAATTTTTATCGTCGGGCTGCACAGTGGCCTTAAACAGGGAGTCGGCTCTGAACTTGGCGACCTGAAAATTCATAAAAATTAAAATGTCGAATTTAATATTGAAAACTCAAAAAATTAATTAGTACACGATTTAAATAATTTTTTTAAAACTAACTTTAAATCATTTTTTTAAAACTAACTAATCAAAAAATAAAATATATTTTTAAAAATATTCTTACCGTAAAATTTAAATTATGAATAAAGTTTTTTGAATTAATTGAACAAACCGATTTAAATCTTTTGTTTTCAAACAAACAAAAAATTAAAAACAGTTAAAAACTTACCGTTAAATATTTGTATTTTTTAAATTGATTGATTTAAAAAAAATATTTAATCATTTTTATTGCCATTATTCCGTAGAGGCGTTCAATGCGTATTTTGATGTTCGGCTCCGACGACGCTTCCAGCGATGGCCAGCCGCCAAAGGAGACCAACACGGAGTCGAACACAGTCCGCCAGGAGGACATAATTTGAGCTGAATGTTTTTAGTTAGCAGAATGCCAAGAAACGGTGTTTGAATGTTTCAATCAAATTTGGCGACAATTTTGACAATAAAATTGTTAAAAAGCTCAAAATTTATTGTGCCAACTAAACACAACGCGAAGGATATCAAAATTAATTGGACGCCAAACTAGGATTGGCACCTGGGATGGGCGGAAATTTTGTCGGCTTTTATGTCCCCGGACGCCGAAAATCTCAACCCCGACGTCGGGGTGTCAACGCTACGCCAAACTGTTGGCATTTTGTCACTCACTTTCGTTCAGGCACATTTGGTAGAATGATTTGGCCTTTTTCACGGCGTCAGTGTTCACATCGCTGTACAACAGTTCGGTTTCGTCTTCCAGCAAATCCTTCAGGGCCAACTCCAGGTCTTGGCCCAAATTTTCGAAATTCGACACTGAAGGGGCGTCGTCTGAAAGTTTTATTAGTTTTCATAATTTTCGTTTTCCAACTTTAGAATATAGCATTTTTGATTAAAATAAGATAATTTATGTAAAGCGATTTTAAAACATTGAAAATTTTAAGTATTATAAATTAAAGTTTTAGACCAATTTAGAATTTAAAGCAGGGTTGTTCCTCGATCCTTCGGGGGATGGTCGGGGTTCTTCGGGGGCGGCGTGTCAACCCAAAATATCGGGGTTATATCTTATACACATCTAGATGTGTATAAGAGACAGACCCTACTTTAGGTTAAATATAAATTAATTTTCATAGATTTCAGTTTTAAATTAAAGTGTTTTTAAAAAAAACAAAAAATACATTTACTCAATTTTAGACCTGGAATTGGGTGCTGCCTGATCCAATTGCCGCATGCGTACTCAAAAAAGTCGTCACATGGATCCACACTGCTATTCATCGAGTTGAGAATTATGGCCGCTGTACATTAAATAAGAAAACATTTTTGGCATCGGAAAAGAAATTTGCAGAATAAATGTTTTGCCTGTATGCACACAAATGGGCGTTAGGCAAATTGAATTCCTCTCATTGTACAGCAAAAAGATCAGTGCAACAATGAGGGCGATCAGAACAAACAAAATGATCAATGACACAATACCAAACAGCAGACGACCGCCAATGCTTTTCCTCTAAAGCAAAAGACAAAATGGCCAAATTTAAAACATGGAGGGGCTGTGAGTGCGAAAACCGGGTTACCTGACCTGATCAGGCTTTGATCGGAATTCGTGATCAGGATTTGATCGGAAATCTGAGTACCCTTCGGTGGGCGACACCCCCCGGGGACGTCAGGACAGAGTAAACGTTGGTTTGGGGGAGGGGGTCGAGTAGGGAACCCTTGAGGGGCGCGCGCGGAACGTTTGGGGACTGGGAGGTTTTTTTCGAGTACGGCATGTCAAGGTTGGAGATGAGGCCCAAAAATGGGGGTAGGCATCAGAACCGCTACCGGGGAAGGACCAACCCTGATGAAAAATGCCTTTTTAGACGGCTGCGCGACCACCACGTTCATGTCGCCACTTTTCCGCCTCTCCATCACTGCTGTCGCTGCTGCAGCAGATGGCGGCACCGACGCCGGCGCGTTGTTGACCAACGACGGCGTGCGCAAAGCTACCGAATTGGCGCCCGCGTTTTGTTGTTGTGCCGCCTCGGGCGGCGGCGGCGGCGTTGTCATTTCTTTGATTGCGCACAAACAAAAAGTTGTTTATGGGATGCAAAAAATTGGGGCGAGAGAGTGTTGGACTGGTGAACAAAAGATGACAGCGGGCGGGCGAGAGAGTGCGTGATTGGTGGAGAGAAGAGGGAAAAGATGGCAGAGCGTGACGGAATAGCGTTATGTTTTGTGTGGACGGCACAGCAGACGAGCACAGCGTAGTGCTCTTCTGTTCATAGTATTACACCCCATAAACAAAAATGAATTGTTGTCGCCATAATTAATGTGACGATGATTTTATGCTGGCAGTGCATAAAGCGATGGCATAGCAGAGAAAGTGGCAGCCGATTGTTTTGAAGATCTTTAATGCTGAAACTTGATCGAAACTCAACTGATTAAGAAAATGATCGGGCTTTGGTCTGTTTGCGTCTCTGATCTGATCAAAAATAAATTGATCTGATCATGATCACAAAAGAATCATTTTTAGACATTTAAAATGACCATGATCAAAAAACAATTAAATCTGGATCAAAAATAAATAAATTTGATCAAAAAGATGAGCACTTTTTAAAACATGTTTTTTAAAAATGACGGGAATTTTTTACAAAATTGATTGATACGTATCAAAAAACAATTGTTCCCTTCCCCCCTCCCCAACAATTAATGGCTTTTATTTGGTTTTCGTAAAAATGATGACACATCAATTCATTTTTTGAGGGATTTTTGATGTAAACAAAATGCCAAACCCCAACAACATTTGTTTCTGGGGCCATTTCCATCGGTGTCATGTGGCCAAAACATAATTGTGGATGGGCCGAGGGCCGTAAAATATTGCCGAGGGCAGAAGCAGAAAATTGTTGCTAATTTGTGTCCCTTGGGGGAGGGGGGATAATTGTGATCAATCTCACACACCCGACGCCTCGGGGTTTTATTTATGTAATTTATCGTAAAAATCTTCAGAATTTTAGTAAAAAATATTGTGGAGGAAATTCAATTTTAAAAGTATGAAAAGATGATTAAATAATTCGAATCATTTTTTGTTTTGGAAAATTGTTGCTATTTGTGTCGCGATGGACCAATCCATCGCCTCGGGCGTTTAGCCGGATTTAAAAATTTAAATTTTGGGTCAATCCTGATGAATTCTTATTCTTATTTTATGGAAAGTCGGTTGTTGATTAATTATTAAAAACATCATTTTGATGCTACGACAAATACGGCAAGCTTTCAGTTAAAAATTCTGTTTTATTTTTTTAGTTATTTATTTTAACATTTAAATGTCATTTTTTTGTCATAAAGAATCTTAAAGAGTCTAAGAAATTTAAATTTCATTTTTGGCGCCAAACTTTTGGTTCAAGATTTATCCCCCCGGGTGACGATTTTTTTGGGAGGGGAGGGGGGTTTTGTTGGCCCTTAGGGGAAAAAATGGAGGAAGTTTGGAATTGGAAGATCCATCGCCATTTTCTCTTTCTTCCGCCTTCCGGAAGAGGGAAATGTGTGTCCCCTCCGGCGGGGCGGACCTCTTCCATCATCCGACGACGGCAGCAGCCATTGATCGGGCGGGGGGGGGGCTTCTTCCGAGACACACCGCTTCCCAGTCTCGAAACTCTCGAGGAGAGGGTCCGGTGTCTCTTGAGTGGAAAATGGGAACTCCCCCGCCGCCGCTTCTCCGCCCAAGGCAATTTTTTCCTGAAGTTTTGCCGGCGCTAACGCCTAACGCATTTAAGCCCTTCAGGAGGAGATGAGTGTGTGCCTCCCCCCATCCCCGGGGGGGCTTTTCAAAGGAGGAGTAAAGCGAGCCGAGCCGTGCTGTCCGTCCGTCTGAGCTGACGGGGATGAGCTTAATGAGTGCAGCACAGCCAGCCATCAGCGGCTGTCAGGAAGAAGGAGAAGCATTTTGACAGCCGTGCCTCGGGGACGACACGAAATTGCCGCCGCCTCCTCGCCCAGTTGAACATGCCCCCTCCATGGCAAAATATTGTGTATATATTTGATGGGAAGAGAACGGCGCCGGAGGGCATTTTTAATGAGCGATGGAGTGCAACGAGATTCCGGACAGCAGGCAGATAAGGAGTGGGGGACAAAAGACTGCACGGAATTGGAGGGCCCAGAAAGGCAGACAGATTGATTGGCAACGGATTTTTAATTTTGGGAAAAAACCTGCTGCTCACGGCCCATTAAAATTTAGGGCCGGATGAGCCCATTAAGGGCCCCTCGAGGGACATTAGCGATTAAGCACTTTTAATCTCGAAGGAAGTGAAAGAGGAAAACATTTTCCTAAGATTTCATAAAAGCAAAGGCAACACGGATAATGGAAGTTACGAGAAAATCACCTGAACGCCAAATTCCATTTTACCTCAACCCCGGCGGGGACGTAATCGAAAATGTAAATGAAATGGCAGCTCAAAAAGCTATAAGCCTTTGTCCGTTTCGTTCCCAACCAACCCATCGCTCAAATTTTGAATTTTGACTTTGGAATTGCTCTGAAAGTGACCTTTGCACTTTGATGAAAACAAAAAGTGATAGAAACTTGTATTTTATTTATTATTTTAAAGATTGATATGATGTTGATTTAAAACTTTAAAAAAAAACTGAAAAACACAAAAAAACTAAAAAAAAACCCCCTGAAATCTTTGGAACACAATTTATATTTTTAATTAATTACTCAGTCGTTTTAATTTTTTATTGGAAGAATAAATTTAAATTTGATAAGTTGTAAAACACTTTATTTTTTTATTATTAATTAGGTCTTGAAAAAATAAAAATTTTTAATAGAATTATGTTTATCTTTTTTAGTCTTGAAACAAATTCTTTGTTTAAAATGTGGTCCTCTTCGGATTAAAATGTCAGATTTGGTCACATTTTATTATTTATTGTATGGGCTTTGTCCCCCCCCCCGGGCGATGGTGCCTGGAGGGAATTTGTCCAGCGGCTTCAAGTACCAGTCGAAAATAAACAAAGCCAGAGGAAACAGCGAAAAATATTTGATTTTTGCCAATTCGAAAACTAAATGGAGCAGAAAGTGTTTAAAGAAATGTTGTTCGCCGAAAGTTGAATTGACTCCAAACGGGCCCATAAACGCCAAATCTGAAAAAGTTGAGAACCCTTCCACCCCTTTCCCTCTTCGTGCCGGGATGATGGTTCATGTCAGGGTTGCACCAAGTCGAAAAAGTGTCGGGTTGAGTCGACAAAATGCCGGAATTTTGGGTAATCCGGTGCAACCTGGTTCAAAGCTATTTGTCACTGAGGCGGCAGTGACGAAGACAGACCAAAGAACGACGAACAATGAACGAAATGAGAAAAATGAGTCAGCGGATGGAGCGACAAAATGATTATTTAATGTGGGGAATTGGCTCGAGAGAGGCACTTCACTCAATTTCAACATTCACCAAATTGTCCGATCAATCCATCCGAGAAACCAAGCATCGAAATATATTGCCTTTATTTGGCTTTCATCCCCTCACGGCAAGGGCGAGAAAACCTGGGTCCCTAGGGAATTCAATTGCCTTAGAAGGTTCGAACCCAAAGCAACGTTCGTAACAAGTGGTGCAACGGCAAAGGACCGGACCGACGACACCGAGTGAGCAAAAGGGGCTGAACAGTAAGGGAGATGTCAGCAGCCATAAGAATAGCAATTGGGGCAATGGTGGAAAGGCTGATAGGGAGAATAACTGAAGTCCAGCCAATCATCCAAGCCGAGCAAAGAACAGAAGAGGGCTTAAATAAATTAAGAGAAGAAAGGGTGATTCTCAATGGGCTGTTGGAACGGATTGAAGGAAAAAATAATGAGTGGGACATCTACCTGAGGGGACTGAATGAAGCCAGTCGGGAGGGGGAAAACRAAACGTATGCGCTTTTCCAACGACAGGACAGGCATTTTTATGAATGGGTCGAGGAAGGGAGAGAAGTGATAAACCGGGTGAACATTATTTTGGCAAGCGAAGATGAGGAAAGCTTAGCCGGAAGTGTAAAAGTGATGAATGTAGGATTTCGGGAGGGGCAAAGAGAGGAGGGAGAAGAGTTAAAAGAAGAAGAAATAAGGGCGCCAAGACAGCGAATGGGGGCCGCGAGTACAGAGTGAAATTTCGACTTTTTCTCTCTCTGTTCTCAAGTAGACACATGTTGCATACGCGTCCTTTGACGCATCAACAAATACATGAAGCTGTCTGTTCCCATTTTTGTCTGCCTTTATCCTTCTCTGGAGTTGGAAACTGATTCCCTCCCAACTTCCGGTTATCTTCTCCCATTCTTCACATTGTTTTTCGTCCAATCGATCAACCCATTTTTTTTCACATTCCCATAAACTTTGGAAGAACAACTTTGCTGGAAGAAGACAAGGTGAGGCCCATCCACACGGATCGAAAACTGAATTCAGATCTTTCAGCACTTTTCGCCTCGTGATTTTAGAACTCTCTATCGCCGGAAATTCCAACGAAAATTCGTCTGAATTTATATCCCACTTGACACCCATTATTTTAGGCTTCTCTTTCCCAAGCCGATCCTTTTCTGGGATCAGTTTATTTACTCGGTCCGAGTTTGAAACAAACTCTCTCAGGTTCATCTGCGCCTTGCCGAACAGTTCTTTCATTTTCTGATACTTTTCCATTGCCTCACTTTCATCTTTGGCCCCCTACAAACACATTGTCCACAAACAAATTTTTTCCAATTTCTCTGGCTAGATTTGAATTCTCCATTTCCAAGTGAACTCTGACTGTTGCTCCAAGCAGAAACGGAGATGAAATAACGCCGAATGGTACCCTTTTGAATCGTAGGACCAACAAGTTTGTTTGTGAGATGGGTTTTTCCGGATTTCTGACCCATAAGAACTTCACGTAATCCCTATCCTCCTTTTTGAGTTCTAATGTCCAGAATGCTCTCTGTATGTCTCCCCATAGTGCGTTTTCGGGGTCCGTGATCTCATTAGTAGACCCGGCAACTGTGGCATCTCGATTGGCCCTCTGAAAAGCATTTCATTTAAACACTTCCCTCCCCTTGTTTTTGCCGACCCATCGTACACAATCCGCGGTTTTTTTTCCGGAGCAAATACACAATGATGAGGCAAAAAATGTTCGGCATACCCTTTTTTCTCGGTTTCTTCCACAATCCCTTCTTTCAAATTGTCTTTGAATGACTCATCCAATGCGCTCAGCTGATTCGGAGTAATTTTCATTTTTTCTAGTAAACTCACTAATCGTCTGTACGCTAGTGCGAAATTTGTTGGTAGTTCCTCCTTTGGGCGTTTCCATGGCCAACTTACCACATATCTGCCGTCTGATCGCGTGATCGATTCGTTGAACATTTTCAAGGCTATTTCATCATCCTTTTCTTCTGGATTATCCCAGACGCCAATTGTTTCTAAATTCCAGAATTGGTTGGGATTTTCTTCACCTTTTGGCTCCATCGCCGTTGCATTAATTGCTTCAAACGGCGAAGTTCCCTGGCTGTTCTCCAATTGACCGCAAATTATTGGGCCCACCGTTGTGTCCACTTGAAACAGGCTTCCGTTTTTCTGAGAAACGCCTTTAAAAAATTTCCAAAATTCCGCCATGCCGATCAGAATGTCCGGTTTTTCATCCATTATGTAGGTTTTCCCTGATCTTACATCAACTCTCCTTAGGTTCCCCGTAACGTGGTCAATTCTACTGACGATGACCCCTTCCTTTTCTCCGTTTTCTAACTCTAATTTGACAAAATATTTCGGTGAGTTGATCCTCGTCGGCGATTTTTGTCGAATCGGAAGTAAATCCAGGAACCCTTCCCCTACACGCGGTGGACTCAGTTTCTTAATTAGCTCGTCAGTGATGAATGAAATTTGGCTTCCGTTGTCAAAAAACACCAGGGCTTGCACGCTCCTCTTAGAACTTAATCCTGCGAAAATGTTCACCCTCGTTGACATCAACAGGACCTCTCTTTTTCCAAAACTCATTGATTGGGTTACTGCCATGGCATTCCCATTTCTTCCCTCGAAACTTGGGCGAGGTTGTCTTGGTTGTACCCTGTTGCCTATTTCCACTGAGTTTGCTCCCGTCCTTGGGTTCTGATTCCTTGGACAAATTGCCTTGTGATGATCTTGATTGCAATTAATGCAATTTCTGCCCGAGCAATTTGCCTTTGTGTGACCCTTTCTTAAACATTTATGGCACCGCCCCTGTTCGTTTATGATTTTTAGGCGCGTTTCTCTTCCACTCACTTGCCTACAATTGGCTGCCCAATGGACCTTTCCACATAAAAAACATTTGGGAATTGTTCCCTCTCCCCTGCCATTTTCTCTTGGACCCTTTGCTTGGACGGTAAAGGCTCTGCGTACTTCTCCAAATTTATTGAACCCGTTCGACTTGAATCCATTATTTCCTTTGAATGTTCCTTCCTGTCTCTTTTGGACAAAGGAATTGGTGTTCAAACTTAAACTCCTTGTGCAACGGAGTGCCTCTTCCCTCAGGCCTATCACTTCGTTCAAATTCTCTCTCCAGTCCATTAATCTCCACACCCTTCCCGACTCTCTCTCTTTTTTGAGAAGTTCCAAAATTATTACCCTCGGGAATTTGTTTTTCACTGTCATCAGCATAAATTCTCCGTCCTCCCCTTGCTTTAAACCCGTGTTTTGTAATTGCCGACAAATCCGCTCCAATTCTTCAAAACACATACGCAGGGACCCCACTGACTCGTTTGCGGGTGTTAAGTTTAGAAGTTCATTCTGGAGTGCTTCCCTTATCACTTTAACGCTCCCGAATTGTCTCTTCAGTGTGTTGACTATCAACTGATAGTTTTCCCCCGTTGCCAAGTACCCTCTTACCGCCCTTTCTGCCTTCCCTCTAAGGCTCATTAGCAGATAAGAACACTTTTGAACTTCGGGGATATTCTTATCCCCGGCATTCGCACTAAACTGTTGCCAGAATCCCGGCCAACTTAATGTGTCTCCTTCGAAATGCGGCCATGGGGCCTTTGGGAAGCTCACATTATCATTTGAT
>MEIZ01000040.1:346010-384292 GCA_001723225.1 Globodera ellingtonae | reverse complement strand
GAAAAATGCAATAAAATCCAAAAAAGCACCCCTAAAGATTGATTTTTTTCAAATTAGCCCCCCCCCCCCCGAAAAAAGGCTCTAGGTACGCCCTTGCCTTCCTTCATTTATAATTTTATCATCTTCAGGTACGCGGTTGTCCAGTCCATTCCGCTGCCTGTGGCCCATTTGTCCGCGCTTTCTGAATGCCTGCACTATTTTCTTGCACACCCCGAGGCGGTGGCGGTGATGGCCAAGTCCGCAACTGCCCCCCTCACAAGCATCAACAACAGTCAAAGCCGCCTTTCTGTTGGACAAATCTTTTTCTCATAGCATTTTATAGAATAAAAAGCGTCATTTAAATTGTTTTTTCTCGTCGAAATGGAAAGATTTTCGTGTAAAATTGCATTTTTTTTCAATTGTTGCAACTGATTGGGTTTAAAAACTGGGCCGGCGGGCGGCCGCTGGAGCGGAGCCATGCCCCCCAGCTCTGATCCATCTCCAATAAAATTTTTGAAGCGATTGTTTCATTTTTTTCGTTCAAATCAAGAAAATTTTGGCACAATTTCCTTAACAAAAATAGTGTTACGAACGTTGCTTTGGGTTCGAACCTTCTAAGGCAATTGAATTCCCTAGGGACCCAGGTTTTCTCGCCCTTGCCGTGAGGGGATGAAAGCCAAATAAAGGCAATATATTTCGATGCTTGGTTTCTCGGATGGATTGATCGGACAATTTGGTGAATGTTGAAATTGAGTGAAGTGCCTCTCTCGAGCCAATTCCCCACATTAAATAATCATTTTGTCGCTCCATCCGCTGACTCATTTTTCTCATTTCGTTCATTGTTCGTCGTTCTTTGGTCTGTCTTCGTCACTGCCGCCTCAGTGACACTCCCCCGGCAGCGATGCTCCCCCTTCGCCTTCATCGAGTGCCAATCTCAGCATTGTGGAGAAGAATCGCTCCATTGCCAATAGGAGCAGCGAGAGCGCCGGGTTCCATCGCGCGATCAGCTGGGATAGTCCGTAGAAGTGGTCCCGTTCCTGCGCCAGTCTTCTCAGCAGTTCCCGCCGGATTCCTGGGGGAATACCGAAGGGAGGGAGATTGTCTGTCGGGAGGGCAAAGGAAGCTGTCGGCCGGCCTCTGGGCCTTTCGTTGTTTGGGGTGGGATTCGGCCGTGGCCGAAAGTAGGGTCCGGCCCGTTCCCGCTGACGGACGGGGTCGTTCCGTTCCGGTTGCTGTCGATGGTGCTTCGTCCGTCCGTCCCACGACCTTGGTTCGGCTTCCTCCTCCTGCGGTCTCGAACTGCTCGTGTCCGCCGTTGACGGACCTGCTCTCCCTTCTGCTCGAGTCGTCGTCGGTTCGGCTCGAGTCGTCGTCGGGCGGTTTTGGTCCCACGGCATAAACATTGCCGTTCGGAGAGCCTTTGTATTGGGGTAAAAAAGGGTCGGGGGTGGGAGGTGCACCTGCGCCCAGTTTAATGACTCGACGTTGAACTCTGCCGTTGCCATACCCCTCGGCCCACTCAAGTGGCCCCCAAACTGTCCCGTCACCATTTCTGAACCATTTGTAAAAGCGGTTTCTGGCCCGAGTTTCTGACCCGTCCCACTCCGACCTGTCAGACTCTGTTGGCCATTTGGTACGGGTCCTCCCCGGGTCTGTCCCTATCACCCCTGCCGACCCTGGCCCATTCAGCCAGTTGTTCGAGGCGCAGACCGTTGTTGAACTCGAGCTGGTGGTTCCGACCTCCGCCTCCCCCGGATCGTCCCTCCTTATCTCTTCCGGTGCCATTATTTGCCGCACCGTTCCCTGTTAAGCAATTTTTCCGCAAAAAAAAAGTTCAATTTTCAGTAAATTTTTTAGAATTTTTAAAATTTTTGTTGAAAATTTTGTAATAATTTCGATTGAGGGAGGGGTGCGGCGGTGCCGATAGGCGCCGCCGGATAAAATTTTGAATTTTTGACTCAATTTGTCAAGAAAATTTGTCTAAAAATACAAAATTTGAAAATACTCAAATATGACCGGACAAGAACCCCGTTTCAGAATTATCATCCCGACCGCCGACCCCCTCCCTCCCATGAAGCAAATTCGCAAAAAAATGTAATTTTTGAAAATTTCTTTAAAAAAATGGAGTAAAAACGGAAAATGCACCCCCCTAAAATCGAATCGACTTCCTCCCCCCCCCCGCCCTGATTTCGGCATGAAGCAAAATTATAAATCAACAAGGACTTCAATAAACGCTGTGCCTACCACGCATGAAATTCGTTGGGAAGCAAAAAATGAGCAGACAGAAACACAAGTGGACGCCGAGGCCTGGATGTTGTGGTGGGTGGACGACAAACACTCTGAAATTTGAAGAAAAAAATAGAAGACCAATTTTGAAAAAGCGGAACCGCGTCTTGCTGGGATCAAAATCCTTTGCAGGTCCCAAAAGAGGATCAACAAAAATTTAAAAAATAAACAATTTGGCGCGGGAATGAAAAAAAAACATTTTTAAATTTGAACACTGTGAGTAAGTAAATTTTGCTAAAAATTTTAAAAATACCAATGTGTTACTTTGAGCTCGAAGGCCATGTCCACGGTTTTCAAGGCCCGGTTTTTAGAAAAACCAAGACTACCAACTGACCCGAGCTCAATAGAGCTGAGAACGAGCAACAAAATTCAGTTTTTAGAGGTTTCAGAACTACCAGGATTTTTTGAGCCGGGCCCGGTCTGTTTGAACTGAGAAATGCGGGTACCCGGGGTCCGGTCAAAATGCCAAGCTTTAATATTAATGCACAAACCAAATAAAATGCGCTTTTTTTGATGCCAAACAGTGGGCCGGCCAACCGATGAGAGTCACTACCAACGCCGTTGACATCGAGCAGTTGAAGCCTTTGCTGCAGTGCAACGGCCTGACCAATCGGCAACAACAACAGCGTTGGCTTTGTGTCGTCAGATGACGAATTCAGTGGGGAAACCTTACAATTACAAATTCAATAAAAAAAATTTCACCAAAAATGAAGAATTTAGCAATTTTTATCCAGTCGGTAAATTTTATAAAGCATGCCATGTGTCTTATGGTGATGCACATTTGCCAATTGCGCCTGTCCGTCGCCTCTTTGGGAATCCATTGTGAGCGATTGTCGCGCGAGGACTGCTTGGAAAATTTGAAGTTAAATTTTAAAAGTTCCCGCAAATTGCACCAACAAAATTTGTTTTGGAACTATTTTTCTTTAAATGTAACTCACAACTAACGGCGACCCATCGATGGTATAGTTAAGCGCTAGGCGAAGAGCTAGGGGCGAACCATCGTCACTAAAATTTGAACTTTTTAGTGAAATACAAAAAAAAATATTTTAAAATCGATAGGAATTTTTATGAAATAATAAAGAAAGAGGGCAATAGTGAAACTTTTGCCTCGTTTTTAGACTTCGCCGTTTCGACCAATTTCAAACTGTTGATTGACCCAATTTAATCATTTGATCAAATTCCATTTTATTCGGGATTAAAAAAAGGTCAAAAATTAACAAATTTAGCGACCAACCCATGGAACAGAAGTCTGGTGCGCGTCCGCTCGAACAACATTTGGTTGTGCTCCAAAATGTTCATATTATTCGGTATTGGTTGGTAGGCCAAAAAGTCTTGGCCCCACTGCACTGATAAACGATTGGCGGGCGGCCGCTGAAGATTTTCTAAAAATATTCATTATGCCCCATAATTAAAAATTACAACAAAAAAAAATGTAACATTCATGGGGAGAATACATATTCAGAAATTTTCTCTTTTACCCTAAAAATCGAACCCGCTGGTTAAAATTTTTTTAAATGCATGAAATTTAACTTGCAAACCTCCGGGTTTTTATTCGAATTCTCGGGTGTGGGGCGAGGGGATTTTCTGTTTTTACTCCCATCCATCCCTATTTCTGGTTACGGGCCTGGCACATGGTAAGGATTCAAATCTAAATAAAGTACTCACCAAGCACCGGCCGAATGGTTGAAAAAGTCCGGCAACTGACAAATTTCTTTGACGAAAATCGCGTGAGCAAAGAGCATAAACGAACTGTCGTTGAAGTCATCACGGAAAAAGAAATAATTTAAACAAGGGTCTAAAACTCTAAAAAAATCCAGAAAATACAAGGTCAACCCATCTCATCCATTACAAAGTTTGAAGTCTATAACTCTTTTCAATGTGAACAAGATAAAACAATATTTGTACCACTTTTCTTGGTATATTCAAAAGCGTGCAATGAGTAGAAGCTTACAAAGTCAAAAGCTAAGCGATTCGACTTAAACAAAGAAAGTTATGACGCCACCACGACAAAAAATGGCAATTTTCACAGGTTTTAAACCTACCTTTTTTTTGAAAAGACGAATCGGTTAGCTTTACCTTGATCAAAGATTCGACATGAGAGCTTTTGTATGATATCAATTTTGTTTGATTTTTGTCGGGTCGGGATTTTGTCGGCACACGCTCCGCGAACAAAGCATGGACGGCAAAAAAGGAAAAAAGGCAAATTAAGTCATTTGTGCAAATCATAACGCCAAAATCATTTAAACAAATTAACAGACAAATTCTAGTGACAGCCCGGTAGACTGTAAGGACGAATTTCACCGATTTCGATAAAAAGTTACGGATGATTTAAAAAGATAGTTTTAAAATTCTAAAAAATCTATAAAACAGTTTTAAAATTCTAAAAAATCTATAAAACAGTTTTAAAATTCTAAAAAATCTATAAAACCACGTTTACTCTTCACAATAAATGCGATTTCGCTTGCCCCTCGCCCTCATTCATTGCATGCAATTCAATGTTTATTTTCTCCCCCTTTYTTCACCCCGCCCCACTYCGTATTTGCGTCCCACTTCAACTTCAATCTGTCCGTCATCGTCCCACATTTTCCCGATTGTCATCATCACCATCAGCAACATCTGCTGTTGTGTGTGTGTGTTTGATTAAATGTTCATTTATACGTACGTGGATGGTTGGAAGGAAAAGCTCGGGATGAACAAAGTTTTTTTCCAGCATTTATATGCAAGCAGATATATTAGCACACCGAAGCATTATTTGCATTCATTTTATCTGGCCATGACACGAGGCTCTTGCAGCTTTCCCCTTATTAATTCCGGGGTCCAAAATTAGCAGCAGTGAGATATGAAGCATCCGCGGAAGAGGGAATGAGAGGGGGGAGGTTTTGCAAAAGAGCCAAAAAAAAATCCCGTGGTGTCGCAGGATAAAAAAAAAATTTTTTTAATACTACATATATGCACCAAAATAGCTAATTTGTAAAATATGCATATCCTCAATTTTTCCCAAATTATGCTCCGAATTCCTCAAATTGCATTTTTGTTAAAGAATTTTTAGTATTTAAATTAAATTTTTACCTGTTGTTACCGTGAATTTTTACCGATTTTTATCGGATTTTACCGCGGTAAATTTTACCGTGCCGAACACTAATTTAAATGGTCGAAAAAGACCACCGTAACAATAATTTTTAAATGCAAAAATCGTGATTTATCACTTGAAATAGAAGTTTTTATTTGCCTAATTATTAAAAAGCCTTAAAAAATATGTTACAATACCCCCTACGCACGGTACCCACCAGGGATGAGGACTTAATTTCCAATATTACGCTATAGTACCCGCTACGCACGGTGCCCACGTGAGGTTGTGCATGTCGATTTTTTTGCAGATTTTTAAGTGATCGATGGCGGGATCGGAATTCCTGCCCGGCCATTTTTTAATCCCAATTCCGAGTCGCGGTCTTCATTTTCGCCGGTCACTTGGTCGAAATCAAAATACGCGGCGCACGCGTCGTTTTGGGATGGATTTGTAACATTTTGTACTTACAACTTCTTAACCCTACGCCGCTCTTCCTCCCTCCCGTCCGTCCATTATTTATTCCTTTCTCCCTTTTGCCTGCCCACCATTCGTGGGTTTTAATCGATTTGCTCTCCTCACCCGTCGACCATCACATCTTCCCCTGCCCTTCTCTTTTTTCTTCCTACTTCTTCAACACCCATCCATCCAACAACCGCTCGCCAGTTTTGGCTTGTCCCCTGCTGATGTTGCTGTGGTCGGTCGACTCGGGTGGGGGCGGGTGCTAGGCGCTGCTACCTCTACCAACAGTTTTTATCCATTTTCAAAAAGGGATGGGAAGATTGAGATGGATGGATGGATGGGTGGTGGCTGTTGTTTTTTGTTTACATATAATGTAAATTAGGGTGCGGACGGGTACCCGAGTCGGGCGGGTATCGGGCGGGTACCCGGCCGGGCGGGTACCCGAAACACAAATACCCGAGTCGGGTATTTACCCGGTACCCGCCCGGAAATACCCGCCCGGGCAAAAAATCAAAAAATACCCGCCCGGAATTACCCGCCCGGAATTACCCGCCCGGCACTTTTTCGAATACCCGAAAAAATACCCGCCCGGGTCCAAGCCATTTTTCCGCACCCTAATGTAAATGCTCTTTACGGGTTGCGCATATTTTGTTCCAAACGGCTGCTGGGGCTCAGACACAAATGAATATTTTTGAAGCGAATTCTTGAAATAGCGACTTAAAATCTTAGAAAAAAATATTTTCGCATTTTTGAACAATTCCTAAGAAAAAAACAACAAAAGCCGAAAAATTCCTAAAGATCGATTCTTTTTTAGGTAAAAAAATGTTTGATTTTTGTAATTTTTGAAGATTTTGTTTTGATAAATAAAAATTTTGAGTGTACCTAAATTTCTTTAAATAGGCCTCACAGTTTTGTACTTGAAAATCAATAACATTCTAATTGAACCAAAGCCTTTCCGAGACCTATTGTTCTAAATTCGTACTAAGTAGTTTAAATTCCCGATTTTGCCGGATATGAAAATGTTAATTGAATATATCATGCAAATGGTTTTTAGCTCAGCTCACGTCAGAGGTCGGATTTTTAATATTATTGGTTTGAACGTATCACAACACCAAATTTGAACAGCAGTGATCCGATGGGACAACGACCGTCAATGCAGCAGAGCGAAGTAGTGGTAATGCAATGTTTTTTTGTGATTCAAAAATTGATTTGGGTCGGACATGATCAGAAAGTTTTGGTTTTGGTAGGATGGCAGTCATGGATGCCAATCGTTTTGGTCGTACACATTAAATTTTGGGAATTTGGGGCTTATTTTGCTGTTTTTCCGTTCTCAAACCCTACTGGCCGAATTAGTCTGGTTAGATCTGGTAGCCAGGAAAAAACAGTTTCGTCCAATTGGGCTCTTAAAAAGCTGCCTTACCGTTTCACACACAATTATGAAAAAAAAACGATCGCAAGAAGAGTGTGTTTTTATCGAAATGTTATTTCATTTAAGCGTCGTCCTCGTGCCGGATCCGAACTCAGCAACGGCACCGCGCGGACCACCGGCAGCAGTGCGGCGGCGCACATGCACCACCATCGAAGGCCGAACAGCATTCGCTTTCGACAGCCACAGAATGACACGGTTAATTTTGAAACGAAAAAACGATTTTATGTGTTTAAATATACCCTCGCTTCAGGGTCTGGATCTTGAACTAATTTTTAAAAATTATTCCAACTTTGATTTTAATCCAGGGGTGGACAGGGAGGGGAGCGGGCATTGTTGTTTGAGAAAAAGCTGGACCTGGCACGAAATTTTTGTGACAAAAATTGAAAAACTTTTGGAAGTCCCGCTTTTGGGACTCCCAAAACCTGCGAGACTAAAATGCCCCCCTATAAATAATTACAATTCAGAGTTCGGCCTCCTCCGTGTCGTCCGCTTCGCCCGCCTCCGCGCATTCCTCCGCCGATGAGGGGGTTGGTGGAGGTGCCGAATTGGCGCGCCATTTGCTCACCAACTTTGGGCTGGCTGCATCGTCCACCAGCAGTGCCTCGCCACCAGCGTTGAACATTCGAAGTGTGTGCAAAATTTACTAATATAAAAACTTCGGCAATCCTTAAGAATTGCGGTCCCGATGGAAAAAAATCTTAACATTTTTAAATGCATGTTTTCTAGGATCCGAGTTCGGATTTTGCAAATGTCAAACCCCAAACCCGAATTCGAACATTTTTCGAAATTTCAGCCCCGTAAAAAATAATTTATGTATGAGTCCAAAACGGTTAAAATCTTCTAAAAATCCACGAAAACGTTTGTATAATGGGAAAACAAAACAATGCAATTGTTAACGGGGTAGAAATATTAAATATAAAAAAAGTGGTGAGACCAAAAAAAAGGGTTATACCGTATATGCTCTTGTAATTCCACACTCTCTGATAATTCCACACTCTCTAATAATTCCGCACTTCCCGCCTCTCTAATAATTCCCCACCTCATTTAACGGCTAATTTAAAAAARTCAATCTTTAGGGGTGCATTTTTGGAGTTTATTGCATTTTTCTTAAGGAATTTTTTTGGAAAAAGTTGGATTTTAGGGGTGCATTTTTTAAAAATTTGAAAAGTCAATCTTTAGGGGTGCATTTTTGGAGTTTATTGCATTTTTCTTAAAGAATTTTTCCAGAAGAAAATTTTTCTCCAAAATCAATTTAGGGGTCAAATTTTTGTGTTTTACCCAGGGGTCGTGTCGAAAATTTTCAAAAATAAGGACAGATACGACTTCTGGATTTGGAAGGAAATTGGGTGAAATGAAGAAGAATTTTCGTGATAGAAAGAACATACCTATCACCAAACAGTTGAAAAATAATTCCACACTCTCTGATAATTCCACACTCTCTAATAATTCCGCCCTTTCTGAGGAGGTTGAAAAATAATTCCACATGTGGAATTACAAGAGCATATACGGTATTTGTAATATCAAAAAATGTTCGAATTCGGGTTTGGGGTTCGACATACGTAAAATCCGAACTCAGATTCATGTTCTACGCTTAGTTTCACCCCAGAAAACATGCATTTAAAATTATAAACACCCAAAAAAAATTTTAAAAGTTTTTGTCGGGACCGCATTCTTAAGGATTGCCAAAATTTCCCCCCATTTGCACTAATTTTGGAAATATTTTAAGAATCTTTTTGCAAATTAGCAGTTTCTGTATGGGACTTTATGGGGTAGGAATTCCGGAAATTGGCATCCGTGCTCTACATGCCGAAAATTTTGAAAAAAAAAACACCGAGAAAACATGTTTCTGTGCGCTTTTGGAGCATTTCTTGAAATTTTTTGTATCCGGTTACAATTCGTGATTTCGTCATGTGCTTTTCATAATTTTAAACTACAGAACCTGGATTTGACGGATCATCAACCACCTCACTTGCTCAGCAACTGAGCGGCGGCGGTGGAGCGTCCGCCCCGTCCACCTCAGTACGTCCGGCCCAGTCCTCGTCGAATGTTTCGGCGCACCGACGCAACGCCGGCGGCACTGCCGAGCAACGCCATAACCACCGGCGTCTTGGTGGCGGCAGCAGTGGTGCCGTGTCCTCCTCTTCACAACAACGGTGCGGTTGAACTTCTGGCGAGGGGGAGGCATGGAATCAGAATTTCAGATTTTTAGCCGAATTTATTTATTATTGAGTTAATTGGATTTTGACTTTCATTAGAAAAAGAAATTTGCAACAAAATAAGAACTTTTGCCATTTTGCCAGGGTTGGCCGAGACGACAGACGTGGAGATGGCACCGATCGACTGCAAGCACTTCTACAGGTATATTCATTAATTTTGAACGAATCCATCCAACTTTGAGCTGAATGACAAAAAATTATAAAAAAATTTCTTTGCCCAGAGTTTGGAAGCCATGGCAAACGCCTCCGACAGCTCGTCCTCCTCCGCCCAACCCACCACTGTACAGCTCAACAAACTTCGCCGCTCTGCCCCGTTACTTCACCTTTTAGGCAAGTTTCGTTTATGATGTCAACGATTTTCTGGTTGTTCATTTAAGATTTTTGAAAAATTTAGTTACCGACAAGCATAATTTTTGTTTTAAAAAAATTTTCCAAAATAGAATTTTTAACACAAAAAAAAGAAGAAGCAATTCTTTAATTTAACATTTTAAAGTTCTTACAACAACGAAATAGTTATACTAAATTTCTGATGACCTTACAAAAAAAAATTTGATAATCTCCTGTCTAGGTCGCGACATCAAATGCCCGGTTTGCCACAAGGTTGTGCCTTCGGATGACGTTGAAATGCATTTGGTGATGTGTATCACTCGACCTCAGCTTTCCTATAATGGTGTGAAATTTGTTTTTAATTTCCAAAAACAAAAAATTCAGACGACGTTTTGATCATTGACAAGGGCGAATGTGCCATTTGTTTGGAAGAGATGGAACAAGGTGCGCACATTGCGCGATTGCCGTGCCTTTGCATCTATCACAAGAGGTGAACCCTGGGGGGGGGGTGGAAATCTATCTTTTTTAATCTTGATGACTACAAAATTTGGGCAAAGTTATAAAGCAATCAAATTATTAATTCTCTCAAATTTTGCGACGCTGTCGGATTTTTTTGATTCTCATTTTAAGTGATGCTTATTTAAAATAAAAACAATTCTCGTCTTATCTCAATTCGCTTTCTTCCTCTCTCTCACCTTCTCTCTCTCCCCCCTTCATATGGTGGGGTTGAGAGAGTTCCGTTGAGCTGCCTGCGTAGCTCAATTGGTTAGGAGCTCTGTGCACGAAGGGCTTGTGGGGGTTCGACTCCCATCGCGCGCCTCCGTTTGTGAACTCGTGCGTCGCGTCGTTGTGCGAATTGGCGCATGAGTCACGATTTTGGAGGCGCCAAATAAAATTTGATTTGGTGGCCATTTTGCCGGAGTTGCGCATTTTTGTGTTGCGCGTTCTCCCTTCCCATATGGCTAACAACGGAACTTTTTTGTAGAAAATTTTTTGGTTTAATTTGACCTTATATTTTTAATTTTTGTTTCTTTTCTACATTATTTTCTGTTCATTCAGCTGCATCGATGAGTGGTTCAAACGGAAGAACACATGCCCTGAACATCCGGGAAACGACTAACACACACAAACAACAAATTGTTGCAGCAGCTGAACCAAAATTCAACGGCGTTCGTGACTGATAATGGAAAATTGTGGATAAACTCTCGCTCTCTATTACTAACAAAAAAAAAAACCGAAAACAAATGTCAGGTATTTATTAGGATGAGACGAGTGTGGGGATGGCACAAAAAATTCCGGCACCTTTTTCCTCCTGTTTAGTGTGTACGTGCCATAGGAGATTTGTTTGATGATTGATAAATTTGCTCACAGCCTCAGCCTCTCAAAACACGGAAAATTTCCGATTCTTTGAAGATTGTTGTTTTTGGATATTTTGTTTTTTAATTCAACATTTATGTACGAGTCTTGAGCATTCACAAATGCGATGTTGTCCATTTATATATATGTATCTGTTTCTTTCTACATGGCGTAAGCACAACAACATCCAAATATCTATGAGTGTCTTTTATTGTCTGAGTTCACAAATGTTTTGTCCGCTATATATTATTTTGGTTTATTCTATAAATTCTCAAACAAAATTGAAATTTTTTTATATTAAAAATAAATAAACAGCAACAAAAAGAAGAGAGGACAACGGTCAAAGAACTCCCCACAATTGTTCAAAAGCACTGGTCAATTTGACACAGCAGAGTGCTAAAAAGAACTCCTTTAAATTGTTATAAGAAAAACACCCGTCATTTTAAATATCATTCATTCGATTTGCCTCGACGAAGAGAATTGAATGGTGCCCAAAAGCGAATTCAACACGTAATTCAGGTACCAGCCAAACTCCACATGACGCAATCAATCGCGTGGTTTATCATAAAATGACGGGCAATTTTTTCCAATATAGTTTTTCAAAATGTTTTTCACCAGCGCTTAGCGGATAATTGGAGATTTTGATTTCGCCTTCCGTGTAATCGGTCTTGATCTGTAAAAAGAGCAATCGAAAATCTAAAGTAAAACTGCCTTTTTCCCACTGAAAGTGATGGGTTTTTGTTTTTTTCTCTCACAAAAACGGGAGGGGCGGCCGATCCATATTACAACAAAGAAAGTCTGCCTCACCTTTCCATGCGCTATACCACCAACAACCATCACCACGGGCTCGTCCGCCTCGGGCCGAACCACGTCGGCCATGCTGGACACCAAGTTCGGGCAGTTTAGTGAGGTCAAATATTTGCGACAGCCCAGCGGAAGATGGTCTGTCACCGGATTTTTAACTACACTGAAAATGCGAGCCATTTTAATTTTAATCAACCAAGTTATTTTAAATCAATTTATTTTTTATTTAAATCTTGTCCCCACCTCAGCAACTTCTGTGAGGATTCTTCGGCACGAATTTGCCGTTTATGCAGAAGTTGCACTGAAAAATCGGCATTTAAAAATGTTACAATCCATTTCATAAACCCAATTTTTCCAACAATAAACTCATTTTAAGAAATGTTATTTCGTAATAAAAAGTTGCCCCACACACACCCATCAGCCCACAAAATCTGTCAAAAGTGCGCGGAATTCGGCACTGCGCGCTCACGTTGACCAGCACGTTCTGTTTGGTGTGGAAAAAAACGCGCAAAAAGCCGGCCTTGTTCAGTGGACAGTCTTGCAACATAAGCAGACACTGCGGCACAAAATTGAAAGAATATAAACAAAAAACAAATGCCAAAACTCCGAAGAGCATGGAAACCCAATTATCCTTATATAAGGAAATAGGGGGTAGCCCGATTTCTAGCGCTTTGCGTCAAACGAATTCGAAACTGATCGCTTCGGTCCTGCTACCTTTTTTGTAGAGGATCTCAAGGCGCAACTTTTGAACCTGGCAGAATAATTTGCGAATGAACATTTATTTTGCGCTAAACCGGTTTGAAGTTTTTGGGTGGTGGATTTTTTGTGGTTTTTCGATTTGAGCACCAAGAAGCTGAATGTGTAGCTGNTTTTTCGATTTGAGCACCAAGAAGCTGAATGTGTAGCTGCTTGGCGTTGCTTACGAAAAGATGGAGCAAGCGATGCTGAATCTTTTAAAAAAAATTTTATGGCTCTAGCACAAAGTTGAAGATGTGCACGGCGCTGAGGCCGGTACGAGCTTCAAACCGGTTTCGCCGGGGCCGTCAGTAGTATAAGGGGACAGAGTGTTATTTGAGGAGAAAAGTTTAAGCCTAAATAGGTTGGGGTGGGGTAGTTTGACACGCTGATTCCAGAAAATAAAAATTTTTTTCTCTAGGACAAAGTGTCTACAAATTTTGGGACAAAGTGTCTAATGCCTGGGGGAGGCCGGGAAATGTGGGGGAGAGTTGGGGGGAGCTTGGAATAGGTCGTTTAGGAGGTAAGACAAAGTGTCGAAAAAATGGACAAAGTGTCGAAAAGGGGAAAATGCGGGCGGGCGAGCGCGCGAAGCGCGCGAGCGAGTTCGCGGAATGTGGAGGGGGGAATGGGGCCATGCCCGGGGGTATTGGCGGGCGGGCGAGCGCGCGAAGCGCGCGGAGCGAGTTCACGGAATGTGGAGGGGGAAAGGGGCCATGCCCTGGGGATAAGGCGGGCGGGCGAGCGCGCGAAGCGCGCGGAGCAAGTACACGGAATGTGGAGGGGGAAAGGGGCCATGCCCGTTGTATAAGCGCGGGCGAGCGCGCGAAGCGCGCGGAGCGAGTTCACGGAATGTGGAAGGGGGAAAAGGGCCATGCCCGTTGTATAAGCGCGGGCGAGCGCGCGAAGCGCGCGGAGCGAGTTCACGGAATGTGGAAGGGGGGAAAGGGGCCATGCCCTGGGATACTGGCGGGCGGGCGAGCGCGCGAAGCGCGCGGAGCGAGTTCACGGAATGTTTACAACACAAACTGGCTAGAGACAGCCCGGTCACACGCCATGCATGCCCGCGTCTCCACTAGTCTTTACTAATTAAAAAAAATTCAACCTCTCAAGCTACTTAAAATTTCAAAAATGCTTAAAGATAGAATTGAACTGAAATCAAGACCGAAAAAAATTCCGTTTACATTTTTATCCCATTCCGGTTTGAGCCGGAAGCTAACATTTCCGAGCAATTGTAAAGCAAATGAACATTCACAGTCAGCACCAATGGTTCGAAGTCATTCGCCATCGGTTTAAACAAAACATAAAAAGTTTCATAATATTTTCGACCCCCCCCCCCGGCGAATTAAATTTGTTCGGCCGGCTCCACCTGGTGAAGAATGTCCGGCCTATACTGAGCCGGATCCATGTTGTGTTTGCGTAGCCAATTTGCGTACTTATCACTGCTCAACACGACATGCTCAGCACCAACCTTTAAAAAAATGAAAAATTTCTTTAAAACTTATCAAAAAAACAAAATTTGACCACCTTGGCCACCTCGAGGCTGCAGTCCTCGAGCACCACAAACAGCCGCTTGCCGTTGGCGGATGCCCCTTCGCCGTCATCGGCCCGTTGGTTCAGACGTTTCGAGCGCGGCCCGCCGCCTAAGTCGGACTTTGAACGCTTCTTAACCTTCATCTATCTGCAAACGTTTTTTCCATAAAAATTTTGAAATGCCAAAACACAAAATAGGCTTATTTTTTGCTTAAAAAAAATTCCGAAATTTGCAAAGGCAAAATGTGCTATTTTTGGAATAGAGAAAAGAAACTTGGGAAATCTTCAAATAACCAGGACACAAAAAATTGCGCTAATGCCCGGTTTTCAGGATAAAACAACATCCCTGGCCCAGCACCAGAACAGTATTCTTGAAAATGTATAATCTTAATGCAAAGTTAGCAAATTTTTTGTTTTTTAAATTCGCAATCTTTCATCTAAATTTATTATCAGAACAAATAAGCGCAAAAATATCGTGTCGTGGAGTAAATAATAAAGCAAATAACAGCGATGGAATAGGCGGTGGTACGAAAGTGCAAAGTTGGAAGAGACCAAATCTAGGCCACAGCACTTTCAGCAAAAAGGAAGTGTCAGGTTGAAAAGTAAATAAATTGAGTATGCGAAATGGGGTAKAACGAGGACCTGATTTTAAACACAACGACGAAAAAACGTCGTCTTTCTCCCTCAATTTGTAATGTGGTGCCGTGCCGCTCATTCATTCCATCAGGTCTCYTTCACGCGCTCTTCATATACCTTTCGTACATCTGAAATGAACAATTAAGCACTGGACAAAGCAGCAGCATTTTTTTCGATTTATTTAGAATTTTTGAACAGCAGATGTCTGACTTCCGTCAGATTATTAGATACGCAAACGGAGTTAAAGGAACTTGCTCAAAATCCCAGAAATATGGCTGTTTATCGTCCTTTTTTTCAAATTTCGGAGAAGGGCTTCAGTTACAAATGCCACCCCGCCAATCAAGTACGGCACACCACTACTTGACAAGACCAGAGCCGTTAGCAAGGGGGACAGTTTAACCATGTTGTCCTATCCATCCCAGTGAAAACACACAAAAAATCCATCGGAACTTTTTTTCGTTTTCCGTTCCTACCTCCGGCCGCCTTGTTCAGCATCCCGTCGATGTTCTTGTGGTGGAACGGACGGATGATGCGCACGTACAACAGCTGAGCGCCCAAAGTGCTCGGCATGTACAGCCACAGCAGCAGGGCGCACTATGGAGCGGGAAAATTGGTTAAAGAATGTTAGAATTTTCAAAAAATTGAGATCCTTTTAAAAAAGCCATGTTATTCGTCCCAAGGCCAATCTCAAGAGAATTTTTGGCKCATTATTTTTTATGTTGAACCTTAAGCAGCCAGTAGAAGGGGAAGTAGTAAAGGATCGTGTTTGAGAAGAATTCGACCACGTTGAGCAGCGCAAAAACGACCTGAGAAAAAGCATTGGAATTATTGCCCTTTTGAGTTTTTTTTTGGCAATTTCGAAGAAATTTGAATTATGATCTATTTTTATGGGCGCTCTGATGATTCGGCAGTAGACGTTTCGGCAGTGGACGGTTCGGCAGAAGACAATTCGGCAGAAGACGTTTCGGCAGTTAAGACAATTCGGCAGAGGACGTTTCGGCAGTGTTTTTTTAATTTTTTCTAATTTTTGCAATAACGGAATAACACGACTTTTTTCTTATTAATAAATTATTATTAAATATTAACACAAGCTAAGGTACGTATACAAATAAAAATAGAGTCACATATTATATCGCCATCATCAATGATAACGGGGGGATGTGGGGATAATATGGATGATGAAGGGTGTGAAGGAAACCGATAAGAGCCCGGACAGGATTTTCCAGGACTCCTGATCCGGAATCCTGGTATTTTCGTCGAAGCACCAGGATCAGGATATCCTGAAAACAGGATTTTTAATCCTGGTAAATCCTGATCCTGGTAATTTCCAAATCATGATCCGGAATTTTTCAAAATTCCGGGCTCTATTAATTACTTATCAGATGTTAAATGAAATGTCAAACTGTTCGTTCGCCTGAAAAAAGTCGTGTTATTCCGTTATTGCAAAAATTAGAAAAAATTAAAAAAACACTGCCGAAACGTCCTCTGCCGAATTGTCTTAACTGCCGAAACGTCTTCTGCCGAATTGTCTTCTGCCGAACCGTCCACTGCCGAAACGTCTACTGCCGAATTGTCCGTACACCATTTTTATGTTGCCTCTGTTCATAAACATTAATGAATATAATACCCAATATGTCAGCCACTGGGTGTCGTCCTCCTTCGAATGGCTTTCAATTGCCTTTATGGAGATATAGCTTAAAAGAATTTTTGTCAAAATCTAAAACCAACAAAAAAAAGAAGCTAACGCCGGATAGAGAAAGCCGGTAAAGTTGCAAGCAAGCTGTGCAGATTGTCCGAACAGAAGGTACAGCACGTAGATGACGACCAGAGCTAAATTTGTGAACACTTTTGTTGCTAAATGATTCATATTTTTCGAATAAAGGTAATTTCTTGATGTTATGGGCGCAGAATCCGATGCACGGCTTTAAAAAAACGGAAACCTCCGGCAATGTGCAGACGTTTAAGGCCCGTTTTGGCCTCAACTTTGCCCAGTGCATTGGTGAACGCGCTTGGCTCTTGCAATTTTTTGTCAAAGTCGTCCAAAAATTTCCCAACTTGGGGCGGAAGAGTCGGCATTTTGCTGCTGATTATTTTGGTCAAATAATACGTAAACTAAAAATCAAAACAAAATGCCCATTTTATACATTCTGTTCACAATTGAGCCGCCGTTGGTGGGCCGCCGCTATTAGAGCCGTAAATTTCCCAGATTTTACGCAGAGTGAATGAACTCTGTGGTGACTGAGGAATGAACCACATTTATTTTCCAACACATATTGACCTCCCTCTTTACTTCGCTGTTAGCAAACTTTGCCCCCATTTCACATAGAGATTAATTTCATCAACCCTTTGCTGATAGCACCAATTTAAAAATAGAAATGTCAGGTCAAATGGCAAGAGAAAAATATAAGTAAAGGAAAGAAAGAACGCATACACAACACAACAAAAAGGGAAAATACGTATCGATTTTTTTATAAGAAGAAGGACTGTCTCTTATACACATCTAGATGTGTATAAGAGACAGCTTCAAAGATTTGAGGTGGTGGTTTTTTTTGGGTTTTTCGATTTGAGCACCAAGAAGCTGAATGCGCAGCCCTTTTGCGTCGCTTACGAAAAGATCTGTCTCTTATACACATCTAGATGTGTATAAGAGACAGGATTTGAGGTGGTGGTTTTTTTTGGGTTTTTCGATTTGAGCACCAAGAAGCTGAATGCGTAGCTGCTTGGCGTTGCTTACGAAAAGATGGCCAAACCTGTCTCTTATACACATCTAGATGTGTATAAGAGACAGATCTCAAGGCGCATCTTTTGAACCTGGCAGAATAATGTGGCAATGAACATTTATTTTTTGTAAAATCGCTTTGAAATTTTTAGGTGGTGGATTTNAGTAAAGGAAAGAAAGAACGCATACACAACACAACAAAAAGGGAAAATACGTATCGATTTTTTTATAAGAAGAAGGAAATCAAGCAGAATGGGGGCTGTCTCTTATACACATCTAGATGGGGGGGGGGGGGGTGGCGAAAGTCCGCTAGCCTCCATTTTGCCGATTCGACCAATTTCGAACATTGGACCCGAATTCATATTTTTAAAAATTCAACTATGTTTTGCAAAAATCTCATCGAATTATCGACATTGCGACGATTTTAATGAAAAATATGAAAAAAAATAGACTTTAGGGACGAATTTCACCGATTTCGATACATATGTACTTTTCCAAGCTCTGCAAAAAACCAGGAAGATCTGCACGTTTAAAAAAATCGCACACGTTCAATGTGTGGCCAACTCGATTTTTTTGCATGACAGAACGCCAAAGATTTTACCAACAATTCGTTCAAACATTAATTCGCTTTTTTTTTTCTTTTTTTGCCGTCCATGAGCCGAAACCGAACAATTCCAGGCTACATATAAATTGATCAGAATGGAAGTGATGTTCGGTTCTACGACCTCGAAACCCTACAAATTACCGTTTTCTCAATTTCAAAGAAAAGTCAAATTTAGGAACACGGCAATTTTTGATTCGATGGCGAATGATTTTGACGCTGATACTGAGGTGTTTGGGAAGACATTGGTCGACTCCATTTTGGCCCAATTGGAGCCGAATGTGCGTTTGGATGACCAAGTGAAGAAAATGGTCGCGGAGTATGCCGAGGAATATGTGGACAAGGTAAGTCCTCATTTCTAACTCCATTTTTGGCAATCCTTTGCATTTGGGGTCCCGACTGAAAAAAATCTTTAAAATTTTTTAGATGTATTAGGTTAAAAAAATGCGTAGAAACGAATCTGAGCTCGGTTTTTGTGAATTCCAAACCCCGAACCCGAATTCCAATATTTTTCGATATTTCAGACACGTGAAAAATAATTTATGCTTGAACCCAAAAAGGTTAAAATGTTCAGAAATGCACGAAATCTAATAATAATGAGAAAACAAATCAATTCACTTGTTAACGGGGTAGAAAAGTGCAATATAAAAATTAGTCAAACCAAACACAAAGATTGAATTTGAGGGTCCGGGGTTCGACATTCGAAAGTTGAGCTCGGATTCGTGTTTTACACATATTTTTACCCTAGAAACATGCATTTAAATTTTAAACATTTTTTTTCCGTCGTGACCCCAATTCCAAAGGATTGCCCTATTTTTACTATGTATGTACCAAATGGATAGGGGTTTTTATTTAGTAAATTCGGCATCGTCTTAGTCTGTGCGTGTGTACTCCCCTCAAATGAAAAAACCATAGGGGGTACCCTTTTGTTTTGCAAAATTATTAATTTTTGGGCCAATTTTCTTAACAAATTCCATCAAAAACTCAAAATTTTCCTGTCGRCACCACCGGCCCCCCGATTCTTAAAAATTGAGTCAAAAATTCAAAATTTTCTCGGCGGCGCCTATCGGCACCGCCAACCCGCCCCCACCGCAGAAGTTCTCATCGAGCTGTTCCGGGAATTTCTGTGAAGTTTCGAGTTTTGTTACCATTTAAAAATGAGAAATTTTTAAAGAGAACTTCAGGTCTTGTCCATGGTGTGCCAACTGGCCAAACATAGAGGGTCCAAGGCGGTGACTCGGGCCGACATTTGCTACGTGCTGAAGCACTATTTTCGCGATTGAAAATGCACATTTTTTTTATTCATACAATCTTGACTCTTGCCTTAAACATTTTCGTAGATTGATCTCGCTGTGGCATTGACATTTTTATCGCAATTGTTCCTTTTTTTAAATGGCAGATTAAAAATTTTTGAATTTAACTTATTCAAAAGCCTTCATACTGGTTTCCGCCAAAAATAAATCGTCATTGTCGAATAATTTGCCTATTTTCATTGCATTTTTACTGTTTACGCTCTTTGTCCACAAAATAGGCAAAAGAAAAAGCGCTTCGCTTTGGCTTTATGGTTGTTTTGGCGGCCTCTCGAGCCGAGGAGGCCAATCTGAGCTGTTTTGATTCATTGGTGGACCGACTTTTGCGTAACTTTTAGCGCTTTTCGTCTCTGAATTGGGAATTTAGGCTGTCGAGCGTCTGCAGTCGAATTTTTGGCCGAAATTGCCAATGGCACCGTCGACCTGACTAACCTTTTATTGCTTGCTGGTTAGTTTGTTGTTGTCAACAGAGCATTTCACGACATAAGGGCTAGGGGAATGGGATAACACTTGGACGCTTTCAGAGAGTAAATGTTTGATTATTTGAAAACCAACCATTCGAATGAATTTATACATTTTGCCTGAAATTTAAAACAAAAATTTTGGTTTTCAGGGCGCTTGCCGCTGCTCGGCCGAGAATGTCCGGTTGATTATGGTTCGTAATTAAAGCATTTTTTTTTGTGAATTTTATGAAATTTGTTTTGCTTTTTGTAAGGGAACCGCCGTATGTCATCGTTTCGGCGGTCACTTGATTTTTTGCATGCGTTGACATTCCGTGCCAATGCTCCGTGGGCTGTGCCGCCCCAGGACTATGTGGGCGTATTGGTGGGGAATTGTTTTTTAATTTTTGTTTATTTTGAGAGTTTTTGAAATTTCAGACAAATTTCGATTGTTTGACAAGGCTAGACGAGGTGGAAGCAGTGGCTGAATATTTGGAGAAATATGTGCACGAAATTCGGTAAATTTTCCCGTCTTTTTCTGACATTTCGGATTTTTTAAATTTGCCGGTCCACGCGGGTTCTGAGTTTATTATACCGTTTAACTGAGGCCAATTTTGGATTTAACAACATTAAAATGTCTTTTTATTGGGTTTTCAAAGTAACCATTGAACAAATATTATGAAAAAATCAGCGGTCCTTACGCCGGGCCGGGCTCGTCGCCGCCCGACTGTCTTCGGCACTGTGCGCTCGCATTTCGCGTGCTCGATTGGCTCGTCGGTGCACTGTGCGCGCTGACCAAACAAAATATGGTAAATAAACGAAAGGATAAATTTTGGGATTATTGAAATAAGACCGATTAATCCGGACAAAGTTTTTGTTTGAATTAACCGGACGGTTAACCGGGTGTTTTGAAGCTAACCGGTATCCGGATGGACCGGTTTTTAGACGGTTTTGTACTACCCTATTTTTAACCATTGCTTTTGCTTGCAGTCAAACTCGTCGGCAGTGCCGTCGTTGCTCCTCCGACTGATCGGCGCAGTCCGTCGTCTCCGATCAGTACCATTCTCCGCATTGCTGTTCTTTCTGTTTTTCTCTCAAATTTCAGGTGCTTTTTTAAATGTTTGTTAAAAAGCCGAAACTAAAAAAGATAAATTTTAAAATTTTGTGACAGGCAAAACGCATGCGGACCCAATGCCGCTTTTGTTGGACCGTTTGAATGAAGCTGTGGCACGTCTCAAACAGGAGGACGAGGAGGTCGTTTTTAAATTTTTCTTTTTTATACGATTTTAATGAAAAGGTGGCAGAATCTGAATCCATGGGCCCAGACGAGCACACCGACCAATTGGCCGTTTGTGTTCATAAACTTGCCGAACTTGTTACCACATTTCCAGAGTTAGCCAAGGAGATGGGGCGGTCTTGTAATATATTCGTAATTTTAGCTTTGCCACCCCTCCTGCAATTGGTTGGGTTCCATTCCGGGAGAATTTCATACACCGACGGCATCGGCCCGCCATTCTTACGTTGGCATCCGTCTACGCAATTTATCGCGTGCTAAAGTCTGCTGATGAGGTAGAAATTCCGCATTTATTTCGCAAATGCTTATAAAAATTTCACAGGAATTTGTTTTTAATGGAAATAGTTATAACTTTTGAGGTGGCCGATGCCTTTCTGGCGGTCAGCGGAGTGCTCGGCATGAGCCATGAACAAATGGTGGAGGATCTGCTGCGGGCTGGCTTTCTTATTCAGGTGTAGGCTTGGCATAGAAATTGAACTTTTTTATTTTACTATTGTATAAATTAGGATTGGTGACAATAACTCTTTTTTTTGCTTTAAAATCCTTCAAAAAAAAGAAATGCCAATATTTTTTTGAGTTGGAAACAGTTTCGTCAACAAATGATGGCGATCGACGAGAACGCGAGGCATTGGCCGATGTGTTTGTGTTCTTCAAACTGCCCCAAATATTGAGGTGGAAAAACAAATAATTGCTTTTAAAATGATTATTAATTTTTAATTTTTTTTTAGCAAAATGTTGTCCCGCGGTGTTCCACGCGCGTCGGTCAGCGCTGCATTGGGCCGTCTGTGCGCGAGCGCGTCGTTGCTGGACGAACTTGACGGGAAGAAGTCGGACAATCTCTTCCGTTTCTTCATGGACGCGCTCCGTCGGCTGGACATTGTGAGTCAAAGTGACCATGAGGCGCTGGTGAGCAGACGGTGCGTTTAAATGTTTATTTTTATTTAAACAATATTTTATTATTTTTGTAGAGATGGGGACCGTGCACAAAATGAAGAACTCCTTCAACATTTGCGTTCCGCCATTGGTGGCCTTTCCTCATCGGCGACCAGTTTGGCTAATTTAAAATAAATTGTATTCCATTTTAATATTAAAAAAATCAGCTGCCGAAGCCGCCCAAATGGTGAAGGCCCGCTCTGAGCTGATCAATCGCGTGCAGAAGGCAAAAAATGCCATTGATCGGGTGGTGCCGGAAAAAACGGAGGAAATGTTGCGCAAATTGATCCCCCATGGTTTCGAAAAAACCATAAAAACTTTTTTAAAAAGTATTTTTAGAAGTCCCAATTGACATGTTATGCTCAATATACTGCGCCAGCGGGGAACTGTCGCAGTTTTCGGGTTGGCTTGCTGCGCTCAACGCACAAACCCAAGGAGTTGGCACCGATGAGGTGTTTTTTTTCGTCGTAAATTTTTTGTCAAAATGGCATTCCCTAAGGGCGTCGACGCGGTGGCGAGCAGCCCGCAGGGCAGACTGTTGATTTTTGACTCCACTTTTCTGCTGATGGCGCGCATTCAGGCAGTGTTCCCGGACCTGGTAAATTTTAAACAAAAAAACCCCAAAATTTTCTTTAAATTTTGCAGCGCCTTGAGGAACTGGTAGGTGCCCGTGTGCATTGCGCTTTTTTCCTGTGGAACAAACGCTACGCCAACTGTGTTGAGCGAGGTGTTTATTTAAAATTATTTAAAATATATTTGCGTTTTATTTAAAATTAATTTTTGGGTAAAGTTATTTATTATATTACATTTTAAGGGTTTCGCACTATTTTTTTTCAATTTTTTTTGATAAATTTTACTAAATTCATTTTTAGTAAAATATTAAAAAAAATAATTCTCGTTCTGTACAGCTTTTCCATTATATTACTAAAACCTGCGCCAATAATGTTAAAATGAAGTTGGCGTCATCCATTTTTATTTTCATCTACTGCAGGTGAACCGATGACAATGCCGGCGTCTGGTGGCATTTTAAGAGATGGCACTGTTGTTGATGAAAATGTTTAGTTTCGAATTAAATTTAAAATTTATTAAAAAATGGAATTATAAATATTGTATTATACCCTCCCCACAGTTTTGTGCCCAATTCCGCGCCAACCAATTCAGCGCAATGTGTGCACACAAAACGCCATTTTGGAGCGCGGAACACAGCGATTTTGGTGCCGTCTTGGAGTTGGTGCCGTTGGTGGGCGAATTGTTGCTGGACGAACTCCACCTGGGTTCCCCCCAGGCAGAAGAAGTGGGGGAAACGGTGTGAAATTCAATTTCTTTAACAAATTCGACCTTTTTGATTGATTGTTCTTTAACAAATTCGACCTTATTGATTGATTGATTGATTGATATTTCTTGTGCCAGGTCAACAATGTGTTCTGCACCTTTCGCCATCTGAGCTCGTTGTGGCTGTGTTTGGTGCAATGGCTTGACACCCAACCGACGAACGCAGAAAATTTGGCCAAGTCGCAAAAATTCTTTCCAATAAAAATTGATTGGAGAAGAATAATGCCCTTAAGCGCTGCCACAAATTAAAATAAAGATTAATTTGCCTCAGGCTAAACTGTAAAATCAAAATGCCCTCAGGCAAGCGTTGGCTCGAGCAATGCGCGAGTTTGAAATCGGCTGGCAGAAACAGCAGCAGCAGCAGCCGACTGCGCCCGAGAAGGACAATGGGCACGAACGGTGAAAATTAAAAATAATATAATTTAATCAAAAATTTTATAATTATTATTTTTTTTATAGCCTCGGCTATTCAATGTTTTTGGCCCGTCGGACGCTGAAATGGTTGGCGGAAGCGCGCGTAAAAAAGGAGCACCCGTACACATGGCTTATTGGTCGAATAAAATGACTAATTAGGAAACTTTCAATTAAAAATTTGCTCCAAAATATATTTTTCGAAATTTATTTATATTCTGTATCGATTTTTTTCGCAGGCTTCGCACAGCGTCCGTTGCCCGCACTGCCGGGGCGCAAGTTGACCCTTTTGCGTGCAGACAAAGAGGAGCTGAAGGAGGAGAAGCAGCGCCTGAAGGAGGTGGAAAATAAATGTTTAATTATTTTTAATAATTTAAATGTTGTTCTTTTGTGTGCCAACAACCAGCGCAGGGCTGGGTAATTATTTTAATAATTTTAAGGTCTTTTTGTGTGCCAACCAGCAGGGCTGGGCCAGTCCGGACGCYGTTGCGCATGTGAACCGCTGCAATGTGTCACTGCGAATGGACATTTGGCTCCATTGTTGGCTTGGCCAAATGTTGAACCAGTTCGGTCCAAAAAATGATTATAATTCAAATCTGATCTGCCAAAATACTGGTCTAATTAATTGTCTAAGATTGGGATTTGATCAAATCTTTCTGTGAATATTTACATTTTTAAATTGTATTGTCTCCAAACATTCTTAGACTTGGATTAAGATATGATCAGTTAGTTATTAGAGTCTTGTTGATCAATAATTCAGAACCCGAATTGCCACKGTGGAYGAGGGGGAGCTTTCGGGCGAGCTGTGTCTGGCCACCGCATTCACCTATCCGGTGCCGTGCCTGTGCGAAATGATCAAACAGGCACAATTTTTTTTTGCACATTTTTGAGTTTGCTTTAATTGTAAGATTAAAATCAAAAAAAAATATCGAAAATTTGAGTTGGTCGAATGCGTTCTGTTTATCCCTTCCGCCGCAACGTCATGTTCAACGCGTTCAAGCAGTACAGTTCCAATCACCACTACCACGGACGCAGTACCACCGCTACAACAACCGGGCGGAGTGTCAATGTCGGAGAGTTATGCCCAGCAGCAAAAGGTGTTTGTGATAGAGAAATTAATTGGCATTATTGCCAATTTAGTAAACAGTTTAAGGCATCTTTTAGTACATTTAAATTTTTTAGCGCCACCCGATTGTTGGCGATCTGTCTCCCAAGGCTACTGTAATGGCAAAGATGCTTGTCCGAGCTTTGCAGGTGGCGTTTTTTCCACTTTTTTTTTTTTGCAAAAATTTTCTTTTTAAGCTTCTCCTCTGGGCTGGTGATCGGAGTGTTTTGGGCAAGCAAGAGAGGGAGAAACGGCTGCTGCAAATTTACGGCATTCAGCAGACGACGGGTCCAATTTTTTAAATTATTTTAATTTTATTTTTAATTTTAAGCTGACGGCACTTGCAGCAGGAAGAGGCGGCACCAGTCTGCACAAGCATCGACTAGTGGTGAAGTTTTATAATTTTATTAAAATTTTTTTGAATTTTTTAACTCGGGTAAGCCCTCAAGCATTTGTTATTTTTTCCTTGTCACAGCCGGTACCTGCAGTAACACCAACACATTGAAGCAGCCGTTTCCTCCGTTGGGTGCCATTGCTGGTGGCATGGAACCGACGAGCAGCGAAGGCTCCGGCGGCGAGGAACAAAAAGCGGCGCCGGTGGGTGCCGGGGGCGGTGGACAAACGGCGTCAGATAATGCCAAGGTGTTTATTTTCAATTTACTCGCAATTATTGGCTAACTTTAACTACTTTTTTTTTTCTGAATTTTCATATAAATTTTTGCCATTTCTTAGCCGGAATCACAACAACAACAGCTCCCTGGTTCATCGTCGGCGCCGCTTCCACCTCCACGTCCATCTTCGCAGCCCCACAAATCGTCGTCCATTCTTTACTCCAAACAGCAGCAGGCAGCGCTGGACACTGTCCGAAATGTGTTCGAAGTCCTCCAATTTTGAATTCAATTAAAATAATTTTATAATCAAAAAACAATCATTTTTTCAGCGCTTCACTCGTGTGGTGCGCGACTGCACACTACGACCGCCGGTCACCTTCATCATCTTCTTCCTGCACGAACTTGCGCAAGCGCCGCAGACGGAGTATTGGCGACAGCTGGTCGACATGATGCCCGTCGTGCTGGTCTGTGGTGCTTTGCATACAGCCGCACTCTCTGTTTTTTGTGTCCAAACATTTTCTTAAATTGGCAAAATTGTTACGAAAATTGGTCCAAAAAAACTGCAAAATTTAGCCGATTTTTTTTGCGAAGTTGGGAATACTTTTTTGAACATTTTGTAAAGACATGAACGTATCAATCGGTTATAATATTTGATCAACACCATTGCCATGCGCAGGTGTTCGTGCTTGGCCGTTTGGACCCCAGCGCGCTGCCGTTAGGACTGTTCTTGCGCATCTACAGCCCTGCGGAGGAGCGCCACTGGGTGAAGTGCATGCAATACGCCATGTTGGTATCGAGAAAATGAATGATTCTTCTATTTCCCCCCCCCCCATTTTTAATCCTCTTTCCATTTGTACAAATTTAACTTAACCATTTCCATGAGATTTAAAATATTAATTTTGTACTTTGGTTTTCCATTGAATAATTGTTGAAGTTTTATAATAAAACATTTTGGTTGAAAGAAACTAGAAAATTCTCAATCATTCGTTTTGTCCAACGAAACAATTCGCGAATTGGAGAATATAAAGTATAAACACAAAGTACACGGATAATTTGAGAGTTAAACTAGAATTTTTTTGATTCTCCCCCATAAATAAAACTTTAAATCGTAAAAAAACGATTCATTAATTCCTTTTCCAATTTTCCAAGAATTTCTTGCAAATTAAATTATGCTTGAGCCAGAAGAAGCACGGAAGATGTCAATGCAATTGCCAAAACTGTTGGCACCTTCGGCACTCCTTGAGGCAATTAATGTGAGAGAATAATTGCATAAAAATTCTTATATTTTGAATTTGAAAATTAGACGGCTTCCGTTAGCATTCGTCTGCTCGACTGCGCCTTTGTGCCCAGACCACGTCCGGCTTACTACAAATATGGCCATTTTGACCCCGACCCAAACAGCGAGTAGACAACATGGATTAGCCCAATTTAAATTTAATTATTATTTTTAAATTTTTCAGGTCTCATAAAGCCTTTCGCAGCGACCATATTCTCGACTCGGTGCACTTTGACCTTGCGTTGGCCACCCATCCGACAGCCTACGAGAAATTTGCGCATTACCCCGCTGAGGCGATTCTATTTTTAATTTTATTCGAAACAAATAAGAATTTTAAACTTTAGGTCTTCGAGCAGTATGCGCAACTGTTGGGCTTGGACAACAACCACCACCTGGTGCTCTATGGACGCGGACCCTTCGGGGGAATGTTGTTCGCCTCGAGGGTCTATTGGCTCTTCAAAGTGATAAAAACAGGCAAATTTTTGTCCAATCATTTTTATTTTAAGTCCTATGGTCACGAGGGAGGAATTTCGTTGCTGGACGGCGGGTTGGCGGCGTGGAAGGCCCACCAGTTCCCCGTAGTGTCGGAAATGAACGAGCATGAAGCAGTTTTCGTGATGAAAAAAGGCAATTGGCGCGCAACGGTGAACGAAATCTTTCTATTAAATATATTAAAATTATTTTTAATTTTAAGACTGAACCATCGTCAAAAACGGTGACATTTGAAGAACTTGTGGGGGAAGGTGAACGCAAAACTGTGGACATTTCGCGATGGAAGCTGCTGGATGCGCGCCCCAAGACTCAATTTGAGGGTGATTTAATAAACATTTTTATATTAATAATTAATGAAATTCCAGGCAAAGAATACGCTTTTGACCTATCAAAACCAAAGCCGGCCGGAAGTCATTTGGCAGGTGCCATAAACATTCCTTCGACAGAATTGGTTGATGCCGAAACTGGACAATTTAGGTGTTAAATTGGAAAAGAATGCAAAAATTTAAAAAAACATTCAAAAGTTGGGTCAATTTATGCTGGATCGAATTTAGCCATTTGTATTTTTATATCTTAAACATAAGCTTTAGGTCGCCAGCAAAATTGCGAGAATTAGTCGAAAAGAGTGGACTGATCATTGGGAATCAGCCGGAGAAAGACGGGGAAAAATTGGTGAAATTTACTTTATTTGCAAATCATTTTTAATTTATTTGAAATTGTTACATCAAATTATATAAGAATATAGTTCAAATAATACTTTATTTTAAAGAATATTTTTAATTCCATTGAAAGTTTGTTTTTAGTCGTATTTATTAATTTTGATTTAATGATAAATTTCCAAGGTCGCTTTATGCAATTCCGGAATGCAGGCGTCGATGCTTGCGACTGTACTGGACATGCAGTTTGGGCCACAAATTGGGGACAAAAATTTGCGCGTTTACACGGGTTCCATGCTTGAGGTGCAAATAATTAAAACAAAAATCAAATAAAATAAATAATCATTTAGGTCCAAGCCCGGATGCCCGAACTGATCAGTGAAAAGTGAACTGAATTCTGAAATTGTAATCATGTCCCGACTCTTTTTTCCCGAATTTAACACAAAAGTCAATAATTCAGTTAAAACTTCAACCAAAAATCAGTGTTTTTTTGCTGATCGAAATACGAAATTTTTAGGCTTTGTTCAATCACAAAGCTTGATAGCATCAACTTCTCAAGAGCTTTCGACCAAAATCTGTGAAGTTTGAAAAAAACAATCGACACTCGGACCAGTAGCCAGGGTTGAATTGGGACTTTCCATATTGAGACTAAATTTTGCTTTTTCTTTAAATTCGAGTAACTCCGTTTATTTTTACTTACGGACAGGATCCTGCCCATATTATTGCATTAAAAATAAATAATTAATCCCCAAAAAAAGAGATGCAGAACAAAAAAAAAATCGTATGGATAAAATATTTTATTAAATGAACAAATCAATAAAATAAATATGGTAAAATGAATGGCTTTGTCATCACTGCCTCCAATTCGCGCCAAAATCGGTGCCATTTACCGCCCCCCTCTTCTTCAAAAATGTTGGGTTTCGTCTTCCTTGCTGCGCTCCTCGGCCAAGAAGTTTTTGTAGCTCTGCTCGCTCATCAGCCCGTCCAGCTCGCTCGGATTGACCACCTTCAACTTGTACAGCCAACCTGAAAGACATGACATTTTTGAGACAAATTGTAAACAAAAAACGGTGAATTTTCAAGAGTTGCTGTTTCCTGGTTTTCGTATAAATGTGTTTCTTGAAAAAAAATCCACTTTACGCGCAGCTTTTGGATGGTTAAGAGGGTGGCGTTGTTTTTTAAATCTAAAAATTATTAAAAAAGAAAACCTTTTCCGTAACAGTCCTTGTTGACCAACTGCGGCTTGTCCTCAACTTCTCCGTTCCGGTCCACCACTTCGCCGGCCACCGGCGCGTACAGGTCCGAAGCGGCCTTGAATTGAAAACACCAACAAACATCGACCCGAAAGGGACGCGAATTAAAAAAGGAACAAAAAATGTCTGAAAAACTTCTAAATGGATCTCCAAAAGAAAAATCTAATGCTTCGGATTTCTTTCTAAAAAATTCCGAATTTGTAAAATTTTATCAAAATATTCCATGTGGTTTTTGGTGTCGTCTCAATTTTTTTAAAGAATTGATCAAAATCGGATTTTTCTACAACATTGGTGGATCCCACAAAAGCCCAAACCTTGTGATCAAAGCGCATACCTTCACACTTTCAATGGCACCCGCCGTCTCACCAGTGCCAAACTTTTTGCCAAGTTCGGGCAATTCCACGTAGACAACGTCGCCGAGCGATTCCTTAAACATATATTTTTTAGTTTTTGTTAAAAATCAAAAAAAATTCACTTGAGCATGGTTTGTGATGCCGATGGTGCCGACACTGCTCGCCTCGTCCATTGAAATCCATTCATGCTTGGGCGTGTACAGAATGTCTGCTGCAAATTACATTTTTTGACAATAAATGATTTTCTTTTTTTTCAAAATCGAGTACCATCGTCATGGAATTTATGGCAGGCCCCGTAACCAGAAAACATTTTCGGGTAAAGGATTTTCCATTTATTTTTTGCCCCCCTCACCAAGCACCGGCCGAGTGGTTGAAAAAGTCCGGCAACCGACAAATTTTTTTGCCGGAAATCGCGCGAGCAAAGAGCATAAACGAACTGTCGTTGAAGTCATCACGGAAAAAGAAATAATTTTAAATACGGGTCTAAAGTTCTAAAACAAACCCATAAAATCAGATTTTAAGATTCATACGGCCCTGATCTCGGGTTAAAAAAAATCTTCCTTAAGAAAAATGCTATAAAGCCTCAGCAAGAATGGCTAATTTTGATTGTCTTCCATAGAATTATTGTGTTTGAATGGTGGTGATTGAGTCTTTATCGACCCGTTTTGCTACGTATTATAAACTCCCGTCCCGCCTCACCCCAAGAGGACAAAGTACAAATGCACACAAAACAAACAAAAAGTTAGCCTTAACAATGGGAGTGAGTGGCGTCTGTTGCTTATTACTACATAAGTAGGTATGCAGAATTTAACGGAGGACCGGTAAAAATTTTCCCCCATTAACCTCACCACAAAAAAAATGAAGAAAATCCTCAGATTTAACCCCACACATTATGCACATGGCGGTGACGAGTAGGGTTGTCGGGACCCACCGAAAAATTTCGGTTTCAGCCTCTCGGTTACCCGAAAATTTGGGTTCCGGTTACCCGAGGATTTCACACTTCTTCAAACGCCAAAAAGGATCAAACATTATTTAAAATTTTAGCGAAAAAAGACCATCATGTCATGTCATGTCATGTCAATCCCAGGTTAAGCTTTATTTACAACATGGCCCCAAAAATGTCAACAAAATTCAAAGTGGGAAATAGTGTCTAACATACGCTGTCTGCCACATCGATAAACAATTTGGCGAAATGTTGTCTTCTTTTTTTGAAAAATTTATGAACATAAATTACGGGTAAATAAAATTTACGGTAACGGGAATTTCAACTTTTAACCGGGACGGGAATTTTGAACGGGATTCCCGTCTTCGTAAAAATCCCGCTCGGCAAATCCACCCGCCGAACTCTAATATGAATCAAACAATTTGTGAGTAGAGAAAAAGGGCGAAATTCTTCTCAATAAACATTTATTTATTTGAATTAATTTGTTTAAAAATGTACAAAATTTGAGTGAGCAAATTGTGAAGAAAATGTACACTGTTGGAAAGAATGTTGACATTGGTAGTCGTCAGCTGGTGAATGGCACAAAGTCCACCTTCTCCAACTCGCGCTGACTCATTATTGTCATGGCGGACCTGAAAATATTTTAAAAATAAATTTATTAAAAATTTTTAAATCTTATTTAATTTTTTTTGTATTTAAAATTAAATTGAAAAATTGGGTTTAGAGGTTTTTTAACTTTAAATCAATTTTTTAACCCAATTCCTAAAAAAATCCAATGAAGCCAATTTTGCGACAAACAAATAGCCTTGTTAATTAAATCATATTCTTACCAATAAACCAAATTGAAAATGATGAACAGAAGGGGGAAGCACGATCGGGAAAGCCTGTCGATTTTGGACGGACTAAAAAATGTTTTGTTCATTTTTAAGTTTGAGCAACATTTGAAAAAATGCTTTAAATTTTTTTATTAATTTCCCCCCCCCCCCCTCAAAAGCTTAAAATTGACCAATCAATGAGTTTGCAAAAAATCCAAATTCATTAAAAATAATATATATTTAATTTACTGTTCTTTTTTCGGGGGACAATTAAAATTCGGACCCCTAATTTAAGCATTGTTAATAAAGCTATTTAGGGCTATTAATTACAAAATTGCATTTAAAGTCGCCGTTGGCCGTTAATGAAGCGACTAATTAATTTTTTAAAAATTTTCTATCAAAAGCAAAAAGCACACGCACTTCAACCTCCGACAGTGTAACGTGCGGCACAGCCAACTTCTGTGGCCTCCGCCGGTGGATGAAGCCTGAAAATGCAATATTTTATTTAAAAATGTAAATTTATTTAAATGAATATTTCTAGAAAATAATTTGGTTKTTATTCAAATACACTTTCTAACATTATTAAAAWTWTTTTAAAATTAATAAAAATAATAAATAAACATTAAATAAAAGATTTAAGTTACTTAAAACTTTCCCTAACAATTGATAGCTAATATTTAAAGTTCGAATTGATTGTTATTTCTAATTTATTTTGACATATTTCAAATATTCCCCATTTACCAAAAATGGACTCGCACCACCGCCGCCCATGCCACTGTAGTAGGAGTAAGGCCTTCGCCGGTGACGTCTGGACAAAAAAAAAAGAATTGTTAAAATTTGTTGTTATTTTGTTAATTAAATATTGAGTTTTTTGTTTTAATTGTTATTTATTTTAAATAAAAATATTAAATTACCGTCCCAATTTTGCTCCAGTAGCTGCCATCATATATGGAACTGCAGAATTTTGCTGTTGTTGAAAATCGGTCGCCGCGTATTGCACCAACGGAATGTTTCTGAATTTGCATTTTTCCCTCAATTTAAACCGATCCAAAATTAATTAAAAAGTAAATAATTCGCTAATTGCCCACCCAAGCCGACAATCGCACTCGGGCGGTATCGAAATAGCCGTCGTAGTGCCGGAGCCGGCGGGCATTTGTGTACCGCCGGAAGCGCCCGACAAAACGTTGCCGGAGGGGGCTAAAAAGATTCATTAAAAAATGCTTATAGCTCAGAAAATTACGAACGCAATCCAGACCAGAGTCTGAATACAACTTCAACCTTAACAGATTCAGACATTCTAAAAGCCATTCAGAAGCTCTCAAAGAGATGAAACTAGCGTTAAGCTAAATTTTGCGATTAAATAAATATCAAAAAAAGTTATGGCCAGGCTTCATCTCTTCGAGAGCTTCGAATGGCTTTAATAAGGTCTGAATCTGCTAAGGTTGAAGCTGTATTTGAACCGGTCTGGATTCGGTCCGTCGCCCCTGAAACAACAATATAAAAATATACCAATTTAAATTTAACTAAAAAATTTGTATTATTAAATAAAATTATTGCACCCGTCGTCGTTGAAGTAGCGGCTGGTACCAGAAGTCCGGGCGCTCTGTACACGTAAGATTGGGTGTTCGGCGACGGCACGGCGAGCCCACCGGCCGGCGTTGTTGGATATGACTTAAACAAAAAATAATTATTAATAAGGAGTTAAATATTTATTGTACAATAAGCCCACTGAATGAAAAACTGTTAAGAAAAATAGATTAACATTTAAATGAAATTTTAAATTTAATCAGTCCGGACCTTACAAATTAGGTCAATTTGTTAATTGAAAATAATGATTTAATTCGGACCATAAACATTGGGAACTCAGCACCGGTGGACGGCATGGCGCTGTCGCCGCGATGGGCGCCTGCCGCTCTCATCGCAGGCGCAGACCGCGTCCGTTCTCGACGGTCCCTGAAAATTTTTTTTGCAATTATATAGCAACTTTATTGTTTTCTTCCTTTTTATAAATCTTTAAAATTAGTAATATATTATTTACAATATTTTAAATTTAACATTTTTATTTATTTTGTGTAATTAAAAATTTAAAAAAAAAATTCGAAAATTAATGAAAATAATTTTTGATTATTTTAAAAAAAAATTTTAATTTTTGTATTCGCCATTTTGTTTATTTGAATTTATTTTGAATGTTGCCTTCTCCGGCATTGCCTCTTATTCCAGTAACTGACAATGGCATATTCCACCAGGGCAGCCTAAAAAAGTTAAATTATTTTTTCGGAAATTTGAGCCAAAAAAACTCACAAAAACCATGATGAAACAGAAATTGAGGAACACGTCCAGACCCTTGATGTAGCTGACCTTTGGCATTGTGTTGTTGGTTGTGGTGATCAGCGTGGTCATTGTGAGCACCTTGGAAGAAAAAATTGTGAAATTTTTAGAAAACCATAAGCATTAAAAGCAGGAGTTCCATTAGAAAAGCACAAATTCAAAAAGTGTCATTAAATCATACAAATTTGCAAATTCCAAAAAAACTACAAAAAAATGGATTTCCTGACCGCATTAGCCTTTCAAATAACCCCCCAATTTTTTGAGGATTTAACTTTTTTGGTGAATTTTCACACCCACCGTGGTGACACCCAACCCGACACGGGCGGGCGATGCCTCGCGACTGAGCCAAAAGGACACCCACGAAATGGCCACAATTAGCATGGACTGGAAATGGAAATTGAAATGGAAAATTAAACAAAAAAAAGCAACAAATTTTTGCTTCTAACCGGTATGACAATGTTCATGAGGTAGAAGCCGATATTACGTGACACAATCACTTCAAAATACAGGCGAGCATATGTACCTTAAATTAGACCAACTTAAATTGGCAAAATGCCAACAAAATAATTCAATTTAAACAACAAAAAAAATTTGAGAACCCGAAGCTGTTGTGATATGTGTGCCGGTCACACGGTAACCCGTCCGTCGAAACTGTGGCAGAAAGAACACATCAAATGCCACCGCGTCTTCGGGTCGCCGTCCGTCCGAACGGCGCTCGCCCCAATAATAATCTAAAGAAAATTGGAAATGTTTTTAAAATACAAAATAATTTTTTGTTTTTTCTAATATGTTTAATTTAATAAAATTTAATTAAAATTAATTGAATAAAAGTATTTATATAAAAAAATTAATAGCCAAAAATAATTTTTAATTTTTAAATTAAAATATAAAAAATTAAGTTGAATAAGTTTTTAATTTATTTGTAAATTGAAAGAATGCTTATTATATTGAAATTAAATTAAATTGAATATTAAGATATTGAATAGCCCAAATTCATTTTGAATTAAATTTAAATTGGAATAAAAATGTTGCCAATGTCCGCCACATCGTATCCATAGCTTTCCAGGCCGAGTTTGCTAAATGTATAAAATTTAAAAGAAGTTTAAATATTTATTACCATGTTTGCGAGTCCATTGGGAATAACTAAATTAAACAATATATTTGGGTTACGGCCATTTGTGAAATTAAATCCGGCACTCGATAATTCGGGCGAGCAAAAAGATGAATTCGAACTAAGTTAAATTCCATTATTACACCGTCCATAAACCGATCAATTAACTGAACAGAGCACCGGTAAAAGATCAGATCAAATTGCTTTAGTGGTTGACCYGACACCAATCCACGACATTGGCGTCCATGAATAACCCCGAGCCCCTGAAGGCTCGTCGTCCCCAAATTTCGAATTTTTTTGGACCACATTCCCAACCGACCAAAGTGTATTTGAGCGTGAGCCATAGTCTTCTGATCACGGGATAGCATTCAGAAATCAGCTGTGATCTCGTAATTCGCGATCACGACCCTCCCACAAAAACAACAAATTTGTAAGTGATTGGCGTAATTCTGTCATAATGTCCTGTACTGCTTGCTACCCGACCCCAAATATGTTGCCGCCGGCGATCCCCCGGAAATGCCGCCCCCAAAGTGCCGGAACTAACATTGTTTTAAAACTTTCTTAAGCCAGGAAAATTGTGAAACTCTGATACTGCCACACTTATTCTAATGGACACCGAAATTTCAGAATTCTTGCGATGTTTTGCCCCAAACTTTCTGATCACTTTTTAAACACCTGCAGTTCCATTTGGCACATCGCTTTCACCGTCAGCCGTTGGGAGGTGTAAATCTGGGTTGAAAATTGGACTTTACTCTTAAAATTTTATTTAAAATATTTACTCGGCCGTCCGGCTCAATTCGGAGGAATGAATTGTGAGTGGTGGCCAAGTGAAAGACGGCGGTCTTCTCATTGGGGAACTAAAAGCGACAATTTTTAAATATTTTAAACATCATTAGGCTTACCTAAGTATTTGAAGAAAAAATCAATCGTTTTGGGTTGGAATTTTTTATGTTTTTTGTTGATTTTTTCCCAAAAATTTAAATTCTAAAAAACATTGAAAATCGATGCATTCAAATATAAATTAAAAAATTTGTAAACGGAATGTTTAAAAATGTTTTTGTTTGCCTTTATTAAAATTAAAAGAAAAAAGCTTAAATTTATTGTATTTAAATTGTAATCTTCCAAATTATTACAAAAGTGTCCGGCTTCCACAGTCGTTCCAAGTAATCGACACCAACGGTGAGCTTTTTGATACGTCGTGCCAATTCCGGGTCCAACTGCTGGAAGGCCAACCTCGGATCATACCTTAAAAAACAAATATAAAATTACAAAAAATAGTTAACCAACCAACTAACCATGTTTGGCGCAAATAAAAGTCCAATGTGATGTCCATGTCCACCTCGGACACCGCGCTGATTGAAGTCACGTGGATGGTAATGCCAACATCGACAGCTGAAAGTGCACCAGAATAATAGGGCAAAAATAATTTTTTAAAAATGTTCCTTTTTTTTAATAAAAAATTTCCAATAATCAAAAACTTCAACAACAAAAAATTGTTCAAAATTTCAACATTTCCCACCTCCCTCGCCGTAACGAGGCCTCAGGCGCTTGTCGTATTTTCTTGAGTCCGTCAGCCTGTTCAGAATCTTGCAAAAAAATATATAAATATAAAGAAATTGGGCGTTCGTTATTATTGGTTTTAGTGGTTCAGTTGGTTAAAATCGTCTTTTTCGATTCGTTTGCCATTGCTAAAGTTCGAATCCGTTCCACTGCCCACCCTTTTTAAACGCTGGACGATGATGATAAAATTAAGTGAACTCCACAGATCAATTAATGCTGGACCTCAGATCCAACTCAGAGTCCAATTCTTTTTGCATTTTAATGAATATGTTTAATTTTATTCCATTTTTCTCTTTATAGAATTTTTGGTAAATTGTTTTAGCGTTTTCTAATTGTTTAGCAAATTTGCAAAAAGCACGTTTAGATGTCGGCATTTTGCCTTTTTTTGGACGATTTTTACCAAAATTGAAGAAATGTTAGGAAAAATAATAAATATTCATCCGGTTTTTAGTGTTTTGCCATAAAATTTGGCGGTTTTTATATTTCCTCTAAATTCATCAAATTTCATTCACCTGTGAGATGTAAGTGGTGTTGAACCCGTTGTGCTCCTCATGCGGTTGCTGATGGTGCTGATACGCGGTCGGCTCGTGCTCCCACTGCACCATGGGCTGCTGCTGCTCGCCGACCGCGCCGTTCGGTTGTTCATTTTCGCTGCTCAGCAACGTGGCATTGACACCAAAAAAATATATCGTTAAAATTATGTCAATTATTTTGAAAAAAATCAAAAATAATATTTTTTAAAATTGAGTCGAATTTCAAAATGATTAATTAAATTAAGCATTATAATTTCAATTTTTTAAATATATAGTTGACTTGGCACTTTTATAAAGTTTTAGAATCCCATTTTACAAATATTTATTTCAATTATTTTTTGTTAAGTATTAATAATAAATCAAATTAACATACAATTTAGGAATTTTTTTGTTGTTTTGCTTAATAAACAAACAAACACCTGCAAATTCGATGCCGACAAAGCCAATTGAGAATAAAAATAAAATGAACAATGGACAATAACAAATTCGTCTGCTGCCTCTGCTGTTGTTGCACCGCGAATTTGTCCTAAAAATAAATTTTAAAATCAACAAAAGTCGGGCTCGAACCTACGTGGCGTAACTTGCCAGATCGGACGCTGGTTGGTGATCAACAACAACAACAACATCATCATCAACGGCAGCAACAAACACTGTTGTTGTCACTGATTCTGATGCAGAAGTGCCAACATTTTGAGCGCATTCGTTTTGGTGGATTAGCATTAATTAATAAAAGAATTTAAATCCTCAAAACAATTATTAATTTAATCTGATTACATAATTTATTAATTTAGCTGCTTTATGAAAAAATATAAAAATTATAGAAGCCCTTTAAGGAATCGAACCAGCATTGCTTAACATGCCAGAACGGACGGTTTTCAAAAATGTTTTGTCCCCACCATTGGCCAAATGAAATTCGCTTGGGAAATCATTTGGACAAGGCAAATACACAAAAATTGATGGGCTAAATAATTCACTTCGTCGCCTGAGGCGAATTTTTTTTGGTCGCCCCAGGACAAAATTGCCTCAGGGGAATTGAACAGTAAATATTTTATTGCCAACAAAATTTTCGGGAGGAGTATGAAATTTAGGAAAAAATGTTAAAATACATTAAGAGGGGATAATATTAAAAAAACCAACATCCAAAGACATTACGAATATTTTATTTTGTTTAAATAATAAAATCAATCAAATCATTTTTAACATATAAATATTTAATTTTTAAAAAAAAGTTATCAATTTTTTAAATTGACCTACATGCAAAATTGGGGGCTGTTGTGGTCAGAGATGCCCTCCGGGGACGAAACGGGAAATACAATCACACCCCCTACCTCGAGCCAATATTTAACAGGGCCAATTTTCAATTTTCTCGAGGGTCCGTC
>MEIZ01000040.1:325547-341413 GCA_001723225.1 Globodera ellingtonae | reverse complement strand
TAGGAAAGGCCGGTGTCCGTGTCCAACACGCCAAAATCTGCCGCAATTTTCTTGCTGAAATCGCTGAGCACCGGAATGTCCATCTTGCCAAGGCCGCCATCCGCGCGCGGCGTGTTCACCCAAGCCTATGAGAAAACAAATTTTATATTCTTCCAGGGGCGTTGTGGACTGACCAAATGCGAGAATTGCGAGTCGCAAGAGCATGCGATCACCTCGCAATCGTGCTGCTTGAACTCGGCGATACGGTCACTGAACGCAATGATTTCGGTGGGGCACACAAACTGAAAAATGTAAAATAAAAAATAATACTATACGAAAAATCTTTAAAAAGTTTTTTAACAAACTTTTGGTGAAAAAATAAAAAGATTCCTAAACTCTGGTGTTTTCCTGGAAGCACTAAAATATCCTGACGGAATAATTTTTATCCTGATGAATCCTATTTAGGAATGAGCGGAAATCCATTTAGAACGAAATTTAAAAAAAAAACATTTTTTTTCCTATTTTATAAAAACGGCAAACCGTAAAGTCGAGCGGGTAAAAGAAGAACACCAGCCATTTGCCCTTGTAATCGTCGTATGAAATTGTCTTCATTTCCGCGTTCACAATTGCTTGACCCTAAAATAGAAGGGCATTTTTATGGGGACAAGAAAACTATGGAAAAATTTTATGGTTGAATTTTGAATTATTTTTTCTTCAATTATTGACGGAGCTAAAATAAAGAAATTTTGTGTAAAAAAAACCTTGAAGTTTGGCACAATGTTTTTTGGGCCCAGCGGACGGATAGAATTTGGGGGCGTGTGATGGCAGCACCGTCGTGCCCCGCCGACCGATGCCACCGCTTTCAACGCTTGGCATCGACCGCCCAATGTCAAGGCGCATTTGGCCTAAATCACTTTTTACATTGCGACATTAGAAAAAATGTTTATTTATATGTACAAATTACAATTTTGTTTAAATATGCTTTAATTTTGGTTGATTGATTAACAAAAACAATATGGGGTTTTCAACAAGTTGACGAGCCAAAACAAAACATGCCAGTTTTCGAAACTGACCAATTTGTTGAAGAGCATAATTTTTGACGTCGAGTCGGACTCTTTAAATACTTTGCTGAAACAAAAAAAAACACTTTTTCGGTATTCGGATTCGAGTCAGGGGGTCGAAATGGAGGTCAAATCAGATTTTACAACCTCACAACCCCCTAGAAACACCTTTTTAGCGACTTTGCAAATTTTTTATTCAAAAATGGTGGGGGACCAGTTGCACTATTACGCTTTTTCCCTGGTATCTGGGCTTTCAAAAGTGACCAAGCTTGTCATATTAAGATGGGTTTGAAAGGACTTTGGCCAGGCCGAAAACCGATGCGTAAACATTTGTCGCCATTTACAACTTTTTTCAAATCCTCGCAATTTTTCAAACTTTTGGCATTTCGTTTATCAGCAAAAAATCGTTTCAAAACGAAGCGCCTCGCCTCGCATTGATCGAAATTCGAGTTGAGGTTAGGAATTTGGCGTCTACACATTTACCTTACAAATTAGGAAATATAGCGTTTTTAAGTGCTTTTAAAGTATCATCGGCCTTAAACGTTGACTTCTTCTTTTTAGCACCCAATAAAACGTATAAAAGTGTGATTTTTCACCTAATTTGCATACTTTTCGATGGTCAAACTGAACATTTACTCATCGTCCTCTTCCCCGCCGGCTGCGACGACGCCGCCGTACTCGTCGGCGAATCGTAACCAAAGGGGTGGAGGGAGCAGCACCAAATTCGGCGGTAAACCGCAAAGGAGTGGAGGTGGCAGTGCTGCCAAATTCGGAGGTAAACCGCACAGCAGTGGAGGGGGCAGTGCTTCCAAATTCGGCGGTAAACCGAAGCCATGGACGCCAACAGCGCGGCCGTCGTTACGCAAAGCGCAGGAAAATGGCGAAAATTTTGGTGACAAAAAGAGGGCGCAATCGGAGCCGAGAAAACATTTCCAACAGCGTAACCAGCAATCACCGTTTGCCAAACCGGTGATGTGAAAAAAGCTTAACAATTATTCCAAAAATGTGCATAAACGAATGCTAAAATCTTTTCAAAAATTAGGTTTGATCGAAAACTAATCGAAAATGATTTAAGATTCTCAAAATGCCAAACAGCGCTAAGCCGGCAGTTGGTGATCACCAGAGAACACCGTTTAAATTTGGACAGAAACGTCGCGTGAGCTTTGGCTCGGAGGTTTCATTTTCCCATTTTTTTTACATTTGACAAAATTTGAATTTTAAGTCCAATGGAAGTGTTGGAAAACAGCGCAAAATGTTGCGGGTGGAAAAGTCGGGCGACGAAACGCCGAAAATTGGTGGCCAAATTTTGCACCAAAAAATGAACGGCGGAAGTGCAACGAGCAAAGGCGCCGGCAATCGAACGCCAAAGTATTTGTTTGTTTTGGACTTCTTTAAACAAACAAAAAAACGATTAACCAAGGAATCTCCTAAACTGATTTTTCAAATAAATACGGCTTGATTTATACAATGTCCCAGGGATGTCGTCGATTCTGTCATTTTTACTAGAGTAGGACGATCCGGTTTATTTTGAGTGGCAATTAAGAAAAAAAAAATACACACCTAAGAATCGACTTTTTGGATCGCCCCCCCCCCCCCAAAATCCTGGTTACGGCCTTGTTAAAAGCCATGCACCTGGTTAACCGAAAACCGTTTTTACCATCAGAGTCAAGGCCGTACGCAGGGGGGAGGGGGTACTCAGAATTTGTATGAAATTGACGACGGCTTCTCTTTAATTCGTTGCATCGTGTAAAAATGTTTGGTGTCATTCCAATCCTCTTTAATATTGCGCATTTGAGCAGGGCATTTGATCACCAGCGTGTGCCCTCCGCACAGCGACAGCCGACAATAGCAAATGTGGTGGAAAATGCTACTACCACCACAACACCGGTGGTGTCAAAGGCGAAGCAGTACCAACAGGACACGGGCAAGACGGTTCAGCAGCAGCAGGAGAATGGCAAGAAGGGTCAACAGCCAGAGAAGGACAGAGCGGTTCAGCAGCGGGAGAAAGGCAAGAAGGTTCAGCAACAACAGCAGCCAGAGAAGGACAAAGCAGTTCAGCAACGGGAGAAGGGCAAGAAGGGTCAGCAGCCAGAGAAGGACAGAGCGGTTCAGCAGCGGGAGAAAGGCAAGAAGGTTCAGCAACAACAGCAGCCAGAGAAGGGCAAGACGGTGCAGCAGCAGGAGAATGGCAAGAAGGCTCAGCAACAACAGCAGCCAGAGAAGGGCAAGACGGTGCAGCAGCGGGAGAAGGGCAAGAAGGTTCAGCAACGACAGCAGAACAACACCGCGATGGTAACAGCAACAATGGCTCTCATTAAAGACGAGGCCAAATCGCAAACGCAGCAGTGAGTCAACTGTCCTCCATTGGTTTAGAGCTGGGAGTTTTTCTAAGAAGAACTTGAACTGGAATTCCCTGATTCTGTGTTGTAATTTATTGGATGAGTTTGTTTTTTAATTAATGAAAAAATGTTTTAGGAAAGACTCGAAGTCTGATCAGAAAGGAGCCGTACCGGTGTCAAAGCGGGAAAAGAAGCGATTGCAGAAGAAGAATCGGAAGGCAAAAATTCAGCAACAAAAGGTTAACCTCATTTAAAATATATCAAAAATATTTACATGTACATGTTTAGGGTCAGTCCAAGCACGAAACATTGCAGAAGAACGGTTTGAATTGTTTAAAATTTGAAAAAAAAAATCAGAAAAAAATTTTCAGTGAAAAACAACCACGAAAAGCTGACCCGACAGGCCGTTGAAACTCTTCAGAATGCGGTCAACATGATGCAAAATGGCGACGTAAAGGAAGAGGCGGAGAAGGAAGGCGGCGGCAAAAACGACGACGCGCTCTTCAACACGGTCAGAATTTGTTTCTTTCTAAAATTGATGATTAGATTTGTTATTTTACCGAAATTGATTTCCCAAGCTTGATTACCTTTTTTTTTAAATTTCGATAAAAAAAATGTCATATAAAAAGTTGTTGAAGCGCCTCAATTTTTTTTATATGCAATTCTTTTGATAGGTAAACGGTCTCTGTACCTTTTCATACCGGCGAGATAAAAATTCCTGAAACCGGTAATGCTCTACTCAGATAGGAGAATTGCATATAAAAAAATTGGGGCACTTCAACAACTTTTATATTACTTTTTTATCGAAAAGTCAAAAAGGTAATTTTTTTGTTCATATAGTAGTTATAAACGCTTGAAAATCATCATTCAAAATATTTGTGCTCTATTTTTACTTTGACCGCATAAACAAAAATAGGTCGCTTCTGCCTTGGAACGTCTGATCCCCGCCCGCTTCTCCTTCGGCAACATGCGCTCTTTTCGTTTCAGCGTGGAGCACAGCAACGCCATTGTGCGCATGGGTGCAGTTTTGGAGCCGAAGAAGTTCAAGCAGTGCGTCCAGCTGACCAGCGTCAGCAATGAGGGTAGCAAAACGGCGGAGGAAAAGGAGGAGGACGAACCGCGCGTGTTGGCACAGTAAGAAACGGCACAAATTTCCTTTTTTTTTTTTGTTGTTGGTCAGCACAATTGATAATTGGAAAGCAGAAACAAACCCCTCCGAATTAAAAAAAAATTCAATGACACGAACAAAAAGTAATCAACCATTGGACATTATTTGTTCAGCACTCTCTGGGTTCTGTCCGCTTCGTTGTGTTTGCTGGGCCACGCGGCGTCCGCCGCCGGTGGGGAGAAAAATGTGCGACGGCATGACGAATACCTCAAAGAGGCGGTCGAATTGCGCAAAATGGCCAGGGTATTTTTTTTAGTCGTAAAGAATTGTTTCAAAATTATTTTTGAGGATTTGCTGTCGTCAACCACCGACGACGCCGCCGCCGATGTGCAACAGAAGCAGCAGTCATTTGTGACATCGGTGGCCGCCATGGCGCCCGCGCTGGTCGACCTGGTGCTCGCGTGGGCCTCCCGCACCGCGTGGATTCATCGCGCGTTGGGCGCCTTTGCGCTGTCCCGTTTCGCCAAATGGTTGCACTGCGCACATCTTGAGCCCATTTTGGAGGCAACATTTTTTTGTTTTGTTTTTTGAGTAAATCAATGGAAAATAATGGGTTTATACAGATTACTTTTGGGTTTTTTTTGGAATTTTATGGACATTTTGAATCATCTGGTGGCCATTTTTTTTTTGTCGAATTCCCTATTTTGGGGGAAGGCGGGGCATATAGCGGAAGATGCATTTTTACACATTTGACCAATTTCATCCATCAGAATTCAATTTATATTTTTGGAAAGTATTTAATAAATTTTCTTAACCAAACGCCGCCGTCGACATTCACTTGGGGGGAGTGGACATTTTTTGCACTTTTCATAAGCGTTCAAATTTAGGCAATTGTGCAAAAGGATGCCGAACTGTTGCAGGCGGAAGGTGAAAGTGACGAAGAGGAGGAGGAGGATGAGATGGAAGGTGAAGACAAATCGGAAGATGAAGCGGAAGAAAATGAAGAAGAAGAAGAAAAGGCGGAAGTCAACCCCAAATTGGTGGCCGATGTGCGCAAAGCGATGGGCAAAGCCGCGTTCCCGAAGAATGTGGCGGAGGTGCCGTCGGACGAAGACAATTGGGTGGGCACTAATGTTTTCAGACTTCTGTGGGGTTGAAGAAACATTTGCACGAGTTTCGAGAATTACGTCCTGCGAAGCCTCCCCAAGAGTGCCCGAGTTTTGGAGCTTAGCGAGAGCGGGACAGAAAAATTCGAAGATGTTTAGTTTTTTTCCTGGTTTCCCCGGCTTTTGGGTTGTCGGTTTCTGGAAATGCTCGAGTTTCACGGGATATTGTGACCGAGATTTCATACCTGTTTCTTATCCCGATCAAAAATTGGACCGCCTGGCCACGGGAAGGACGCGTCAATTTAGCAGATTTTTTTTTCCATTTTTATGTTTTAAGGAGCTGAGCGATGATCAAATGTTCCGGCTCGACCACGACTTGGCCCGTGCGTTTCGCAAACATTCGTCGCAGCGCGCGGAGTTGGCGCGACAGGCCAGCATCTTTCGCATGCGGCTGATTGACCTCCTCTTTGCTTACCTTTCAGTGGCGCCTTACAGTGAAGCGATGGTATTTTGATTTTTAGGATTTTTGACAATTTTTGTGTGGATTAATTTTTGCTAATGGCTAAAAGTTATTTTGCCTATTTTTCCATCTATTTGTAGTCTCTATCCATGCACATTTTGTCCTCCGTTGTTTGGCGCACAAATACCAACCAGAAGAAGCTGGGCATTCAAGTGATAGAGCCGCTTTTGCGACGCAAAAAGGTGAGGCTTTACCATGCTTTTTGAATATGTTGAAATACCCTAAGAACAAAAAAAAAATTCACAGGAGAACACGGCGTCGTTGAAACGTCTCGCCAAACTGTTCAAGCAGCTCATTGACGGTGCCGCGTCTACTGAACAGACGGAACAACAGCAAATTGGCAAACGCGAGGCGGCCGAGGCGGTTGCCAGGGGTTCGCTGTTGTTGGTGCGTGTGTAGCTGCGCGAGATTGAGCCTTTTTTCTATTGTACATGGATTCCATTCCCTGTCTAGTTTTCCTTGGCCTCTGACCATGAGGAGCACAAATGTGCACCTGAACTGCTTCAACTTGTGGAGCAGAAGTTGCTCAACGCCTACTTCACAGACGGCGGAAACACCAACAGAACACTGCTGCAATCGACGGTGCTCGAGCGATTGTGCAGGCAATACCCGGTGCTGGCCTCAATTTTTTTAACGAAAATTTTTATTCTTCAGAAACATAATAGTTTTTGATTCTTTATTTCTTTTATAAAATGAATTAAATTTTCTTTAGCAATACCTCGGCTCAAAATTTCTGCTTGCCATTTTTGACTTCACCATCGACAACAAAGTTCCCGAAAATAAAAAGGCAGGCGCAAATTTTACAAATTTTGGTTCTTAAATTATTTTTTTTGTATTTTAGCTCCAGGCCTTCAACTTTGCGCACTCATTGCTATCCAGAAAAGATGTATAATTTATACATTGAAACTCGACCAACCATTTTAATTAGATTTTAGAATAATTTTGGATGCAAATATTTAATAAATTTAATTTTAGTCCCCCAAATACTACGCAACAGTGTTGGACGACATCGGCACTTATTTTGCTCGTGCAGTGCCATTGTTCATCAAACAGTCAGCACCTACGGACGACATAAAGAAGACGGTGTTAAAATTTGTTCGAAATTATGCCATTTTAAATTCATACCTCAACAAAATTTTCTATTTATGCAATCAGATAAATAAGACTACTTTCCAATGCTTTTTTTAATATTATCTTTTGCTCTCAGAAACGACTTTTGGCCAAATTTGTGTTCATGCTTGGCTGGTTCCTCAACGACAAAATCGCCAGCGAAGCGTCAACGGTGGGGCTTTGCGCGTTCGAAAGCATTTACACTTTTTGACAAAATGCCAAAATTTAGTTGTAAAATTTTAAAAACAAAAGTGGTCAATTTCAGAACGCCATCAAACAGAGTGTCGCACGTGCCGCCATCGACGGTCCGTTGGATGAGCAAAAATTGACGGCACTGTTGGGCCAGGATGGGATGAAGGCGCGTGCCTTAATAATACCAAATAAATTATTTTTAAATTTTTATCCTTTTTCTATTTGTATAGGAATTGCGTCGTTTTCTGATGTTGCGGGGCGCAATCCAACAGTTCGGCGGTGACAAAATGGTGGCGGTGCGTTTCATTGCCGCGCTGAGCAAGAAGTTGGAGGTGGTGGAGGAGGACGTGAAGACGGCGGATGAGGAGGAGGAGGATGAAGACGAATCGGAAGTTGACGATGAAGAAGAAGAAGAGGAAGCCGACGATGGGGAAGAAACGGATGATGAGATGGAGGATGAAGAAGAGGAAGAAATGGAGGATGAGGACGAAGACGATGATGATGATGTCGAATAATTTGGAAACGGCGATTTGCTGGTTGCGTTTTTGTTGCATTTTATTGTTTTGTTTTGTTTTTGTTGACCGTTTAAAATATTTTAATCTCCAAAATTTATTTTTCGTCAAAAAGCCTTCTTGACTAGCAATTTAAGACTGATTTTCCCTTATAAAGGCGTGGAATTTTGTGTTAGCCCTGAAGGTCGGGAAGGACATACCCGGCAATTCGGCTTTTTATGTTATTTTTAAGCCACGGGTCCAGAGATTTTCCCGTGCCCAAACTTTGGCATTTTTTTGATCAGATTTTATTTCCGATCGTTTTAAATCTAAGAACAAAGAGCACACCAAAAATCACATTGATAAAGCACTTTTTCAACTCATCGGATGGGTTTCCATCGCCGTTTCCATCGCGTCGTATTGCCTTTCTGTCGGCTCGTCCAGCAAATGTTGGGTTGAGCTGTAAATTACCAATTTACGTAAATTTGTCACCAATAAATTTAATGAATTAAAAAAACTGTTTAACTGAAACAAAAGGTGGTACCTATGTATTTCAATTAAAAAAATGAGTAAAAACAATTTCAAAATTGCGCAACTTACGCATTTCGCCGCTTTCGCGCAATTGCCACCGCGTCGCGTATTGTCGGGTAAAAGTTGTGCTTTTGCACGTACTGGAAGAAGCCGCACTTCTCGAACAGGTCGCGGACGGGGGCTAAAAAAACAAGAAAATTTATTTTATTTAAATTTTTAACAATCTAAACAAAAAACAAAAAATGCGATTTCAAAAATAAATTTTGTAATTGTTTCCAAATTTAAAATTGGAATCGGTTTGGCCGGTCTCTACTATAAACTGACCCTTCGCTGCTGCAAAATAGACAAGCACGCGCTGCTCTTCACGCATTTCAGTGAAAATCTGTTTATGAACAATTTATAATTCGCAATTCTTCAAAAAAATCTTTTTTCTTTTTAAAATCCTTAAAAGTAATTTTTTATTATAAATTTTCAGAAATAGATTATTTAAGCGACCTCTTTGAGCGCGTTGACGCCCATGCAATCCACAAAAGTGAAGCCGGAACAGTCGATGATGAAATGACGATAGAAAATGGACGCGGCAGCCTTCTCCGAATACTTTTAAAAACATTATTTAAATTAGGGTAAATATTTTCACGATTTTACCAACAAATTTTGGTCTGATCTGAATCATTTTGCACCAAATTTGTGTTTGCTTCTTTTTGTTTTACCGGTGGTGGCAGCGTTTTCGGGCCGTTGTCGCCCGAGGCGTCACGCCTTCGCCGCTGCTTCTTGTACCGCGGGGCGTTCAGTGACGCYTTTGTGCCGTCGTCCACTTCTTCCGRCACTGTGCCGTCGTCGTCATCGTCGTGCACTCTGTGYACRACGATCATCGGCGGCGGGGAGGGCAGTGGTTGATTGTGATCTGCAGCTGGTGATGTCGATGCCATAGCAATTTGTAAGCTCAATGGCGTATTGTTGCCGTCGGCATTATGTTCTAAAAAACTTAAAATTAAATAATGAATTTGATTGAAAATTCAAAAACTAAAATAATAAAATTTTCAAATTCAAAAATCAATCATTTTTAAAAATTTTAAATATTTTCCTATTAATTAAAAATTTTCAAAAAACATTCTTAAAATTTTTAAAAGGAATAATAAAAAGATCGCATTTTTTTTTTCAAATTTTCACACCCTCCAGCGATGTTTTCTGATGCGTAATTTCTTCGTCCAACTCTTCCCCAATGGATAGCATCAATTGGAAGGATTTGGAGCAGTTACTGCGCTGATGATGGAGATTCCAACGAAGAAAGGCCTTGTGAATGGAATCCTTTGGAAAATGGGGAAAATGTAATAAATTAAATTTACATTTTTGTTGAATTAATTTAAATTGTGAATGAATGGCACACTTTAAAATTGTCCACATTTGTGAAGAGAAGCGGCGAATCGAATCGAAATATGCAGATGCCCTGAAGGCGGCGAAATTCGTTGTTAAAAAAGAAATGATTATAATAAATGCACACCGGATATGTGCAGACCATCTGATAGCGTTCCGAGTCCCGGAAATCGTTGGTGCCGGACAAATTGGCCAAAAAATGCCAGCGGGGCCATTGCGCGCGAAAGACTGCGCAACAAAAGTGGCGAAATTCAAAGACCCAATTGCATTTTTTGGGTAGTACAAGAACGGGACTGAAATGTCATTTGATACTGAAATTGTGGTCCCGGTTTATCAAATTCCTTCAAAACCTCTCTTATGTGGCCCCGGTTTTTTTACCAATCATTTTTTCTCTTTTTTGACCATTAGTCCCGGTTTGTTAAAGTCGTGGTTCTCCAAAATTTTTAAAACAAAATCCAAGAATTTGTTCCCCACCGGTTGTCATAAGTGCAAAAATGATTGACACCGCCAGGCCCTCCGTCACATCCCAACACACTGTGGCCGTAAAGCTGACCAACCAGATGGCCTGAAGCAAAATTTTCGGAAATTTTTCGAACAATAAATAATTTTTTTAATTCGCTTAGTACAAAATCAATTTTGGACAATGGCCACAGCATTTTGAGGTCCGCAATCTTTTTGAACATTCCCTTCAGCGCCACAATAATTACGGCGGAGAGAACGCACTGAAATTAATTTTAAAAAATTTTTTTGTTTGAAAAACATTTAATTAATAAATGATATGAAAAACAAATTTTAATCTTATTTAGATTATTTAAACCACCATTTTTGCTATTGCCATTTTAATTTCTTTTTAGCCAAACCATTGGCAGCGTTCGAAGCCATTGGCCCATGTACAAAATGATGGCACCCAACAGCAGTGAGGAGAATAGCGTTGAAAACTGAGCAAAAACATTCAATTAAATATTGTTGCAAATTTACAATTAATTGGAGGGCCTGGCCAAAAGCGCAACAATATTCAATAACAATTAAATTTTAACACAATATTAAACAATTAATTAAGCATATTAATTGATAATCGAATTTTGCACCTGCGTTTTGGTGCCCGCCTCCACGTTGACCAACGTTCGGCCCAACGAACAGGAGACCGGGTAAACGGGGAAAAATGAGGACAACGAGGCGCAAAAGCCGAGTGCAAAAAGTTCCTAAAAATATTATTTTTAAAATGAATAAAATATAAGCATTATTAAAAAAAGAAATAAATTTTGGCTGATATTTTTCGAGCATCGATATTAAAATCAAATTTTATTTGAATAAACTCAAATCATTCAACCAAAAATGAAGAATGGTTAAGAAATTAAAAAAATGCCCTTTTTTAATTTTTTAATTTAAATTCATGGCCATCTAAAAGGACTAATCAAATTTAAATAAAAATATATTTTTTGTGATTTGCACCTGCCCAGCGTCCACCCGGTAGGCCTTCTTTTTGGCGAACATTTTGGCCAACGAAATGTGAACGGCGATCACAACGGCGGAAATGCCGAGGGCGTCCGGGATCAATGCGGGCACCAACGACAAATTTGGCAAAATTGGGTAAGGAAGACTGAAAGAAAGTGGAAATACAAGTTTTATTCAATTTGATTTTTTAATTTATTTTAAAATAAATATTTAATTATTAAAATGACAAAATAAATAAATAAAATGGCAAAAATGCCAATTTTTGGCAAAATTCGGCTCAAAATTTTGGCTTTGTGCCAACCCGGTAGGAATTTTGCCGACGATGTCGACACCGTGACGCGAATTTAGATGTAGAAATTGGGCAACGACGGTCATGATCAGCACGATGAATAGCTCGAAGGGCAACGGAATGTTTAGACGGAGGCGACGCCTCAGCAACGGGTTCAGAAACTAAAAAAATTAATTAAATAAAAATTTGATGTGTATTATAAATAAAAAAATTCATAAAAAAATAATTTTGAATTCTTATTTAAATAAATCTTTTTTTTTCTCCAAATTTACCTCCTTTCCCACGACCAGAAAGGCAATTGAGGAGAAGGACAGTGCCAGCGTGATCGGATTGGAGTTGTGAATGTTGCTGATCGTGTCGTAGAGCTTCTGAAAATAAAATAAAATTTTTTTGAGAAATTTCCCAAAATTTCACCAAGAAAAGGTACCCGGCCCCGCTGCGCAACGGCAAGCCCATGCCCTTGAGGCCGAACAGGTCACGCAGTTGCGCGACGAAAACGTGCATTGAGGCGCCGGTGGTGAAGCCGGCGACGACCAAAAAACAAATAAAAAAAATTTAAATTGTATTTCAAAACGAATTCAAATTAGCGTCAAGACTTTTTATGTGAGCGTCGAAACTTTCTATTTAAGCGTCGAGACTTTCTATCTAAGCGTCGAGACTTTCTATGTGAAAGTAACAATTAATAAAAGTAAAATTAAAATTGGCACTATTTAAAAAAAAATTAAATTTTTAATTAAAATTATTGAATTGGTAAGACAAAAAACAAAACAAATTTAATAAAGCTGAATGAATTAATTTGTGTACGCAATTAATAAAACCACGGTTTGTCTGTGCCCACCTGATCAGAAAAATAGGTGGTGATCACCTCCAGCCGGAGAAGGCCCATCAACAGTTGCAGAATGCCGATGGTAAACGCGAGGGTCGACGCGACACGGACCGGTGACAGCGGGTCGGACAGGTGAAGGTCGACCCGAAATTATTATAAATTAATTGTTTTTAATTTATATTATTTTGAATAAACATTAGCCAGTCTCTTTTTTAGAGACCCGCCAAACCGACTTCCGGGATCGGGATCCCGACCCCGCACGGTCTCTACTTTGAATAGGAAATTAAATGTTTTCATAAACAAAATTATATTAAAAATTCCATAATTAAAATGAATCGATTGACTAATTTTTATTTGATGTATAACTCATTTGATTCAATTATATAATAAAGTTAAAATTTGTTATTAAATTTATGAAAAAATATAAAAAAATTGTTCAAATTTCACACGCACTTTATTCTCATCCCCGCCACTGAAAAACGTGTCGTTGGAGGAAAATTGTTCCACCGCCATGCCGGCCATCAGAGACACAACGGCAAAAGAGCCTAAAATTTGAATTTTTTGCTAAAAACCAAAAATWTAATACTTTTTAATTTTTAAAAATTTTTTACCGATGGAATTGTGTCGAGAAGTGCCGAAAAGCATGTAAAACAGTGGCGGGAAAAATGAAGTGTACAGGCCGACCACCGGGTGAAGCCGCGCGAGCAAAGCGTAGGCAATCCCTTAAAAAAATGAAAATAAAAAATTTTAAAGGAATATTAAAGCATTTAAAATTAAAAATACTAATAATTTATTAAAAGTAATCTTTTAAAGATTATAAAATAAATTTTATTGTTTAAAATGTTTAAATTAAATTCAAAATTTGCCCTGAGGCACGTGCATAATGCCAACGGTTAAACCGCCGATGGCGTCGGCGAGAAGACATTGGCGCCATTTGTAGGCCGGCAGCCAATTCAGAATTGGAATAAAGCTGATGAAAATAAAATTGAAAATTGATTTTAAATGTTTAAAAAACATTTTTGTCTATGAAAATTTAATGGTTTTAGGCGTATATTAATTGTTTATTCTAGCAATTTAATTTTATACAAATACAGGAATTTAATTTCATTTCAAAAATACAAAATAAAATATTTTTCCCGTTGTTTAATCTGCCATAAATTTTGTAAATTATTTATTTTTGAAATTTGGTTTTCAAAATAATTTAAAAATATATATTTTTAATTAAATTTTAAATAAAACAAATATTTTTTCACCGCAAAATAAAGTGCAAGAACGCGTGCGGCGACGTGCACGGTCGGTAGTAATGGCGCAACATTTTGCGCGTTTGCCTGCACAAGTCGTCGCCCTCGTCGCTGAACTGCTCGGGCCCGCGGTAGGCAAAACGATGGTCAAATTCGTCCTGAAATTGGAAACAAAAAGGTGTGCTGTTTAATCTTTTATTTGTTTAATAGTGTTTTTTACGGAGCCAACGTTTTGAAATAAAATATTAAATCTTTTAAAATTAAATTAGATAAATTTTAATTTGCTGAGTGAATGTTAATAAATTATTCTAATTAAATTCACTAAAATTTCAACTATTACTTTAATTAATCAATAATGGCTAAAATGTTTAAGAGACTATATTTATTTTTCTGATCGCGCCTGATTCATTGGCGGCCTGGCCGCGTTGTACAGGTGGGCATGCGTGTGTTGGCACCGCTCATTGAACAGCACCTCCGGCCCGTCCTCCGCGTCCTGGGACATTTGGTCGTTGTTTGGCCGATTGCTTGGGCTGCTTGTTAACCGCTTCAAAAAGTTGTTTATTTTTTTATTAAATTTTTTTTGCTAGCTGAGAAAATCGGAAAATCGGTTGATGATAACCTAATCGAGCATCCAAAACAGATTTAAGCCAATTACCTAAATTAGTCTTTTTCAATGTTTTTCTAAATATTTTCAAATTTAAAAATTCGACACCTTTTTGGGCTGATTTGTGCCACTGCTGCTGGTGGAAGAGATCGTAAACTGACAGCCCAACTCCTCTGCTGTGCTTGGCGATCTGTGAACAATTTTTTTTAAATTTCAATTTTTTTTACGCCATCGTACTTTACCAAAATAAAACATAATAAGGTTTATTTGTTTTAAAATTTTTCATAATTATTTTTTAAATTTATTTTTGCACGTTAGTCGTCCTGTTTCATTAAATTGGTCAGCAATAAAATTCATTTATTTATTTTTTGTTTTTCTGAACATTTTGATTTTGCCTTGAGAAAAACTCATTTTGGAATGCCAAAACGCCATAATTAGTTTCAAAGCTTGGAAAACTTCTCAAAACTTTGGCATAATGGCTCCCGCAAATAAACAAAAAAATTACGCTTCATTTTTGCCGGATGGATGGATTTTGGCGGACTTTTGGAAGCCTTCGAAAAGCGATCGCATTGCTCCGTAATCAGTGGAATTGTGCGAATTTTTCAATAATGTGTCCAGTTTTAGCGTTTTTATGAGGCTGACACACCTTTACATTAGCATCATTAAGTATTTTGGGTTCTTATCACAAAAAAACTTCCAGAAAGAAATAGCAGGCAAAATGAAGAGTATTTGTGACAGAGAAGAAAAGAAAGAATGAAATTGTGTTAAGAACGATGATCAGAGAAATAAAAAAGTTAAAAGAAATATTTGAAAAAAGAGTAGAATCAGAGAAATGAGAGTAAACGTTGAGAAAAGAGGTGAATAATGAATGATCAGATCATCGAGAAAGAAAGGAAGAAAAATGGGGGGCAGAAAGGAAGTGATCAGAGAGGGAAAAGAGAGAGCACACAAAATGAAGAGATATCAGAGAGGAAAAGATAGGCGAAATAGCTTGTCAAATGAAGAGACTAATCACATGGGAGGCCATTTAGTGCTCTAAATTTGGTCCAAATGAGCCACGTAATTGTGCTTTTATCATTTGCTCGTAATTTTTGTTCATATCATTCAGAAACAAACAGTGTTTTCCTTCCTTCCAATGTGATTATGAACATGGTACTGAGGATCATGAGATGGATGATCCGATCATGGACGAGACGGGCTGCTGATCTGGGATCATATACTCTACCGGTTGGACTGCACAATTCAAGGGCGTACTTACTGATCAGAATCATAAAAATTTAAAGTAGACTTGCTCCCCGACCTCCGACATTTATTGGTCGGGGGTTTTCGTACGATTATAATTTTTTAGTTTTTGTGACGCATTTTTGAAATACTTAACGATATTATAAATAATTATTCAGTAAGCGATTTATGACGAAAGGAGTGACCGACCGATCCGGACCAAACAAACAAAACGGTTGAGGGAGGAAATAATAATTTGAAAAAAGAAGATAATGAATGAATTGAATACACAAATTCATTCCAATTTCGTTTTTGAATTAAAAACAAATTGAATGTTTTTGGGTAAATTTATTAAATAAAAATTCCAGATTTTAATAATAAATAAGGCGCGGATTTTCAAGTTTTAACATGTTTTTTTT
>MEIZ01000040.1:267351-298070 GCA_001723225.1 Globodera ellingtonae | reverse complement strand
TGAATGAATGATCTGGCATTATTTTTTACATCAGACCGGATGGTTTCCGGCCAAATGTGTGCCTTCCATGCTGACCGCGCTGCTTCTGTTCTTGTTCCCCGTAGGCGCAGACGCCGCCTCCCCAGAAGCTTTTGCATTTAAATTGGGCCCTCTGGGCTTTCTTTTTTTGGTAATTGATTCTAGTAATTTAATATTATTAATTTATTTATTTATCTAACAAAATTCAAAAAACTGTTTTAAAGCAGTTTTTTTTTAAGGTTGGTGCATGTGCATTTGTCATCGGTTGGAAAGTTGCTCGGCACCGACAAGCACCCGACGCGGAAGAAGACGACGACAACAACGAATTGAACGGTGGTGGAGAAAACAACAACAACGGAGGTGGAGGAAACAACAACAACGGGGGCGGACACGACCCATTTGCGCGGGGCAGACAAGAAGCACAGGAACGACGGGATGACACACAAGCACGGATGCTTTCCGAATTTGAAGAAGGGGTAGACCAGGTAGATTTGAGTTCAATAGAAATTTGACATTTTATCGACAAATATTTTTTTTAATTCTTAAAAATTATCATTTTGTAAAAATATATTTTTTAGGACCTGGTGCCTAACGATCTTGTTCAGCCGGATGACGACCATCAGGACGCACAAACGTCGGTGAAGTTCTGGTCCGAGTTCATCGAGAACATGATGGGCATAACTGAAGACGACAAATTTGGCGTCAGTTTGAATGCGCGACTCCAACGACCTCAGCTGGTCAAAGTGAGTTTTAGGGGTGCGCGACATTTTTAATAATTTTAGTTTACATACCTATTTGAAAGGCATGGCATGGCATTATTTTTGCGTTGTTTTTTTTAATATATATTTTTTTTTGTAAAATTTCAAAAAAATGTTCTCGGAGCGTTTAGTCCGTATAAATTTTTTTTAAAAAAAAACATTTTCAGCCCCCCTCCGAGGGCAGCCTCGACGGATGGAGTGAGGCGCAAGTGCTCAAGTGGGAGCCGAACGACTACGAAAAAGAGTTGGTGAAGCGGACGTGGAGCGACGACTTCGACTTTCTCTACGAATTGGGGGCCGCCATTTACGACGTTAGAAATGCATAATTATTTAAATTGTTTTATTTAATTGAATATATTATGTAGAGACAAGGCAAACCGATTTTTCGGCATCCTGGCTAAACGGCATCCCGACAAGTACCGTTCCCGAAAATCCCCAAAATATATGGTCGGTCGGCATCTCGCCCAAAAATCCACAAAAATAAAAATAGATTATTAAACTTTTAATTAACGTTTATAAAAGTTATTTTATTAATTATAATAATATATTGTAGGTAATTTATTCTTTTGTTTCAGTACATTTTTGAGCACAATCCACAAACCAAACAACTGTTCCCAAAAATCCATCGGCACGGCGACCAGTGGCGACAATCGGCCGCCTTTCACTCTCAAGCACTTAAATTTGTCCAGGCAAATTTTTGTGTATTAAAAAATAGAAATTAAAATCAAAACCGAATAGATATTAAAAGCTCAACTTAAATCGCAAAAATTTCCAATTAAAATTATTTTAAATTCCCTTCAGACCCTGGCTTATGCCGCTAAGAATCTGTGCCACATGGACGAATGTTTGCAGCCACTTTTGTTTGCGATTGGAGAGCGCCATGTGCAATACGCCTCGCGCGGCTTTCGTCCCGAACATTGGAATATTGTTTTGGTAAGAATTTGGACAAAAAAAGGCAATTTTTGGGGATTAAAAATCAGAAATTAAATCAAAACCAAATTAAGTATTAAAAGCTCAACTTAAATCGCAAAAATTTACAATTTTTTTTTTGAACTTCAGACCTTGGCTTATGCCGCTAAGAATCTGTGCAACATGGACGAATGTTTGCAGCCACTTTTGTTCGCAATCGGAGAGCGCCATGTGCAGTACGCCTCGCGCGGCTTTCGTCCCGAACATTGGAATATTGTTTTGGTAAGAATTTGGACAAAAAAAGGCAATTTTTGGGGATTAAAAATCAGAAATTAAAATCAAAACCAAATTAAGTATTAAAAGCTCAACTTAAATCGCAAAAATTTCCAATTTTTTTGTTAGAAATTTTATTTTAAACTCCCTTCAGACCCTGGCTTATGCCGCTAAGAATCTGTGCCACATGGACGAATGTTTGCAGCCACTTTTGTTTGCGATTGGAGAGCGCCATGTGCAGTACGCCTCGCGCGGCTTTCGTCCCGAACATTGGAATATTGTTTTGGTAAGAATTTTGGACAAAAAAACGCGATTTTCGGGGATTGAAATTTTCGTTTTTTAATTTTTTGTGAATGCACCCTTAGCTCATCGGAGAAAAGAATTGGAGCTTAGCGGGTTTTTGGGGTTTGTAGAGAATTTTGTGGGCGACTTATCCCTTATAAAGGTTTTTTCAGAAAAAATTTTCTATGCCCTCAGAGATTTTTTCCCCAAAATGACCCCCATTTTCAGTTTTTGATCAGTATCAAAAGTTATAATTAGCATGAATTTTTTCAGATTTTTATTTTTACTTCTAATGGGGAAATTAAAAACGATTCTAAACATATGACAACCTAAAAACTGGGTCGGTGACAGTCATGGAAGTTGATTGGGAGAAGAATTGTTGTAAATGGGGAATGAATGGTATCATTGGAAATCCCAGAAAAAATGCTACAAAAAATTTAATAACATTTAGTTTATCTGAATTTGCACTCACAAATTATTGTTATTTTCATTTTAATTTGTTTTTAAATTAAAAGGTCAACAACTGTCTCACAGAGCGGGGCATCTAATTACGGGCAGTGCGGTGCCAATGAAAATTGAACTTACATCCCATCGATTAACCCCATTCGCTTAATTGTTTTTGCTTAGTTTTGAATTTATTGATCGATTTATGTTTTTGAGAGAAAAAAATACGTTTACGACGCTATTTGTGCAATGTCGGTTTCGATTAACCAAAAGGGAGCCAATTGAAAAAGCGTTCATTTGTTCAACAAGCTGAATAAAAATATGATTACTGTTTGTAAAATGAACCCTAGCCGGCCTAATAGGGTTAGGAAACCCGACTTGAAACCGGGCGGGCTTTTTCTTAGATTAAATTAGAGTAGGTCGTGACCGGGATTATTGGGAAAACCGGGACCGGGATTGAGAAAATTAAAAGCGGGATTTTATGACTGGGAAAATTAATCAAATCCCGGTCAAAAAACCGGGACTAATGGGCAAAAACAAAGATTTGAAATTTTGAAAAAAACCGGGATTTTATAAGGGGGAAATTCAGTCCCAAAATTGGAGACTTCAGTCCCGGTCCCGACCTACTCTAGATTAAAATCATTTTTTTGTAGAGTAGGTCGGGACCGGGACTGGGACTGAAGTCTTCAATTTTTGGACAATTTCCGCCTTATAAAATCCCGGTTTTTGACCGGGATTTGATTAATTTTCCAGTCATAAAATCCCGGTGTTTTTAATTTTCTCAATCCCGGTCCCGGGTTTTCCCAAAAATCCCGGTCCCGACCTACTCGGTAAAATTGAAGAATACTTGTACTTCACCAAATCTCGCAAATTATATACATGTCATTCGACTCGGCTCTAAGCCTAACGCACGAATCTGAAAGAATTTTTTGGCGGAAACCACTTTGAAGCAAGTTATGGGCCCGGGACTGAAGTGTCTTTTTCAGTGGGGACTCAGTTGTCCACTGATTAAAAAATGGAAAAAAATCACTCATATAGGCTTTCAAAATTACGAATTTGTCGATAGAAGATAGAAAATAAAATAGAGAATTTAAAGTGGTTTTTGAACCGGTTTAAATTTTGAAAATTAAGAAAAAAAATTGTAAAATGGATACACTTCAGTACCAGAAGTAAAAATGAAACCCCTTTCTCCGCAGACAACTGTAAACTGAAGCCAACTGTGCCAGTTCGATTCGTAATTTTGAAAGCCTATATGCGTGATATTTCCCATTTTTTAATCAGTGGAAAACTGAGTCCCCACTGAAAAAGACACTTCAGTCCCGGGCTCATAATTTGCTTCAAAGTGGTTTCCGCCAAAAAATCCTTTCAGATTCGTGCGCTAGGCTTAGGGCTGAGTCGTCGAATGATCTATAATTTGTGGGATTTGGTGAGGTATATTCTTCAATTTGTCCATCTACTCTATATTTTTGCTTAGCGGATGAAATTTTGGGTGTATGAAATGTCGCGTGTATGAAGTGTCGGCGCCCCCAAATAACCGCAATTTTTTATCATTTGAAAAAGCGCCTAACAATATACGGTAGCATTTAATGGCAAAGTGTTTGTTATTCTATTTATTAGGGTTGGACAAAACCGGATAATCTGGAACCAGTATGGCAAAATTTTGGATAAAGATTATCCGGTCTTCAACGATGACAGCTAAATTATGCTGGATCCGGGACCGGTAAAGTTCAATTTAACAAACAATTAATTCCCGAATTAGGCGCCGCCGGGGAAAATTTTGACTCAATTTGTCAAGAAATTGCAACCAAATTGGAAGGATGCTTTTTTGCATTAAAAAAATCGCCCGAACTTTTAAAAAACCACAAAAAACCTTTTTATTGGTCAATTTTCCCAAAAAACCACAAAAAGTCCACAAGGATCTCAAAAGACCACAAAAATCCGCATTTCAAAAAAAAATCCTCATTGACCTTTCCAAAAACCACAGAATGAGGAAAAATCCGCAGATATCGGAAAGACTTCTGTTGAAACTCCTTTATCAAGTTCTTGTACTTTCAGAAAAAAATATTAAAAAAATTATACTTCTTTTTTTCAAGATTTTCATTTTTACACATAAAACAGAAATTCTTTGACCCTAATGACAACACCGGATGGTGCTGAAATTGCAGCGGAACTTGTCCAAAACGGTGATGCCGGCGCCGAGGGGGAGGACGCTGTGAATGGCGGTGAGTCACCAACCTCCGCCAGAGCAGCGGGCACAAAAACGCCGCCAGCGGCTGAGCAGCGCCAAACGCCGCCCCTTTCCGCCAACACTCGCGCATCGACGCGCAAACGCCGCTCCGCCGCACCGATTTTGTAATCCTTTAGGCCTAATTGCAAATTATAACATTTTTTTTGGTTAGTCTTGAAAATTTTTTTGTTTTCAGCTATCATTTGAAGTACTTAATGCCTTTCTCTTTAGCGTTAACGACAAACAGAACACCAATGTTCTGCCCGCTGCTGATGCTGCCGCTTCAGACGTCTCAGCAGATGAGCAGCAAAAAGCACAAAGTCCGTCACCGGCCAAGCAGCGCAAGGCGGCGGTGGCGACAGACGCAAAGAAAGACTCGGTTAATTCATAAAAATGTTTTGAACTTTTTTTTTAGTTTTTTTCACAATCTTTTTAGCTTTTTTTAAAAATGTGTTTTTTCAAAAAAAAAAAAGTAGGGATGCGGTACCATTATTTTAAATAACCAAGTTTACAATAGAACTCCAATCAGCGGGACAACGGCGGCACGCCACGGATCAATCTTGACACAACGGACGAGGAAGAAAGCGGCGGCAACAGCAAAGAGGAGAGGAAGGAGCGGAAGAAGGGCATTATCATCAACCAGAACAACAGCAGCAAGCGCAACAACAGCAACATCGATGAAAAGAACAACACAACCAGCGCGGACGACCCGTTCAACTTCACCACCCAGTCGGATGTGCATCCGGAACCGTTGAAAAACATCAGCGTGAGTGGCAGGCATCAAGCAAAAATTCGTCAATTTTGTTTTGACGGCACAAAAATGTTGTTTTAAAAAAATTGGGCAAATTTAAACAAAACGCGCAATGTGGTGTGGGGTTTCGTTCCAAATTTTGGCCCCATTTCCGCCCCCAGATTGAGCGTTCATCCTTCAATGAGGTGAAGTACACCAAGTCGTTGCCCAGCTCGGCTGACCGTTACGCGAACATGGAAAAAATTGCGGCCAGCCGTAATCCGCAATTGGCTGCTTCACTCTCTGCCCAACCCACATATTCCGTTAGTGGTGGCAGCATGGAACAAAAAATTAGTTTTGAAAGTTTGTTTTGAGCTGAGCAATGACTTGGGCCAACGGTCTGGGCAATTTTTTGGTTATTGATTTTTTGAGATTTGTTTGATAAAATCTAAACTCGATTTTGACCAGTGTCGAGTCAAATGCTTAATTTTGGGGTTGGGTTCATAGATGGCAAGGGGGGGGGGTCGGCTCGAGCGCTGCGAGGTGCGATGTTAGGGGGGGTAGGGGTGGGGTCGCCGCGATTTCGCGTGCGATGTTGAACGCCAGAGCGCCGGCGCTCAAATGACAAGCCAACTGAGCGCCACCCATTTTTTCGCGCGCGATTTTTTCAACTACTTTTTAGGCGAGGGGCGGGCGGGTCGGCGGTGCCGATAGGCGCCGCCGAGAAAATTTTGGAATTTTTTACTCAATTTGTTAACAGATTTGCGACCAAAATATTAAAAATTCGCTTATTTTTTGATGCTTTTTAGGAATGGGAGAGGTCCGGCGGCGCCGGTAGGCGCCGCCGGAAAAATTTTTTGGGATTTTGGCTCAATTTGTTAAGAAAATTGGTCCAAAAATTACATTTGCGATGTTATTTCTCTCTTTTTTTTCCTACGCTGAGAAAAAATTTTCTTTTTCAAAATTTTGGAATTTTGGTGCGAGGTTGTTACAGTGGGGAGGTCCCCGAGTGCGGCGTTGGGGGGGGGGGTCTGACCCCCCCCCCTTGGCCATCTATGGTTGGGTTAAGAAATAAAAAGAAGCAGAAACTCCGTGGAATTTAAATCTGTCTAAAATCAACCATCTAGTCAAATTTTTATTTCAGCAAGACTCGTTGTCCCATCTGAGCTCGATGACTAGCACCAGCCTTCGCCTTGAACTCTCCTGCACCAGCGAGTCCGGCAGCACGCCGAAATCCATCACAGGCCAACGCGCAACCATCACTGCGTTGACCGCTAGCGGAAGTACGCGGAAGAAGCGGGGCGAAGCGTCTTCGACAGCGACGACGCCACGGTCGAAGCGGAAGGGGTCGGCAAGAGTGAGTGCAGCTGCTGCTGCTGCCGCCGCTGCTGAGGAGGAAGAAGAAGAGAATGAAGAGGAGGGGATGGACGACGACAGTTTTCGCATGGAGGTGGACGACGAGCAGGACACGAAGCAGGGTGGATCGGTAAGTGATGGAAATGACGAGCACAATGTTCTTAAATTTACATTTTATTATGGCAGTGTTACCTCGGAAATTTTCTTTACTTATCCTCTAAATTTAGGCCACCAGAAAGCGGGGTTTGTCGAAGACGGCTTCGTCTACGCCTAAGACACTGGCGGATGCCGGAGTGCCAAAAACGCCGGAACGCGGAAGCGCAAGGCGTGCTGGGTAATCATCAACCTAAAGCCCCTCTCAAAAAAATGAAATATTGAAACCTGAGCACTGCTCGATAGGATAAACCGTCGATTATTTTTCGATATCTTGGGGGTTTTTTGACATATTGAATTGTCCTTAAGTCCGGGCGCTCTATTTGAAACACCCAGCAAAATCCAGACAAAAATAAACGAAATTATATTTATTCAGAATTGACTCGGCGCGGAAGGCAGCGGAAGAGCAGCAGAAGCGTAAAGAGGCCGACCTGTACACAGTACCAGAACTGACGCCGGACGAACAGTTGGCTATAGATTGCCCCAAGGAATCGCATGTGTTCATGGGTGTCGGTGCGCGAGTGCTTGCGCTTTGGGGCACCGATTACTACGCGGCGAACATTTGCGGGTTTGACATTTGTATTTAATGCATTTTCTTATTTTACAAATTCTCCCCCCCCATTTTTAGTCGTGAAGCGTTGGGCCGTTACTACGTGCATTTTGTAGAGGACAATTTGAACCGTACCTTGCCACCCACCGGCGTTGTTCCGCTGTCGGCCCTAAAGCCTGGCATTCAGGTTTTTCAAAAAAAAAAAACCGGGAAAAAAAAAATTTTGTTCAGGTTTCCTACATCGCTGTGGAGGATGACAATGATGAAGTGGGCAAGGTCAGTGTTGTGGTTGAACAGCCGGCAACAGACAATGCAAGCGATTGGACACGGGGCGAGTTCACGTTGCGTGAGCTGGACGAGGAGAAGACACCCGATGATGTGATCAAAACGTAATTTTTCGATTGAATATGTTTGTCTTCAGATCGAAATTTTAGTGTTTCGTGGGCCAAACTGTTTTTGAACAAGGATCAGGGCCATAAATTGCTCCAACAACAGCAGCAGCAAAAGACTCCGGTTGGACGCCGAACCACGCAGAAGCTGAACCCGGTGCAGGACATTGACGAGGAGAACATCATTAGGTAACTACTACCCAACTACATTTGTTTAATATACAAAAAAAAAGTTGCTGAAGGAATTTTGTTGAACATTTTTGGAAAATTTTTTTGGAAAAATAATGCTCAAACAGCGATGCGCGTTCATTCCGACGCTCGCGCTCGGCAGCACTTGCGCGACTCTCGACAAACTCATCGTCGTCGTTGGCGGCAGCAGCTGCTGCTGCGGCCGCCGCTACTGCAGCAGCAGAGGGCTCTTCGGAGGACAACAACACATCATTGGAGAACACACCAACGGTGATTAAAATTAAGCCAACACCTTTCGATTTACCAAACTGTTTATTTTATTTCAGCCTCCGCGTACACCGCGCAAGGCGAAACAGCCGACAACGCCGGGCAAGCGGAAGCCGTCGCCTGCCGTGGACACCAGCAGCGGTGGAAGCACTACGCGCAGCTCTGTCCGACGCAAGGGAAGTCGTTCGAGCCCTCGACTGGCACCAGTGGCAGAGGATGAGCAACATCAGAAGCAGGCTAAAGAAGAAAAAGACGAGGAAGAGGACCAGAAGAAGGACATGAACAAAACCGAGAAGAAGCAAGGGACGGAGCAACAACAGCAGGAAGAGAAGATGGAGGAGGACAGCAACGGCGAACAGCAGGACGTACAAACGCCGCAGCAACAACTGGTGACCGGGAAAAGGAAGGGGACGAGTGAAACGATTGCGCAACAACAACAACAACAGCAGCATGAGAAGGATAAATCGGAGGTATTTGTGGGTTTTGTCAATATCCCACCGGTTTTTCCTGTTAATTAGGGATTTTGAGCCACTGACTAGGTTAGTCCAGTGGAGTTGTTTTAATTGTGTTGTGTGTTCAATTCTGCTTGGAAGTTCCCAACAGTTTTTCGCTAGTTCGAAGCCTGTCCAATTCCCCACATTTTTGGGTTGGTCGGTCAAAACTCAGCGAATAGTGTCCCTGGAAAGGTGCCTTTTATAAACATTCAGCGTTTGTGCCCGAGTGATTCACTCCGCAATGGCATTTATCGTTGGTAGCGGGGCATACAAACAAAATAAAATTTTTATAATTTAAAATGGCCTAGCTGGCATTTTATAAATCTTAAAATTTTGCCAACAAAGCATTTTTTGCTTTTTTCTAGGCTTCTCCAACGTTGCCGGAACAGGCGGCAACAACTACTAAACAGTCGTCAGACGAGGAGGAACCGGCAATATTTGCCGGTTTGAAGTTTGTGCTCACTTCTGCTACCAGACCCAACAAGAAAGGTCCGTGAATTTTGTTTTGTAATATTAAAAATATTCAATTCCATATTCAGTGACTGACTTCAACAAGCGCGACTATCGCAAAAAGATTGAGGAGCGGGGCGGTCAAATCGTCGAGGATTTTACGGTAATCGCTGTTTGTGAATGGGGTGTGATTGTAGGTTAGTGTTATTCCCATTGTTTTTCCCTCTGGGCAACTGAATAATACATGTTTTGCTGACGTTTTTGGTCCTAATTCTGTTTTCCGAATATTTTTGGGAGCCTAGGTAGGCTTCCTCGAAATGCGTCATTGTTTTTTAATCTTTTAAAATTAATTATAATTTTTTAGCAACCGTTGGCACCCGATGAGACAGCTTACCTCATTGCGGACACTTACTATCGTACGCACAAGTATTTGTCCGCCCTGTCACTGTCCATCCCGTGCGTTAGCTACAAATGGATCCAGCAGTGTGTGTCGGAGGTGAGGAGAGAAGGATTTAAACCATTACTTACCCATTAAGAACCATTCGTTAATCGTTGGTTCCTATTTTGAAGGGGTTCGATTTGGCTTATTGTTAGACCAGTTTTGGAGATATTGTTTAAAAATTCGTTTTGACTAAAATTTGTCTCAAAAAAATATATTTATAGTCCGTGGACCTTTAATTCAAGCCAACAGTTAAAAAATTGATTTTGTTTCGGTTACACCAAGAAAATCGGACTTTCGCGTCGGCATTCAGGAGAACTCAGTAAAAAATAATAATTCAGAAAAAGTTGACTGATCACCAGGCGCATTTGTTGCCAGCCGGCGAGTCTTCACTGGATCCCAATCAGCAGTTTGAATGGTATACAAAAAAGTTGACATGAAATCAAATGGTAAATCAGTTTTGTCTTTATTTAGGAAACCGCTGAAGGGCGTTCTAATGGCGGGGAAGCGTGTGTTGATCTGTTCAAACTCTCCCGAATCGGATCCTTCCATTGTACGACATTCATTTAATTGGATTTTTTGGGATTTTCTAAACAATTTTTAGGTCAGTTTCGCGGAAATTTGGACTACGATATTGCAAAATTTGGGCGCCACATTGGTCGGCATTGGCGATGGCGAGCCGTTCGCGCCAAAGTCCACTGTCGGCCTTGAGCAGAAGTTGGCATTCTGTGGCAAAGGTGTGTGCTTTTACTTCCTGTTTTTTATATCGCCGTGGTCACAAAAAAATTTTAGTTGAGCCCCCGGTGGATGTGCTGTTGGCGGAGACCGACTGTCCGACTGATCTGGCCAAACTGGTTGAAGAGCGGGCCGGTCTGGCTGTGTCAAGCGAGTGGGTTATTCAGGTATGAGAGTTCCAAAAAGCTTACAAATTAGGACACACACTTGTCATGTTCAAAAAGAGAATTTTTTTTTGTGGTCAGTCAGGGGTGGGGTCAAAGGACGTATTGTATTATTTTAATTACTAGTAAGACAACTTGAAAAACTTTTTTGCAAGGCCATTGTCACCGGTTCGTTGCCCGAGCTGAGCGAACCTGGGGGTGAGAGGTTCCGCTACGATTCTGCTGTTTAATACCGATGGTGATGACGTTGATGGATCTTTGACTACTTGATATGAACACTTAATTATTCTTTTTTTACTCGTTTTTTGAAATGCTTTTTTTTTGCTTTGTTTAGCGTCCAAGTGAGCATGGAATGACTGAAACCCTGCGACCAGATAAAACTGATTTTTTTTGAAGAAAATGTCCTGACAATGAACGCACACAACCACCCACTCACCCATTAATAGACTAGACATCGTTCAAAATACAGTTCAAGAATGGAAATTGAGGCTGTCGTGGGTAATCCGTACGCCATTTCCTTTTTCGCTGGAACTTCACTATTGCCAAGATAATGATGGGGTGCAAGCAAAGCTAGAATTGGGAGAACCCAACCCGAGGATCAATTAATTTCTCGGTTTATTACACCTCACCAAAAAACTTAAGCTACTCAACAAAAATCCACAAAAAACGACAATGATTTAACTTCATCCAAAAAAATTGAAAATAACAACAACAAGAATGGTTGGTGATGATGCCCTCTCACAATCCATCGCCTTCGGCGCACTTCACCACCATCCGTCCGTCCGCTCACTCTTTGGTCTCGCGCAGGCGCCGAATGGTGCTGCGCACGGTGGCTGCGGTTGTGGTAGCGTACACGTAGGCGCCGCCGGCCACCTTCTTGTGGCACTTGGAGCAGTTCCAAATGCCGACCGCAACACGCTTCATGGCTTCCTGAAGCAAAAGAAATATGCAACAATAGCAGATTTTTTCGTGGATCCTTACTTTTTCGAAGAAAAAAAAAGAACGTAATCGGAACAAAGACGGAACATAATTCAAATCAAGACCATCAGAATATTTTTTTACGACTTTTAAATTTGGCACTTTCTTATTCTCGTTCCCTTCAAAAAACGACCGGGTCCACCCTTTATTTTAAGAAAAAGGCGAGAAAGGAACGAAATCGACGTTTATAGTGCTTAAGATTTATTACTGCGAAAACTAAAATCATAAATTCGACACTTTATTCCTTTTACTAGTTTCGCCGTCTTTACCGAGAGGAAGGAATACAAAATTAAAATGAGCAAACCTTGCCACAAAAAGCGCACGTGTACTTGGCGTGTTGTGACACCTCCATTTTTTTCACCGTTTTACGCAACGACGCACCGTAACGGGTGCCGTACTTTCCAACAATGCCGACCTTCTTGGTGCGCTTGGCCTGTGGATGAATGGAAAAATGCATTAAGTCCGGGGCACCCTTATCGAACAGTGTTTCCATGAAAATTTCAGTTTGATTTGGAAAGTTACTCATTTCTTGATCCAAGAGTATCAGTAATGTCAGTGATCAGAGCGCGTCAAGAATCATATGGAAACACTGGGTTCCTAACCTCCAGACTTACCATTTGTTTTTGGGTGAAAACGAAAATATGCAAAACAAATACCTAAGCAAGTTCCTAAAAAAGGTATTTATGCATGTAAGAAAATTTAAAAAACAAATACATATCAAGTTGTTCAAAATTCCAATGGCATTTTCTGAGGCCAAAATCCGGTTTTGACGGAACCAGAGAATCCACATTTTAACATTATTTTGTCTATTTAACAACCCTAACTTGGAAATAGCAATTTTGCGCGCATACATACATACATACCTAATAAGTGAGTTTTGACCAAAGGAGCGTTTACCCATTTTTCTCCCCTTTCCCTACTCTCTCTCTCTCTGCTTCCTCTCTTTTCCCCTACTCTCTCCTTGTTTCTCCTTTCTTTTTCTCGCCCTCCTCTCTCACTTCTTTTTCCTTCTCTCTCCTCTTTCTCTCTCTCTCTCTCTTGCCTATTGTGAAATTTGATGGAGGGGTTGGTACCTGGAAAAGCGTTTTCTGGACCAAAAAATTGAGAAAAATATGTATGTCAATCAAAATATCTGCAACTTGTCGCCATGGCCCCGGATTCAAAAAAAACTTATTCTACTACTAGCTAGACCCTTCCGAACTATTTTTGCTGTAACTATCCAAATCTGCCAATGCACCCCATAATTTTAGATAACATTATGAGAAGATCCAAACGAATAACAGATTCGGATGATGACAAAACGCCGCCGCGGTGCGACGATCCGGATATTTTTGATCCGGAGGCATCGGGACCGGAGTCCGAGCCGCTCAGCGAGGACGAGTACGAGGTGGAGAAGATTCTTCGCCACGATTACCGTACTGCGGAACGAAAGCACTATTATTTTGTGCACTGGAAAGGATGGTCGGATGAGCATGACTCGTGGGTGCCAGAAGAGGACATGGTTTCATTTTTGTCATTTTGATTAAATAGATCGGTATAAAAACAAACAACAGCTTTTTTGTCGCGTCACTGAAAGAATTTTTGCTGGGGAGGGATTACCCGCAAATTATCTGTTGGTTGGCGATATTCATTTATTTAACAAGACCAAAAGAAGTAATTATGCCTATGGTGGACCTTCTTGTTTGAATAATATTCTTGGGGTTCGCATAAATCATGAGATTCGAAACCCTGAAACTCAGATTTATTCGTTTACCTATGCATGTCTATTTGTGTACCGACCTTCCAATTTAGGGATGTCCCGACCTCATCAAGGCGTACAAGGCACAGATAGCAAAACAAAAGTAAGTTTTTTCTTTGTGTAAAGAAGTGTTCATGTTCGCTTGCGCCCATTTTTGGACAAAAACTGAAAATTAGGCAACAAAAATAGTGGTTGGTCTCTCTGGTAACTTCATGTGTATAGTATTGTAGTTGCCAGTCAAGTACTCGACCGGCCGGGAAGCCGGCCGCGAGTGTTTGTTTATTTGTCTGCTTAATTTGATCACATTTTAAGCATTCTGGCTGACGATGATGGGGACGATTTTATTGAAAGGGATGTCAAGTGCGGTGTCAGCGATGAGAAGGAAAGGAAACGACGCAAAAAGTTGACCCGGAAGGAAAGGTTTGGATTTTGTTTTTTGAGGATTTTCCCGAATTTCGTGTTTCACCTCTATTTATAGTCCAAAATAGGCGACTATGACAAATTGTCAGGAGAGAGTAAAATTTTGCTTTACTTCTGGCTCTGGTAACTATCGAAAAATGAAAACAATAGGAGTTTGAAAAACCGGACTTTTTTATCCTGGAAAATCCGAACTAAAGGTCAATTAATGAAAATTTTTGGCAATTTTTTCACTTTTTATTGGTGTACTTTTTTATACGCAAATAAGTTTTAGTGTGTGTGTTATTTACTGAAACGGGTAAAGAGTGCACTTTTCTTTTTGTCAGCTCTCCGTCTCCCTCCACATCAACAAAAACCAACAAATCAAAGCATGTTCGATCGGCGGATAAGAAAAGTGGTACCGAGAAGCGCCAACGGAGGGTCAAGGCATTGGCCGAACTGTGGGAGAAGCGACGGGAAAAGCGGGAACGGGACAAAGAGCGAGTTCAGACACCGTCAGCGGCGGCGGTGACGATGAAACAAAAGCAAGAGCCAGAAGTGGTGTTCGACAAGTGAAATTTTTGTAGTTTTTGTGTGTTTCGAAATTGGACTCTCGTGCATAGCATCAATCAAAACCGACGAAAAGCCACTCCCCCCCCCCTCTGGTGGGCGCATTCCTTTGTCATTTGTCACATAGCAAACGGAAGGGAGGCGTCTGTGTTATCCCATCGAAATTTATATGGCAAGCAAAGCATGAGGAAGAAATGTATCTTCAGAGAAGCTGGAGAAGGTGGTCGAACGAGCACGATGAGCAGTGAAGGTGAGCTGCGGCTGGAGCTCAGTGACGAGGACGGCGACGATGCTGGTGTTGATGAAGCGGCTCCACTGGAGAAGGACGAACAACAATGTGTCGAGGAGCATCTTGAGGGTGAGTAAAGCAGTCGCTGGGCAGTGCCCGATTTGAACCTGGCACACCCTGGGGGGTGGATGTTGGTTGGTTAATGTTTTCTAGGCCAACAAATCGAAAAAAGGAGTGTTTGGCACTTTTTGGGCGTTCTATTTGTGTCTGTATTGGTTTAAGCGCTAAGCCTATTTTTGACAAATTTACGAATTTGTTGCGAATGAGATCGATTTTTTCCTTTTGAAGGTCAATCACTTTTTGTCGTAAAACTAGAGCAAAATTATTCCGCCGTTCCGTAATGTTACTCATTCTTCAACTAAATGCTATTACTGAATTTGATTTGTCTATCGATAGTCATCGAAAGACGCAATGATTTGTTGCTTTGTTTTTTTTGGCATTGTTCCAACGAAATGTAGTTGGGAACTTATGAGCCACATCGTAATTTGGAACGTACGAGTGGCCCCAATTTTTATTTTTTTTATTTTTTGGCCATCCTATCATGCACAACTACCTCTCCCGTTCCCTGAATTTATTCTGGATCACCCCTGCATCGTACGACCGCGTCACGTGCACTTGTCTTGCATATGTGTGTGTCGCTGATTTTCTTCTCCCATGTCGTCCATTATATATTACATTCTCCTATTGAAATGGTGGTGGGTGGCCTTATTGCAGACATATGCCACAGTGCTGCTTTTGTTTTGTTGGCCTCCCTCCCCCCCTCCGCGTTTTCGTTTCATTATTGAATTGAAAGATAAACTGACGCCGCGTTGGGGCGGGGGCTTGTGCTTTTAAAGACCACTCGGTCAGTCACTGCTGGCCAACCCACTATTTAGAGCAATTTTCCGATGCCTATGTACACAAAATCACTGCCAAAGACCAAAAATATGATTGATTGTGACCTTTTTGAAAATTGCCCTGTTTTTGGTAACTTTGTATTGCAGCTTTTTCAACGGAATGGAGCAGAATTTGAATGATTGATTGTATTGATTTTTCTCTTGTCCTTCGTCTCATCATCATTGTTGTTGTTGTTGTTTCTTCGGTTTCAGAGCACTCACCTCACAAATCTCTCTTCTTTGTCATCATGCTTTAAGAGTGGAATCAAACGGAACATAGAAAATCATAAATTCATCTTTCAAATATACAATCCAGGGTGTTTTCTCCAACCTTCCCAACTTTGTCCAATTTTTCTGGGAAGAATTGACCCACCCCTCTCCTCTACCCGGCGTGGTTAAATATACAAATTCATTCATTCACACAATACAAATCCATCATTGTTTAGAAACGAACAAAAAACAATCGGCGGAACACGAGACGCAGCAGCATCACCAGAAAACGGATATGGACACACAGCAACAGAAACAGCAAAACAAAAAGATGGAAAGGAAGAGAAAGCATTCATCGGAAGGCGAGTGTGTTGTTGCTGTGGACGAGGAAGTAAGTGGTCGGCGGAGCGTAGAGGACGACCAGGAGCGGGAGGACGAGCAGCAACAGCTCCACAACCGTAAACATCAGCACATGGACGTGAAGCGGGGGCCGGCACCGAAGCGGGGCAAGCGCACCGGGGCGGCTGTGTTGAAACGGGGTGCCAAGGATGCCGTAGCGGTGCAGTCCACTTTCGCCAAAGGTGAGATAGATGCTGTCGGACGAGGGAAACGGCGGTATTGAGTGGTGTACCAATTTGAGGATTTTATGGGGACTGTAGACTTTGAATGTTGTCATTTCATTTGTCAGATTTTCGAATGCTTAACCTGAACAATAAATTCGAAAATTACCAAATCAGTTAATCCAGGGGGTTTCAACGGGCGGTCATTTTAGCGTTTTTAATGGAATTTTTAGCTGAAAATAATTTGCTCATACATAGGAGCCGTGACGAAGGAGGTTTGGCGTGCCTATTTTGGCACGGAGTGGATGGACATTGACGCCACCGAAATGGAAGAAGAGGACGATCCGCAGTATGAACCGATGATGGTGTGTTTTGCGTCCGAAAAAAGTCCGGAGATTTTGGAAATTTCAGTTTTCTTTCCATGGAAAATTAGGATTTTACCATGAGAGAGTTTTTCTTTTAAAAAAATCAGTTTGATTTTAGCCGCTCAACCCGGACAAGCCGGAGGAAGTGAACTGTTGGGTGAAGGAGCCGATGGACAGTGAGGACAACGGACTCACCCGGGGCTGGGAGGTAGGCAAATTTTAGATTTTTTTTGAGTTTTGGACGGCTGGGAGTTGAGAAAATGGAACAAGACAATACTTTAGATCAAAGAATGCTAATCAAATGCATGATTTTTCCATATAAAACACTTTTTTTGTTTGTTTGTGAATTATACAAATATGCAAATCAATTTTCAGGTGGAAAGTGTCATTGGGGTCAGTTCAAAGGCGGCCGATGGGACGCGTCAGTGCTTCGTCAAATTTATTGGGTTTAAAAGCCCGCAGCAAATTCCGATGGCCGTTGTGCAGGAGAAAGCGCTGAAGGTGAAATTATTTAAAATAACAAGCATTTTTATGTAGAATTTACTTCCATTTTTCATAATCTTGCATTTTTGCCAATTTTTATCGTTCTACAACGACAGCCTCTCCCCGCCCTCTTCCTCCTTTTTTGTTAAATATTGTTTTTTCAGCCCTTCCTTCAATGGTGCAGTTGGCAGAATAGCATGGACAACCTGGACAAGTGCGGTGACTACTGGGTGGAACTGTTGCAGCAGCCTCCCTCCTGGATGTGCAGTCGCGCGTTGGCCGCCTTTACGGCATGGAAAGCATCCCGCAACAATGGCATCGGCACACCAGATGGAGATGGACAACAACAACCGAAGCAGCAATGGAAGTGGGCTCCGCAAGAGGAAGTGGAGGATGAAGAAGACGACGACGACGATGATGAAGATGGAGAGAGTGAGGGGGATGCTGGCATTTTGGAGGAGTATGATGATGATGATGATGCGGAGGATGAAGACTGTGGTGATCATAATAAGCAGAAGATGAACGACGAAGGCGCTCCGTGTTCCTCCTCTCCCGCGGCCTCTGATTGATTGATTCTTGTTTTATTGTACTATATATATTCCTCCCTCCCAGCCGCCATTTTTAAAGATCGTATTACCGTATATGTGTATGTCTTCTCTCTCATTCCTCGATCCTTTTTAGTGCCTATTTTGCCGGTCCATTGAGTCCAGAATGATTTTTTGTGCAATTTTACCCAGACCAGACCTATATGGCGTCGATTTACCATAAATCGACATAAATTATGTTTTCTTGCATCTCCATTAATCGAAGCTAAGGCTTGAAGAATTTGGAGCCTGAAGATATATTTATATATTTTCTTGATGGTTTTAAGTTTGTTTTTGTTTGTTAAATTTGCAGAAAGACATTTAATTCGGTGTTAGCAATGAAGTTGGAGACGTGCGTGTATTCCGGCTACAAAATCCATCCCGGACACGGCAAGAGGGTGGTGCGCGCGGATGGGAAGGTGCGCTTTTCGTTATTTTTGTTGGTCTGGTGACTTGCGTGCCCCGAGAGGCATTGGGTGCTTTCACTTTTTGTACAGTGGTAAAAGCACCAATTTATACGTTTCTGAAATGGAAGGGGGCAGGTTCATTAAATTTCGAGTAAAGTTTCTGTGTTAGGTTTCTTAAAATTACATTCGTCCAACCGTTGGGGTAGCTCAAAGCCCCTAATATGTTGGCGGTGCCCGACGCTGAGATTAATGTTTTTGTTTGCTTTCAGATCCAAATTTATCTCAGCAAAAAGTGTCAGCGTGGCGCTGCGCTGAAGCGCAACCCGCGCGACGTGCCCTGGACGGTGCTGTATCGACGAAAGCACAAAAAGGTTGGGATTGAATCAATATAAGATATGGGGTTTATTAATCTGATCTGCTGAATCCCCAAGAGGATTGGATTGACCACAAAATTTGTTTCAATAATAATGGACATTCCTTTTTCAAGAGCGAAGGCTAAGAATACAGCCCTTTTTGTTCATGGCATTTATGTTCGTTAAAAAATTTGCGATTTTTTACAATTTCTTTTGCCTAATGCTTTTTTTGGCATTTTCCATCAAATTTTTTTAGGGTGTGCACGCTGAGGAGGGAACGCAGCGGAAACGCGTGAAGCGCACCGTCCAAATTGCGTCACGGCCCATCGCCGACCTGACCGTCGAGGCGCTGTTGGCCCAGCGCAACCAAAAGCCCGAATTTCGCAAACAGCAACGCGAGTCCGCCATCAAGGTTACCCCTCCCTCACCCACCCCTCGACGTTTTTTGAAAATTTGTGATATTAAATGAAAAATCTTTTTGAAAACTGCCCTTTGGCCTTCAAAATGAGGCCGTTCTGTTTTCTCAACGACCAACAGCAACCTTTTAAGATTGGACTTGGGTTGGGTGTTTCGTTTTTTGCCATTGTCCGTTTTTGAAGTGTAATTAAATTTTAATATTTGAAGGCTGCCAAGGAGTCCGCCCGAATCAAAAAGGAAGAGACCAAGAAGAAGCACCAGAAGCTGGTAAGTGATTCGAGTGACATAAATTTTGTTTTACGAAAAAATACGATTTATTCGACCCGAGAACATCACATGTTGTTTAACGACTTTTTTTTCTTTCAAAAATGTGAGTACAATTCACACTTACTAGTCCTAGTATTAGCCACAAAATTCCAAGACGCCGTATTAAAACGTGCCGTGCGCATCCTCGGCACGTGTCGGAACGGCGTGAAATAATTTTGTGTCCATGGCACAGCGTTTTTTGGTTTTGAACAATTTTCCCGCCGATTTTGGGCGATTGTTTATAATCAAAAGCAAAAGCTTTGCTTTATGGAACATATGAAAAACTGTGGCATTTTTGTCTAATTTTTTCCAACAAAAAAAATTTCCCCAATTTTTTGCAGGACAAAAAAGCGGCACCGCAGAAGTCAAAGGCGTCCAAGCAGGTGAAGGCGCCAAAGCAAATGGTGGGAGGCAAGCGCTGATGCGGGAAGGGTTACGACGGATGGAATATCTTTTGTTGAGAGTGTGTGGGTGGCGTGTTTTGGACAGAACTATTTTTTTGTTTTGTCATTCATCATCCTTGTTTCTGTTGTTGAAAAATCGTGAAAAAATATTTTAAAAAAATAACGGTAGGAGAACGCCCTTTTATTTAAAAAAAAGGAAGTTTGAATTGGTGTTGAGGGGCGGGGGGGGGAGGTTGTTTGGTGCCAGCTGGGTTATGTTCAGTTTTTGTCCAACATGCCAAAATTATTAAAGAAAGCAAGTGTTTACGTGACGGAAAAATTAAAAAAAATAAATGCGAAGTTCTCAAAATTGGGAAAAGCCATTTTGGTGTGGCAATGGATTTTGTTCCAAAGAAAATAATGAAAATGCTTTATTTATATAAAATGTTTGGTCATCATTCGTTCAATCAGTCAAAGTCAGAGGGCAAAGGAGGAATGTGTGAGGAAACGGGAAAAAATAAAAAAAGAATGATGCAAATTTTCTGTGGGGTCGGAAGGCAAGAATAAATTTTTGAGAAATTTCAAACAAAAAAACGACATATTTAAATACGGAAAGGTGAGGGCGTGGGGGGGGGAATTATGTTCCAATCGAATTGTGTAAATTTTCGAAACTTTGTTGTTGTTGTTGCTAATTCACAAAAAAATTTCCCGTCTGTTCGATGGTTTGCACAATTTTTGAGGGCGGTGGACGGGGGGGGGAAGGCTTTGGAAACAGAAAATGGTGACGACGACAAAACAATTCGGTTTTGGAAATGTTCAAAAATGGGACATTTTGCTGCCGTTTTGCAGCATATTAAAAAACAAAAACAAAAAACAAAGTGAAATTGCGAACGAAAGAGTTTCGGACACAGAACGGAAATCGGATATGTTCTTTTAAGGAAACAATAAAATTAAAACCACACAAACAATTTTATATATGCATAAATTAAAGAGAGAAGCGGGTGAGGGGGATGCTGGCATTTTGGAGGAGTATGATGACTGTCTCTTATACACATCTAGATGTGTATAAGAGACAGCCTCTGGTGGGCGCATTCCTTTGTCATTTGTCACATAGCAAACGGAAGGGAGGCGTCTGTGNACATTTTCTCGTCGTACAATAATTATTAGGCAATTGGTCCTGTCAAATAAAATAAAACTGATCAGTGCGATGGATTTACACAACAAACAGCGGCGTTTGGTGGCGCGGTCAAAACAAACAGACAGACGGAAGAGAACATTTAAAATAAAATAAGATATTTGCTGAATGGGACAGTCAATTTTAATATTCCATCTGATCAAAACAAATCAACCAATCATTTATTATTCATCCTCACATTCTCTCTCTCTCTCTGATCGGCATCGGCCCTCAGTGTCAGTCAGCTAACCGTTCATGCTCATGTCCAAGTCCACCATCGAAGAGGCACGGTTCGGCGCATACTGGTAGGTGGCGCGCAAACTGCTGTTCTCCCGCTTCAACTCTTCGTTGATCTGGAAACACCAAATAATAAATATTATTCACTATTTTATTCGCGCAATTTTAAAATATTTAAAACAGCAACAACAACAAAAACATACATTGTTAAGCTCCGTGATTTCGCCCTGCAGCTTCCGACTTCGCACGTGCTCCCGGTTGAGCATGTCCTCCAGTTCGGCCTCCCGTGCCACGTGCGTCTTTTGGCGAACCTTCTCACGGTCGCACTTGAAAGGGAGCAAAATTAGTCAAATTTCAAGGGGAATTTAACAAAATGATTGTTTGAAATGCCCACCTGCGACTTGTAGTGTTCTACATCCGATTGCGCCTGGGTCAGCGAGCCTTGGGCATCTGCCGTCCGTTTGTCCAACGCGCGAATGCGCCGCTGGAAGGTGGCACGCTCGGCGTTCAGCTGGTCCATTTGCTCCTGCATCTGCTGCACCTTGGCCTCCAACGAGGTGACCTGCGCACGCTGACGAGTCTGCAAAAATAAATGTAGATATACATCAATAAAATAGAAGTCTGGGAAGAAAATGTGTGTGAAAGGATTAATAAAACGAAAAATTATAAAAAGAGCATACCCTGGCCCGACGCTCGTCCTCAAGCTGTATCTCCGTCTCGCGGAGCTGATTTTGCAGAGCTCGTCGCCGATTTTCCTCCTCCTGCTCCTTGTGAATCAGCTGGTGCTCAAACTCGCCGCGCGCGGCCTTTAAATGTAAGACAAAAAAATCATCAAAAATTTAAAAAAAGATTCTTGCTATGTCTTAAAACCGAAATTTTCTCCTCACCTGATGGTTGACCTCCATTCGAAGACGAACATCCTCGCCTTGCTGGACGGCGTCCTCCAACTCCTCCACCTGAACGCGCAGCTCATCCATCTCCTTCTCCATGGCACGTTTGGCCTTCTCCAACTCGAATGTGCTCTTGCCGACGTCGTCCTTGTTGGTGAGCTGAAAAAGTCCAAAAATTTAAAAAAAAACTGAATTTTCGTCCCTTTGCACAAAAAAAGTTGTTTTTTTTTGTTATTGCCCATCTTACTACACACCATTTCGTCCAGTTCCAGCTGCAGCGTCTGCTTTATCCGGCCCAGGTCCTCCAGCTGTTTGTGCACCTCCAGCATCTCGTTGTTCAACAACAGAATCTTTGTCTCCCGGTCACGTGACTCTTGCGCAAACGCGTCCCGCTCCGCGGTCACCTTCAGCACTTTTTCGCGCTCCTCCGCCAACAGTTGGTCAAAGCGGCGTTGTTTCTTCTCCAAGTCCTGCTGGCTTTTGCGCATCGCCTCAATCTCGATCAGCAGATCCTCCATCTGTTTTTAAAGAAGTTTTGAAATGAACCCGGGGACCTGTTTGGAGCCGGGATGTCGGCTTTAGAAGCGCCCGGATTTTGGATAGACCCGTGATCACCACCCCCAGCGCCCACCTCTTGCTGGAATTTCTTCTTGGACTGTTCCGCGCGCTTCTGCGCCTGCTCCGAGTCGGCCAGCGCCTGGAGCGCGTCAGCCAGCTCTTTGTGGGAGCGCTTGCGCTGCTCCTCAAGCTGCGAAATGACGTCATCGTCCGCCTTCTTCTGCGCTTCCTTCAGTTGTTGCTTGAGCAGCGAATTGGCGTTGGCCAACTGGCGCAGCTCCGAGTCTTGCTCATCCTGCTGCTCGACGATGCCTAAAATTGTTGAAAATTTGTACACAAATTTTTTTGTCTGCCAAAATCAAACACGTGAGGGGGTGCTACAGCCACCACCAACCTGACAGTTCCTGCTCGAGCTGGCGCACTTTGCTCTGTAAGCAGAGCTTCTGTTTCTTCTCATTCTCCGAGTCCTCGCGCACCTCGTCCAGTTGGGACTCCAACTTTCGGACCTGCTTCTGGAAGGCAGCGATGGTTGCTGCGTCATCGTCGGCACTATGTTAAAAAAAGCGGTGTTTTGCAATTAAAAGTAGTAGTCACGAGGCATTCATTCAATTATACAATACTTGTTGCGCAGCTGACTGAGTTCCGCCTCCAGCTTGGCCATCTCGCGGCTCATGCTGTCCATCTTGTTGTGTTTCTCTTGCTCCTGCGTCTTCTGCTCGCCCATGTCCAGCTCCAGCCGGCGCTTGTTCCGGTCCAACTCCTCGCGCAGCTTGCGCTCAAATTGGTACTTCTCCGTCAGCTCGTTGAGCTGGGCCTCGAGCTGGAAAATTTTAGACTTATTTAAAAAACTTGTTTTTAGTCCCACGCCCACCTTGTGCCGGTACTTGACGCTCTGTTTGTTCTTGTCTTCTTCTTCCTGCAGTTGGTTGGACAGAAGGCCAATGCGCGCCTCCAAACTTTGCTTCTCCGCTTGCAGTTTTGCAAACGCGTCCTGCAACTCCGCGTACAGCTCCTGCAACATTATAAATAATTTTAAAATCGCATGCCGATTGACGCCATTAGAAAATTTTTAAAGGTTAACGATTTTTGTTTAAAATTAGTTTTTTTATTTTAGAAAAAGCATTGCCTGCAATTCCTTCAGCTTCAGGTCCACATTCTTCTTGTCCAACTGCAACTTCTGACGCGCTTGCTCCTCCTGCTCCAACTGTTCCTCCAGGTCCTTGTTKGTCTCGTTGAGTTTCCTGTTCTCCTCCACCAGCTTGGACTGTGWGTCCTCATTCTCTTCAATGCGCAGGCCGTAGTCGGTAAGCACCTCCTGCAAATTGATGTTCTTCTGCTTCAGATCGTCCGATATTTCCTCCGCATCCGCGCGCTCCTCCGACTCCGTCTGAAAGGAGAAGGAGAAGAACATCATGGAGGAGGTGAAGAGTGTGATCAGAAAATTCCAAAAACGGGACAGAAATGTTCCATCAAATGGCGACGGCTAAAGAGGAGGAGGAGAAGTAGTCGTAAGAAACAGAACGATTATTCATTTTGAAGCTGGGCCAAAAACCCTTAGAAAAATCAAACAAGAAAGAGATTTTAAAACATTCAAATTTGGTGAAAACAGAGCGAGAAGACCAAAAAGATAGAGGAAAAACAACACTGGCGTTTAAGCAAAAAAATATACCTGAAGCTGTGCTTGCAGTGCAGCCCGCTCTTCGTTGGCCTTCTCCAGCAGCATGCGCATGTCCATCGTCTCCTTCTCGTTGGTGGCCAACCGTTCGCGCAGCACCCGCAGCTCTTCCTCACGCTGGGAAATGGCCGCCTCCTGGTTGGTCACCTGAGGCAGGGAGAGAAGATGGAGCTTATTTCACGTTTAATGGGTTTTAAAAATTCTCAAGAATTTTTCTCGTCGGCACGGACAAAACCTAGAAACACACCTTCAGCAACGGTTTCACTTTGGTGTACAGACGCCACCATTGCCAGTCGCGCAGCTTCAGCCATGCCACCCCATTGCGTTGCAAAATACGAATCGCGTTCGACTGCTGCACACGCTTTTGGTACAGACGGCGAGCCAAATAGGCACGGCATTGGGCCTGAAATGTGTGGGAAGGCTGACGGTCAGATCACCAACAATTGGAAAGGAAGGGGGGGGGGGTGTTGATTGAGCAATTTGGATTATGGTGAATGATGGATGATTCAAGGTTGGGTTGACTAGCCTGGAAGCAGACGATCAGATCAGTGATCTTCAAATCACGCTGCTCCTCCAGATGCGCAAGCATGCCAGCACGGAAGAACACCTTGGACTGGCCGATGCGGTAACGTTGCTTGTCCAAGTCGAGATGTTCGATGATACGTCTGGAATAATGGGAAAGGTGAAGGAGAGGGTACGGGACGACCACTTCTGATGCAGATTTTTATCAAGGCCTCTCTACCAACTCCTCAAAAAACCAATTTCCACCAACTTGGTCGCTTCCTTGCCGTCCATGAAGCCCTTGGGGATCAGGTTTGGCGTCAGAATTTCGTAACGATGTCGGAATTCCTGGAACGGAATGCGGTTGGGGAAGCCTTGGCGACAGATGCGGATGCCCTCCAGCACACCGTTGCAACGCAGCTGCTCCAGCACCTGTTTTTCAAATTTAATTAATTAAATTACTCGGGCGGGATCCTCAAAAACAAAAAACCTGCGTTCAATCCCGAAAAAATCAATATTTTCACGCAATTTACAAAAGGGTTAGATGTAAAACAAACTGACCAGCATGGACTGGATCTTGCGCGGCTTCTTCTCATGGTTGGGAATGATGCAGCGTACAAAGTGCGGGAACGTGTTGCGCAACGTTTGCATCAGTCGAGTCAACTGCTCCTTGTGCATGTGACCGACGGTGCGGAACATGCCCTTCTTGGTGCGCACGCCGAACACACTCTCGTTCATCTCCGTCATGCCCATGCCGGCAAATTCGGCTATAAATTAAAAAATATATATGAGATATTGGGCACCGCCGACTGAGACTCACCGTCCTTCCATATGCTGGCCACAAACGGATCCGCACTGTTCTGCATTAGTTGGACGACATTTTCATTCAGCGGGTCCATGTTCTTCATCAGCCACTGGTCCGCAGAGTAGTCCACCCGTCCGGCATAATGAACAACCGCAAAGTCGGACTTGGAGCGCATCTCAGGCACCACAAACTTCGGATGCTTCTCATGATGTGCAATCAGCTTCTCCACCAACGATTTGTCGGTGGCTTTCGGGAAAATGCACTGCTCGTCCAACAGCGCCAAGATGCCGGTGGGCTGAAACAAATTAAAAAAAAAATGATTTTCAGGCCACAATTCAATCATTAATTGTCACTCATTTTGAATTTATGAACTTGGAAACCATGGGATCGGTTTAAGTAATTAATGATTTGATGTTCTGCAGTACACACCTTTTCAATCAGTTCAATGGTCGGCTGCAAGTCGTGTCCAAAGTCGATGAACTGCCATTCGATGCCCTCACGTTGRTATTCCTCCTGTTCCAGCACGAACATTGTGTTGTTGAAGAGCTGCTGCAGTTTCTCATTAGTGTAGCTGAAAACAAAATTTGGAGATTAGGAATTTTTCTTTACGCATTTCCATTGAAAATCACTCACTTGATGCACAGCTGTTCGAAGCTGTTCAGCTTGAAAATCTCGAAGCCGGCAATGTCCAGAATGCCGATGAAGGAGGTGCCGGTCCGTCGGGAGCGGTCCAATGATTTGTTCAGTCGGCTGACCAACCATTTGAACATGCGCTCATAGCACGCCTTGCTGATGGCCTCCACCGCGAACTCTGCCTGCTCCTTGTTCTGCGCCTTCTGCATGTGCTCACGGCCGACCTACACAATTAGGGTGCATTTTGCCAATTAAATTTGTCTGAAGCCAAAAAAACACTAACCCACCTTGATCTTGGGCCTCAGGAACGCCTTGCTAAACTCAGCCACCGGCAAGCTAAGCAGGTGACAGATTTTTTGCGAAACTAAAAGGGATATAATTTTCATATAAAAAATGTCGTTCTCAATAAACAGCACACACACCGGTGTCATCCGGAAGTGTGGCCTGGTCAGTGTTCTTCTCCTGCTTGAACTCGATGTTGCCAAACAGCAGCACAGCGCTCACCACGCGAAGGACGGCTAAAAATTGCAACAACAACAAAAAAACATTTTTTTAAATTTCCTTCTCCAAAAAAAAAATTACAATTAATCTCATCGTCATGGAAGCCCATGATTTTCATTGAGCGAATAGTGTTGAGAAACTCGGCCGAATCGTCAACATTTGGCAACGAAATGTAACCGTTGTTCAGAAAGGAGTACCGGCTGACGTCCTCGAGCAAAAAGTTGACTTAAAAATGATTTTTTTTTTCTTGACAAAAATGAAATATTTTTCTTTCTGAGCCAAGAACTCTCAAAGATGGATGATTCCTTTCGATAAATTTAGAGAATTTCTTAGACATCGAAAAACACCTTTCTCCTCGGGCGATGTGCCGCGCAAAAATTGGTAAAAGACGTGAAAGGAGCGCTCGTCGCCCGCCTGACGGCACGTGCGCGACTTCTCCAGCAAATAAAATTCAATATTTGCACCAGAAATGTAGCCGGACATGTCGAAATTGATCCGGATGAATTTGCCCTGCAAATTAAAAGGCGAACAATTTAACATCACAAAAAAAAAAATAGCGAAAAATATTCAAAATGACAAAATAATCCAAGATTCTTTTTTTCCTATTTTTTGAGCTGATTTGTGGGTGATATCAAAAGAAAGTACACGCACAAAACGTGACGAGTTGTCATTCTTCACAGTTTTGCTGTTCCCAAACGCCTCCAGAATGGGGTTGGCCTGCAACAGTTGCTGCTCCAGCTCGCCCACCATGTTGATGTGGTCCGCTGAGGATTGACTCTGCAACAACTTTTGATTTATGAATGACCAAAGATTATATTTGTTAATCTCTTATTTTGCCCCTATTACAATGACCTAAAAGAAAAAAAGAGAAGAATTCGGTTCATTTCCTAAAACAAAAAAAAATCGCCGACCCTTGCCGGTGAAGACACTGAATGGGTAGAGGACGAGTTGATCTTGGCACTTGCGGCATGTCGAGTGGCGCCGGCCACGTGCGCAAGGTACTGGATGACCTTCTTGGTGTTCTCCGTCTTGCCCGCACCCGACTCGCCGGTGCACAGAATGGACTGGTCCTCGTGGTCTGGAAAAAGCAGTTGGTGAATGGTGAAAATATGAACAATTTCTTAAAAAAATCAATTTCAAAGTCCATAAATCAAAAATGTTCTCCCCCAAAAATAAGCGTCAAAAACCTTGCAGCATCGAACGGTACGCGCAGTCGGCGATCGCGAAAACGTGCGGCGGACGCTCATGTCGTTTCTTGCCCTTGTACGCCTCGATCAGTGTCTCGGAGTAAATGGGCAGCTTCTTGTACGGATTGACCACCACACAGAACAGACCCGAATATGTCTGCAAGAATAGGGATATTAAAATAGAAACTTCAGGAGGGTTAAAAATGTTTGTTTTTGTCGAAAATTTTTCGAAGACAAATTTTTTAATACAATTTTTGAAAGGATTTTCAGGCAGGTCCGTTAAAGACAACCCCATGAAATTGCAATGTCTCACATAAATGAGATCAGAATAGTAGCGCTGCTTCAAATTGTCCAACACGGAGGGCTCGTTGAGCCATGTCAAATCGGCCATGTCCTCCACCTTAATTTGCAATGCATTAATCAAACAAAAAATGCGCATAAGAAGAAATTTACGGGTTTTAATTCGACCCCGCACGAGTTTTTTTATTGGTTCTTTCGAAAATTCGATTAAATCAACAAAAATAATGAGGGGGGCTCATTGCATTAAAATCTGATTTTGCAAAACCTTGTCAAACTTTGGTGGGTTCATCTTCTCACAATCGTCTTTGCTCAGCTTCATCTGTTGCCCATTCTCGCACAGTTCCACCGTGTACGTCTCAGCGTCGTCACGCACAATGCTGGCCTTGAAGAATGCAGGTAAAGTAATTTAATTAATAAACATTTTGCAATTAAAATGATTTGATCGTAAAATTAATTTAATTGTTAATGCAAAAAAAGTTTTGATACAAAAAATTCGAGTAGTTGAACAACAATTTTTTTTAATCTATTTTGTTACCCCAAATTCTATTTCTGGGTTCGAAATTTTCACGCTCATTTATCGCAACCTTGACGAAGCCCTCCGTCTCATGTGGCACCCAGATGAGTCGTTTGCTGGCCCATTCGGCCTGAAAATGAAAAAATGTAATGCGTAAGCATTCCGAGACCCAAAAATGCAATGAAAAAATGATCAAATCATGCCATCAGAGAAAATTTTGCTATATTTTTTGAGCATTTGATGACGACACGACACCGACCTGCAGTGCAGGGTCCGTGATGGATGTGCGCTTGACCATCAGAAATTGGAGGTCTGCCGGCGACTTGACAGAATATTTTACGATAGAATCAAAAAAGTTTTAAATCTTATTTAGCATTGAACACCAACCTCCTATATATGCCATTGAAAAATTTGCTATATTTTTTTAATAAATTAAAATTTTTGTCGTTTTTCTTGCACTTTCTCAATTTAAAAAAACTTCTAGAGAATTTTCGCAGGCGCTTAGGCTGTAAAAATTTGAATAATTATAGCCCTCCGGTAGGGGGGTTTCCGTTTTTTCTACAAGATTTTTTTTTTGAATTTCGGAAGTTCAATGTTCTATCTCACAAAAAAAGAAAGAAAAGAAACCTGCTGCGTCGGTGGTGCTGGCGTAGCTGGTGTCTGTACTTGTTGCGGTTGTTGTTGCTGCACTTTCTGCTGAGTGTGCTGTCGCGTTGGCGGCTTTGGCGGTGCCGCAGCCGCTGAAGTACGCTGTGCGGTCGCCGCAGTGGCGGCACCGTTACCGTTCATCATCACCGAACCACCACCGTTCCGATTGAAGATAAAGTTGTTTTTGGTGGTGCTGTTGTTGTTCCCGCCGCTCATTCGGTATGCGTGTCAACAAGTTTAATTATATTTAAGCGATCTGAAATGTTCAAAATATAGAAAATCACAAAAATGAAGAATGAAAGCGCAAACGATGGCACAAATGTAGGTGGGTCGGTCGGCCGAACCGAAACTCCCGTCAAGTTTTTTTTTCTAGAATTCCAGTTTCGACTGGGTCGGAACTGGGAGACTCCTTGAAAATTTTGGGATTTGGCCAAAAAACTGATGAAAATAGAGAAATCGACGCGTTTAAACTTTAAAATGCGTTTTACGAAAAATTCGGTGCATTTTTGGTTAAACGCAGGAAATTTTCGGAGGAGCATCTTACAAATTAAGACAATCTCCTTAAAAATAGAAGAGAATTAACTTCAGAGAGTACTTTCCAAATAAAAAAGATTCAATCCATGGACGGCAAAAAAAAAGAAAAAATCGAATTAATGTTTGAACGAATTGTTGGTTTTTGGCGTTCTGATTTGCACTATTTTGAAAGCAACAATTTCACATTTTTTCTTCACCAGAAAACTCATAAATTTTTCCTCTACCAGAGACGCTCACAAAAAATGTCCATTCCCCGGCAAATGTACATACCTAATCTATGTACAACAGAAAATTGATTGGGTTCGTTCTTAAAAAGCCCCGCTTTTTTCTATCGAAATGGTGTTTTCAGGTCAATTCAAGGACTAGGAAACGAATCCGACAACTCAAATATGACCTCAGATTTTACCATTTGCCGTCTAATCTGAGTTTCAACACCTAAAATTTTAATTATTACTTGGTCGGTAGGTATCTTTTTCAATTTTTAAAATATGGCCGCATAAATAGAAAAGTTACGGGAAGGAAACAATTGTCAAAAAAAAATGCTAAATTCTTTCTGTGACCACACTTTTGTGGACAATTTTTGCGTAAAAACGTCGAAGGAATAAAAATATAAACGAAGTTTGCGATTCAAAATAGGAGAGTGGAGGGGGGGCGGGGACACACTGTGAAGAAGGGACTCATTGTCATCGAAGGCGAGGGGGGGGGGGGCTCGCTTCGCACCAGCTGATTTGTGTGAACACCTTCAGCAGACCACATTTGGTGGAAGCACAAATTTGGGGCTAACTAAAACTGCTAACTAAAATGCTCAAAATGGGGGGGGG